>JBBBDQ010000596.1:357500-735000 GCA_037127315.1 Ascarosepion bandense | reverse complement strand
ACAACAGTCACGGTGCTCTTTTTCTTACAGACAATACCCAACTGACCCTACTACACTGTGAAAGTTAACAAATTCAAAACAAGTAATACACACGCAGGAAATAAAAAATATAAACTGGCGACAATTTACTCATCGCACACTGTGTCTGCTAAAATCAGGTTAGTATCCAAAGTGTAAACTACAATAATTTCTGAAATTTTGTACTGTTTAGTAAAATAAAAATCAGGGATAGCAAATCAAACACATGTACGCACTTAAAAAAAAGAAACTTTTATATTGATTGATTTATTTTCTATGGCTTATCAACCGTTTGCCAGTTCTTTCAAGCTAGAAAATATTTTTAGATTATAAGTCTTAACCCATTACTGAGTGAAGAAGAGGTGAATTCATAACTTTCCAAAAAGGTGTTTGTGTATAATTGGAATAAAAGTGAATATAACAAACCCAACTGGAACTGGAACTCAGTAAACTGATCAACAATCTAAGTCATTACACCAGCCACACATCCAAGCTTAAAGCACCTGGTATTCCCAAGCTGCCACCCATCTAGGTACTAACCAGGCACAATCTTTCTTAACTTCAGTTATTATATGGGAACTGGAGTTTCAATGTGATATGACTGTAAGCTTGAAATATATATATTTATATATATAGTCATAATTTTCCGTTCTTTCATTCAGTAGAATGGAAATTATGACTAAGTGTAACCATACTAAATAAAACCTATTAGGTTCATACGACCATGGATGAAAACATTATAATTTCTTGTAATTTTAAAAATTGTGTGTTCAAAAATTCTCTGCCATGTGAGAGTTAAAAAAAACCACCATTATGTGAGCATTCTGAAAAAAAAAACATGGTAAAATCTGTTATTGAAAATCACCTGAAGACACCCCACTTATGGTAGAAACCTGAGTTGTGTAATAACATGTTTACAAATGGAAAATATATATATATAAATAGGGACTTAGGTATTTTGAATCTTTATAAATATTTCAATAGTTAAACATTTTTAGATACACTTAAAAATTTTTTCTTTAAGACAACATTTAAAAATATTATTACAGTTAGATTTACGTTTAAAAATATTCAAACTCTATTGCTTTCTACATCACGCGATGAACGCTCTCACGATGGACACTTCTAGTTTAAATTTTAAAATCATTTGTTTATGATGAAAGGCCGAGGCCAGTCTGAAATATCAAATATATATACATATAATAATAGAAATAAATAAATACTGTCAAAAAAATACATTTTTAACTTACAACTTAGTTTTTCCTACATATATATATATATATATATATATATATACTTTAGAAAATTGCAAATGTTTACTAATAGACTCCAATTTTAGTTCTACATACACACGCAGGAAAGAAAGAAACACACTGGATTTTAAAATTAAATACACACAAGCTAGGGTTAAATAGGGACTTAGGTGTGTTGAATCTTTACAAATATTTCAATAGCTAAAAAAATTTTTTTCAGATATTCCAAGAAATTTTTATCTAAAACAAACAGACTTTCTCTACGGACATGCCGCATGTTGTGAACAAACACACCACGTGATGTAAACAAAAAAATATTTGAACGCTATCGTGAAATACGTTTCTAATTCAAATTTAAAAATCAGTTGTTTCTGATGAAGGACCGAGGGCGGTCTGAAATATAAAATATAATAAAAATAAACAAATACTGTTCAAAAAAAGTACATTTTTAAATTCAAAACTTTTTATTAATATTCTTTCCTATACATATTAAGACAGTATACGTGGATGATCATCACTATATATATATATATATATATATATATATATATATATATGTTTATTATAAAGTGTATATGTATAGTTACGCAAGTATTTATACAGTTACAAACAAGCAGGAGTGAAAGTAAAGATCTATATGCAAATAAGTATATAATTTAAGTCACTTAAAATGGCCCTCCAATGTTTTCATTTAATACTCATTATTAATAATAATAATAATAATAATAATAATAATAATAATAATAATATTACTATTGTTATTAAATGTCAAAAGATTTGAGCTCAAACAATGTAACTGATGTCAATATCTGTCTGCATTTCATTTCTGGCAAACATTTTAAATTTCTCTCTCTAAGCCATTTCCATTGGTTCTTCCCTCTCTACATTTTCTCACTTATTTTCCTCTTCACTTTCTACTTCCTCCATATCTTTCCTTTTCTTCTTTCTTTTTCTTTTCTTGATTTCTCATCGTATTTTCTGATCTTTTCTTCCCTCCTTCTTCCCCTTTTTAATATCTTTTTACCTTTTACGCAAAAAAAAACAAAATATACAAAATATTCCAAAAATAAAGGGAAGTGTTGTTCTTAAAATAATTTACCATCATTATTAACTATCTGATGAGACCTTGTTCATTCAATGTCAAAACAAAATGTACAATTTTGTAGTATTTTTTGTTGTTTGTATATGTTCTAATATAATAATTAATAAAATATATATGTATATTAGCTACGTGAAGAGAAACAAGCTTGTTAAAAATAATTTTTTTCTGAAGCAACATTATATTCATGGATCTTTTGAAAAATGGAAATAGTGTTTCTTTTTCTCTTTATCTAGCAAACATGAAGTGTCACCCAATATTTGGAGACTTACAATGACTTCTCAAGAAAATTTTGAAATTAAAAATATTAGAGAAATAGGTTTATTTCTATGTAGGTTGATTTCAAGTGCCTCAAACATTTATTGAGTGTAAAGCACACTTCTAACTCTAAATGAAACTTGTATGTTTTTGTCATCACTAAAGATACTGAAAGAATGAAAGAACAGTCAATTCCTGATATTGCTCCAGAAAATACCTAACTCCTGCTGCTCTGCACTATCTCTACAACAGTCAGATTATACCACAAATATATATATATATATATATATATATATATATATATATATATATATATGCATGTAATATTTACAGCTATATAGAATTTCATAACAAAATGGAATTTACACTTAAAAGTTTTATTCAGTCAAGAACTGACATATACATTTACTAAAATTCATAATTGTCTAAAGCCACTAATCATTAATTCTAATTGGGATGTAGTTGTACTAATATTCTGATGCTTTTATATATATATATATATATATATATATACATATATATATCTTTATATATATATATATATATATATATCTTTATATATATATAAACATCAAAATATATATATATATTATTTATTTATTTAATTTTTTTAGGAAGGATAAATATATTATGTAAATTGTACATTGTAAGTAGTATGAAAAATTATGTGTAGGTAAGTGGATATGTTTATTATAAAGAATATATATATATATAGAGATAAAAATAATATAAGTGTATATATATTTTTGTGTATATATATATATATATATATATATATGTATGTATTTGCTTATGTATGTGTGTGTATATGCATATATATGAGAGTGTGTATGTTTTTTTGTGTTTTTTTATATGTACATGTGGGTGTATATACATACAAGTATTTACGTAGTTACAAACAAGCAGGAGTGAAAGTAAAGATCTATATGCAAATAAGTATATAATTTAAGTCACTTAAAACAGCTCTCCAATGTTTTCATTTAATACTCATTATTATTAATAATAATAATAATAATAATAATAATAATACTATTATTATTAAATGCTAAAAGATTTGAGTTCAAACAATGTAATTCTTCCTTCTTTCTTCCCCTTTTTAATATCTTTTTACCTTTTACAAAAAAAAAACAAACAAAAAATACAAAACATTCCAGAAATAAAGGGAAGTGTTGTACCATCATTGTTAACTATCTGATGAGACCTTGTTCATTCAATCTCAAAGCAAAATGTACAATTTTGTAGTCTTTTTTGTTGTTTGCACATGTTCTAATATAATAATTAATTATATATATATATATATATATATATATATATATATATATATATATATATATTTGCATGACTCTTCAGAAATGAATTGAGTTCTCTTGGTGACTGGCATCTGTATACACTGCTTATATACAAGACGTTAAAATTTCCCTTCTCTGATGCCATGCACCAATGGCTTAGGGAGTAGAGACTCTGACTGACACCAAATCAGTTGAGTTTCGATCCCGGCCAGAAGCAAGTGGATATGTCTAGCCACACTGATGAGCTGTGATACAGCGAAACGGGCTTTTATGTGGATGACTAATATATATATATATATATATATATATATATATATATAGAGAGAGAGAGAGAGAGAGAGAGAGAGAGAGAGAGATATGATAACTAAGTGAAGAGAAACAAGCTTGATTATACCACAAATAAGTATTGCTGCTCTATCTGGGCTGGGGCTACCTAGTCCTCTCTGTCCAGCCTTGGTAGAGTTCAACAGTAATTAGGCATCCTTGTGGGTGATGAATCATTTTTCAGCCTGCAGCACTTAAGTCATTTAAGTGCCATATGTGATACACGATTACGTGATCACATCTTTTTGATCCATGACTGATGTGGCAGAAGATTTTCCTGCAGTAGATTGCTATTTCTTTTTGCAATAGACTGGTTGCCAACCAAGGCTCTGGGATCCAATCTGTCATGATATTCAATTCATAACTGGAAGGAGAAGAGATAGATTCATTATTTGTCTATTCTTCTGGGATGAGCTAGTACTTACACTATATACGTTATTCAGACTATTGTCCTCATCTTTCTCGTCATTTTTACAATGTTTCGGCCATTGTACACGTCGGCCTTCTTCAGATGATAGGAATTTGAGAATAATATACCCTAGTAATCGTAATAAAGGGTTCAGTTTGGAATTCCTAGCAGCTGATGAAAGTCGGAGTGTACAACAGCCGAAACATTGTAAAAATGACAACAAAGATGAGGACAATAGTCTGAATATTGTAGATAGATTCACACCTTTTAAAAGGATATTTGAGCATAAGTGAATGCAAATAGGTTTGGGAAAGGTATGAATCCATCTCTTCTCTCTCCAGGCTAGCCGCTCACTAGCCCCTCACTACTCTGTTCAAATGAGTTACATTCTTTAATCCCACTAGTTTAGACCTTTACAGCTAGCACCTGGCAAATGGTGATATCTGAATGTCGAAATTAAACCAATCTAAATCTTTGGCTGATGAAGGGAATAAAACACCCAACACTTTCACCAACATTAAATATTAAGTAAAAGGAAAATCTTAAGACTAAAGAGCTAAGAAACTTTTGTTTGCATACTTCTAAAATCTTAGGATACTCATAAAATTTAGAAGGGACTTAATATGAAATTTAGGATTCTATTCTTTCAAACCAAACAAATGGAAAAACTGGTCAGTTCTTGAGAGCATTTTCATATAAAATCCACATTAATCAAGAAATGAGTTTTCTGCGAGAGTACTGCGTTACTTGCTCTTTTCTCTGTGGAAGGATAATTTTAATGTTTTCTCATGGTGAAATAATTCTACAATAAACATTCAGTTTTAGATTGCTGGAAAGAACTCTTAAAAAAAAGAAATATAATGAAATAGACAAAAAAAAATGGAAAAAAAAAAGAAAGATGGAGAAAGAAATTGTGTCTCCATTCGTTTTGAAAATGAAGTTTTGTGGTCTTTGTATGACCATGAATGCAGCATACAAGGCGTTAAATAAGTGAAAATAATGGCCCTAATATATTCTTGAAGAGTGTCAGCAGAAAGTAATCAGAAGAAAGAAAAAGGTAAAATGGAACATTTCTTAGCTCCTGTTTTTGCTGCTTTCTTTTTTCTTCTGTTTTTCAGGTTCCCTCCCCACACTCACCTTTTTTTTTTATTTGTTTTTATTTTTAGTTCTTCATTTTACGGTTGGAAACCGAGTCAAATTAATGCGCACAATTCATGAAAAACACAGGAGGGAAAAGAAAAAAGAAATGAAGAGATGAAGATAGCAAAAGAATTTATAAAGAAAAAAAAATTTTGAAGTGAAAAAGAAGGTAAGTTTGTACACTTTTTTCCTCCTCTCCATTAGAGAAAATGAGTCAGAAGAAAAAAAGAAGATAAAAAGAAAGAAAGAAAGAAGGTGCGTGAAGCAATGAAACTATGAAAGGTTGAAAAAAAAAAGAAAGAAAGAAGTGTGAATAAATAAAGAAGAAAATAAAGAGGGAGCATGAATGGATGAAGAAAAAGAAAATAGAGATAAATAAAATTAAATTAAAGAGAAAGAAGGAGCACAAAAATTAGAGAAAATGAAGAAGTGAATAAAGAATAAAAGGAAAATAAAGAGAAAGAGTGACCAAGAAAAAATAAAAATAATAACAAATAGAGAGAAAAAAAAAGAAGACAAAAAATAAAAGGAGGAAAAGAAAACAACAAAATTAAGGAATAAAGAAAGAATAGAAAAGCAAAAAAGTAAAACATTTTTTTAGCAAATACAAAATGTTACAATTTATTGTGAAAAAATTTTTCTCATAAACTAAATATGCAAAAATATGTCCTCTCTATCTATTAGTTTAGTCTCTTACTCTAACCACTTTCTTCTTCAAAATACAAATAAATTTACAAATAAATAGATGGTAGAATTCTGTACAATTTCGCCTGTAAATACCAGAAACATCAAAAAATAAATAAAAATAAAAAAAAAGTTGAGAATTTACATAATTGCTACTATTTTCTTACTGTCTGCTTCTTTGTCATCTTTTATAGGAATCTATAGCGAAGTGCTCTGTCAAGGGTGGGTATGTTGTCAAGAAGAAAAAAAAAAGAAATGTGTATGTATATGTACAAGTATATTGTGGGGTTTTTGGAATATATATGACTGAATATTGATGTCAGCTTTGGAAAAAGGGCGTATTTAATTGCGTGTATGTTGTTACTAATATAAAAAGACAAGGGAAAAGAAAATTGTGAGCAGAAGAATGTTGGCTTGTTGGGGACTGCCATGCGAACATCTTGGGCACAGACACTCAAGAAAGACGTTGCATAATGTGACTGCTGACGGAAAAAGCTGAACAAGGAGGAAAGACGACACCGAGTCTCCGAAACAGGACTAGGGAGAGAAAAGACAAGAAAAAGGGAAAATAATCACATTGTTTAGTTTTGCAGAAAAGGTGTGTTGTTGTTGTTGTTGTCATTGTTGTTGTTGTTGTTGTATGGGAATGTGTGATTCTATCTTAAAACTCTTTTTCTTCCATGAACACTAAATGTGACACGGAGCTGGTGACAATAAAATGCCTGATTGTGACAAGTAAAAAGAAAATAAATAAACAAATTTAAAAACTAATTGATTTTTAAACTTAAAATACATAAATAAATAAAATTTGTAGAAAATAAAAATCAAGAAAATATGGTAAAAAATGTAAAAAAACATGAATAAAAACAAACAAAAATAAATAAAATAGTATAATTAAAATATAAAATAAAATAATAAATATATAATAAAAATAAAGAAATAAATACTAATAAGAAATGGAAAAAGACTTAATGAAAAAAAAATGGTAAAAATAAATTACTACCAATATAGATTAAACAATAATAATTAAATCAATATTATTTAAATTTAAACTAACAATAAACTGTGGCTGTTATTATTTTAACAAATTACTTAATTAAGGTAAACAATAAAAACATATGGTAATTAATAATAATAAAAATGTAACAACAGGAAACATCAGCAGCAGCTAATGTTTGATTCTGAGCCTGGTCACATGAGATTACCGGAACTCCAGTTGGAGACATAATGTCTAAAGAATAATACATGTTCAAAAGTTTAGAAAATTTTTCTATCTCTAACCATTAGTATTTAATTAAGTATAATTCATTGCATTATGAAACTGCATTAGATTAGTTAAGTAATTATGAAAAACAACACTCTGTAAAGAAGAACATTTGATTTATTTACAGCCATATCAAATTAAAACACCAGTTCCTGTTTGATCACTCAAGTTAACCAACATTGAGCCTGGTCAGTACCTAGATGGATGACAGCTTGGGAATACCTCATACAGTAAAATTTTGTACACAAGGAGTTATTTCATTTTTTATTTTGTTTTACTTATACAAGTTTTGTTAAATAAATATTTTCTTCATATAAACCTGTGGTGATGCTTAAACTTTTAACTTTTAACTTTTTTTTTGTGTTTCTTTGGTGGTAGCCACTTGCAAAGATTTCCAGCAGCACAGCTATGACAAAATAAGTATAAAAATCATGTCAGTAAACAAGAAATCTTAAATAAGGAAAACTCGGAACAAGAAATCGGAGAACTGATTTTGAAATCCAATTGAATTCATTGCATTCACTTATGCACAAATACCTCCGGTTATGGGTTAAATAACAGAACAGATTGGGTTCTATAGCCTTGGCTGGCAACCAATCTACTGCAGAAAGCAATGGCAACCTACTGCGGGATAATCTTCTGCCCAGTCAGTCATGTCTCGAAAGAGACATGATTACCCAAGCATGTTTCACGTATGGCACTTAATTGACTGACAATCATTGTGGTGTAATGGATAACATCTTTGAATGAGAAATTGAAGAATTGGATTCGAATTCATTGAGTTTGTTACTTTGACTGACACACAAATATCCTTGAGAAAGTTATGAATCCATCTATTCTCCACCCAGCTATGGGTTGAATAGCAGGACAAACTAATTTCTATAGTCTTGGTTAGCAACCAATCTACTGCAGAAAGAAATAGCAACTCACTGTGGAAAAATCTTTTGCCTAGTCAGTCTTTAATCAAAAATGACATGATCGCCCAAGCATGCATCATGTATGGCACTTAACTGGATGACTGGTCATCAGTGTAAACAAAAAAAAAGATTAACATTCTTATATAATCTGGATTAACAATAACAAAAGCATTTAATCTATATTAAAAAAAAATACTTGATTCTCTGTTTGTCATACAGTACTTGTGTGTTATTTTTTTTTTCTTTAATCATATCACCCCGAGCAAGGCAGTAATGCCACTGATGTGCAGGGGGCTACATAAGAGTGAAAAGATTGGAAAAGAGAAAGCTGGAAACCACATCCTAAACAGGGAACAAGCCTCTTCACCGGTTCAATAGATGTGGGTGGAGTGTGAACCGGGCGATAGTTTAGTCTATCTACTCCAATTGAAAAAAAAAGAAAAGAAAAGAGTAAAAAGATTGGAAAAGAGGAAGCTGGAAACTACATCCTAAACAAGGAACAAGGGATGAGCCTCTTCACCTGTTCAATAGACGTGGGTGGAGTATGAACTGGGCGATAGTTTAGTCTATCTACTCCAATTAAAAAAAAAAAAAAGAAAAGTGTAAAAAGATTGGAAAAGAGGAAGCTGGAAACCACATCCTAAACAGGGAACAAGGGATCTATATTGTACATGAGCAACTTGAATCTGTTTGTAACACTTAATGTATACACAAGGATGGTTCATTTAATACCCACTTGATAAGTGTGCTATTCTTCCATGTTTTGAATATTGATGCCACATATGGTCTAGTACTCCTGCCAGATATTTAGAGATTCTTGTTAACATACAAAGGAGAATCTGCAGTGTTCTTAATCCTGACCTGGCATCTCAGTTTCAGTCACTTTCCTTCTCTCATAATGTAGCTTTGCTGTGTCTTTTCTATAAAAGCTTTCATAGTAATTGTTCTGATAAACTCTCATCTGTGGTAACTAGACTTTATGAATTTAAGCACAGCACTAATAGAAATGGCTTGATGTAACTGTAAGTTCTATGCTAAGAGTTTCCTCCATCACACTTCTTGCTTGTGGAACTCTCTTCTAGACTCTTGTTTCCCAGTAAACATTGATCTTCAAAAATTTTAATGCAGTGTCAATAATACTTTTTTCTCTTTTCTTAAACTTTAATTGTTCTCTCTCCTTAATAGTATTTTCCTCATATTCTATAGCACTCTGTATTCCCTTGCATCTTAGTGGCTTTATTGCCTTGCTGGTGGGGAAATTATTTAAAAAATAATTATTGTCAGATGGTGGGCAACTAAACTGGCACCCTCACTCTAATTTATTGAAAGTGACATAGGTAGTTAATAATCCTGTAAGTTATAAATAGACCTATCAAAGGGTGGACGAACTTTTGATGAGTTAGCAGCCAGCTATCTAGAAGTAGAGTTGCAATAAAATCACCATGAAGAAGGTAACAGGAAACCACAGTAATATCATTAACAAGAATATTTATGACTCTCAGCAATTAGGATCACAACAAACCATAAACCATAAAAAGGGGAGTTTTTTTTTGTTTTTGTTTTTTAATCATATTGCCCAAAGCAAGTCATTTTACTACCACTGTTGTGCAGTGGGTTACATAGGAGGAAAGTTATGAGAAACAGTGAAAGGTTATAGGGGGTGTCAGGAAGTGGGTAAGAGAAGGATAAGAATACTGATGAGAGTGGAGTTGGCAGAGAAAAGAGCATGAGAGAGAGGATGCAGGTTAGTGAGATAGGAGATGACTATTTTTACATTTAAATTCTTGAAGATTGTAGCTGTCAGGGAAGCAAGTAAAAAGAAGGGAATACCACAAGTGGGAAGTGCAAGAAAAAAAAGCTGAATTGAATTGAGGTTTAAATCAATGGACACATGAACCAGGAGACTAATGACCCTAATGACCAGTTTCTCTGTTCCAGGGATGACACCGACACATCAGTCAGTCAGTTAAGTGCCATACATGATACACGCTTGGGTGATCATGTCTTGAAAGAAACATGACTGACTGGGAAGAAGATTTTCACACAGTAATTTGCCATTACTTTCTGTAGTAAATTGTTTTCCAACCAAGGCCATAAAACCCAATCTGTCCTGTTATTTAACCCATACCTAGAGGGAAGAGATTGATTAATACTATTCCCAGTGGTATTTGTGCAGAATTCAATTGGAATTCAAACTCAGTTCTCTGATTTCTCATTCCAAGCCGATATCCACTATACCATAAAAAGAAAGAAGCAACATGGTAAAGGATTCATTAGTCTCAAAGACTGTGTGCAAATTTTGGGAAAAAAGGATTAATATAAATATTGCTTATAACAACACAAGATATAAACAGGCAATACCTTATTGTTGCAACACAATGCTTCAAGATTAATTACACTTAATTATTCCTGAATGATGGGCATTTGTGTATAATATGCCTACATATTGTATATAATATGCCTACATATTGTGTATAATATGCCTACATATTGTATATAATATGCCTACATATTGTGTATAATATGCCTACATATTGTGTATAATATGCCTACATATTGTGTATAATATGCCTACATGGCTTTGTGCTTTGACATTTAGGGAAGAAAAAATGCCACTGGTGTCTAATTCACACAGATGTGTTAGAATTTATAGCAACTAAATTTAACCCTTGTTTAACTTCATCAGATTTGTACTGGATGTGCTAAAAATCATTGGGTATGAGCAAAAAAATTGACAGATACTTCTGAAAAAAATGTCAGGAAATCACCCAAAAGATATGGAAAGTTCAGACCATGAACACTAGGGTTTTGGTGATAATAGCTGGCATATTTAGGACACAAGAGATAAGAGGTAGATGAATTCTTCTTCTTCTTCTATGTGCCTTGTCCCTTCAGGACATAGGCAATCATGGCCTTCCACATTTCCCTATCCCTGGTGGCTCTGAGCACGCCTTCTCCTGTTACACCATGCAATCCTCATTCTGTCATCCACCTGATTAGGTCCTTCAAATATGTTATCTGTTGCTTTCCCTTGTCTCTTTTTCCCCTCTATCTGGCCTGTTAGTATTAGATTCTCCAAGCCCTCCTTCCTCATGTGTTAAATTAATAAGTGTTGAAATGCAGCAAAACAGCATTAAGAGAAGGTTGTATTAGCAAAAATATTGAGAAAGCTACCAGAGATCAGAAGTGACTTACTGTTTAATGACATTTCTAGCAAGTAATGTAACCCTTAACCTATTGGAACTCTCTTCCATGCATGTAACTGAAGTTAAGCAATGTCAAGCCTTGCCAGACGGGTGACTGCTTGGAAATATCAGGTCCTGTGAGCTTGAATGTGTTGGTGGTGTTATGGAAAATGGCTTGGAATTGAAAATTAGAGAGCTGAGTTTCAATTCCAGTCATGTTCATTATATACATTTATGTGTAAATACCCTCAGAAGTAGTTATGAATTCACTTCTTCACCTCCCCAACTATGGGTTAATTAATAGGACCTGTGTCTGTAAATCATTATTATCTTAAAAAATTTCTTGCAATTTAAAAAGAATTCTGGCTTTAAATAACATGTAAATGTTTGATAAGCTGCAAAAGAAATTCAAGCAATCAATCTCTAAGTGCAGTACTGGACTCTCCACCTTAGCAAATGCATTTTTTGATAATATGAATATAATTTAATACCAGTATATTTGCATGTACAGATTTCAGCATTTAATCCCAATATACACAAATTTCCACTTTCATAGTTAGTGAAACACCAAAACGCAGGTTAATTAGATAACATTTAATTTATTATTATTACTTTATTTATCTATTTTTCTTTTGAAATTTTGCACCCAAAACTTCTGCTCCAGTGCTTTTACTCACACTACAACATTGTTACTCAATTTCCAGTGGGAACCACTGAATATTCATTGTGAACATAAAAATGTCGGAGGTAGGTAGAATCAAAGAATAAAAATCTTCTTCTTCTTCTAGATTTATGTTAAAATTTAATGATTCAGAGAGGTTCAAAATAAATCCCCATGGGTTCTGTCATTTCTTCCCTTCTCTATATCAACAATTTTTTTCTGAATTCTAGCTTTTCAGTTCACATCAGTCAGTCAGTCAGTCAGTTAATTGCTGTATGTGATGCATGCTTGGGTGATCATGTTTCTTTTGAGACATGACTCACTAGACAGAAGATTTTTCCTCAGTAGGTTGCCATTACTTTCTGGAGTACACTGGTTGCCAACCAAGGCTACAGAACCCATTCTGTCCTGCTATTCAATCCATAATTGGAAGGAGAAGAGATGGATTAATACCCTTCCCAAAGGTATTTGTGCATAAGTAAATGAAACCAATTCAACTAGAATTTGAATTTGGCTCCTCAGTTTCTTATTCCAAGTACATATTTTTTTTTTTAATCATATCACCCTGAGCAAGGCAGTAACGCCACTGATGCACAGGGGGCTACATAGGAGTGAAAAGATTGGAAAAGAGAAAGCCGGAAACCACATCCTAAACAGGAAACAAGGGGTGAGCCTCTACACCTGTTTAATAGACGTGGGTGGAGTGTGAACCGGGCGATAGTTTAGTCTATCTACTCCAATTATATCCAGTACAAATCACTGTTCCAATACTACCCAGCAATTTTGGGATTTTTTCTGTCACAGTTCCAAATGAGCGCATAACTTTATTTTCTTAAACCTCCACACACATGATGCTACAGCTGCCATTATTATTATTATTATTATTATTATTATTATTATTATTATTATTGCTACTGCTCCATGATATAATTCCAGTTTTTAAAATGTTCTTCGATGTTCAATGCATTTTTCTATTTTCTATTTTTAAAAAAAATTTAAAAAATGGCCTTTTCATGTTAAATAACAAAAAATAAATGTAAAATTCTAAATTCACTAATTCACTGTAATTGATCAGTAGTCTGATCAAAAAGTATTGGTGCCATAAGAAGAAAACTACAACACATATCAATTCAGCAGTTAATCGCCTTCAAAGTACTACCCATCTGAAGACTGACACTTTATCCAGTGTCATTTCTGTTGACAGAAGCATTCTTGGAACTCTGTTTTCCCTCGGATTTTCTCAACATTTTGAAATCTTTCAAGTGGGATCTGATTTTTGAAAAGGAAAAAGTTGCAAGGTGTGAGATCTGGAGAATATGGTGGCTGTCAGACTGGGGGAATTTTGATCTTGGCAAAAAACTGCTACACAAGCTATTGTCACTGATGGAACATTAGCAGTGTGGTGAGATAATCACACTCTACACACTTTCCTTCAAAGCCAGCTATAAGCAACAAAAGTAAGCAAAGTTATAACTCAGTTCCAAGATAAGGTAGTATTTACACTATATTATTTGGACTACTGCGCTCATCTTTCTTGACAACATAGATGAGGACAATAGTCCAAATAATGTAAATAGTATAACTTAGTTTATCTGCATAACAGAGTAAAAGATTAATCTGTACCCAGTAACTTCTGTCTGTGTACTTTTGTGTTATTACCATAGCAACAGTCCTGGTAGTTTTTGATCAAACCTCATAAAAGAACTTAGATAATTGTCTCTGAATCCTCCTATAAGAGTATGTGAAACAGAAAGAGAAAAGTATATAATCCACAATTTTCTTATTGATGAGGATAATAATAATGAGGAACATGCTAGAGTGGTGACAGTATTTTTATGCTGTTATTTAGATTCTAGCAAGACCTGCCAATTTCCAAGGGTGAATGAATGAATAAAGAGCAATAGAAATAATAAAGAAAAGCTGGAAGAAATCAGCTGCTTGAGAAAGTTTTAACTCTACTGCATTTTATTCAAGGAATGTCAAAATTTGAAGACAAGCGAGGCAGAAAAAAATCAATAAAATACAATAGGAACAAATAAAAGAAAGTAGTAAAGATAAGCGGAATGACAACCATTCTTACGATCTCAATATTATCAACTTCATCTCTAACAGCATCATCATCATTAACAACAACAACAACAATAAGAATAGTAATAATAATAATAATTACGGAAAGAAGAGGGAAACCTAAGCAATAAAAATAATTTGTAAGTAAAAAAAAAAAGAAGTCTTTTTTTAAAGTTTTATGTTTAACAAAAAGAAATGAAATAAAATAGAAGAAACAAAAAGAATCAATCGCAAAATGAATTAAAACTTGAATCGAAATAATAGTTTATACCAAAAAAAGTTAAATAAGAGCTGAACTATACAAAGAAAATAGACAATAACTAAACAAAGCAAACAAAGAGACGTGTTACTTCTTAAATGTAAGAAATGAAATGTCTTTACTCTTCGTAAAGAAAAAAGGACATCAGGAATGGTACGGATCGTGAAACAAGAAGGCGACGCTTCGTGCATCTTGGTGTGTCGTGTTGCAATATTACATTGAATCGAAAAAGAGAGTGGGGGAAAAAGAAACTTGAAGATTTTAAGGAGCACGGAAGACAGGAACAAACAACAGGCAATGATGAAGACGGACGATGGTGGAGAAGGGAAGAACAGAATAGGAAGAATAAGAAGCTGAGTTTATTATGTTTGAAGAACTAATGGAAAAGAAGACGCCTATATGTAGATTGGAACATTGTAGCATTCAGGAACATGTTACTGGTTGAGGTAAGGGTTGGTTGAATAAGAAGTTGGCTAAAGATGATGTCTACAAATCAAAACAGCTTTGATAGGCCATGGTTAAAACAGTAATAGATTGGTAATGGTTAAAACAGTAACAGTTCGGTAATGGTTAAAACAGTAACAGATCGGTAATGGTTAAAACAGTAACAGATCAGTAATGGTTAAAACAGTAATAGATTGGTAATGGTTAAAACAGTAACAGATCGGTAATGGTTAAAACAGTAACAGATCGGTAATGGTTAAAACAGTAATAGATTGGTAATGGTTAAAACAGTAATAGATTGGTAATGGTTAAAACAGTAACAGATCAGTAATGGTTAAAACAGTAACAGATCGTTAATGGTTAAAACAGTAATAGATTGGTAATGGTTAAAACAGTAACAGATCGGTAATGGTTAAATCAGTAACAGATCAGTAATGGTTAAAACAGTAATAGATTGGTAATGGTTAAAACAGTAACAGATCGGTAATGGTTAAAACAGTAATAGATTGGTAATGGTTAAAACAGTAACAGATAGGTAATGGTTAAAACAGTAATAGATTGGTAATGGTTAAAACAGTAACAGATCGGTAATGGTTAAAACAGTAATAGATCAGTAGGTAAAGAGAACTCCAGAGAATAGTAAAAAAGGTAACTTATCAGCTTAGAGAGAAAGAGAAAAATGATTAGTATGAGAGACGAAGAAAATAGGTACCAGTACATCAGTACATGTTTATCCCTCATCTTCTACATAATGTGTCCTTTCGGGATATGGTTGATCATGGCTCTTCACAACTTCCTGTCCTTTGTTGCTCTTAACAAAGTTTATACTTTTTGCTATCTGTCATAATCCCCATTCTACTAACCATTTACACTAGTTCATTAGGGAGCTTATCTATCACAATCCTCTGATCTTATTGACTTCAATATGCCCTGTGAGTGTCAAATTTTTCAAGCCCTCTTTCCCCATTATGTGCCCTAGAAATTTCAACTATTTTGGATGTTAAATATTAGTGTTCTTTTTGTTTTCTTTTGTCTTAAAACTTAGTCTTTGTTAACATGTTCAGCCCATGGTATACTCAGCATTCTTCTGTAGAACCATATTTCTTTGACTTCTCTTCATCATTTGTGATGAAATTGTTTGACATTCACTGTCATATAAGAGGAAGGATTTTATGTAAAAGTTTGCTACTGTTTTCTTTGTTTATAATCAAATTTTTCTGTTTTTTAATACTTTGATTAATAATAAAAACATATTCATTTTTCAACATAATCTCCTTTATTTAATTCACTTAATTCTATAGCGAATATTAATAAAATAACCAAAACTAAAATTCTGGATCCAAATGCAGCTATGCATTAAATTGTGGATTTATAAATCTACCATCTGCCCATGCATTGAATACTGTTGCCATATCTGGTCGGGTGCCCCTGCTATTCTCCTTGGGCTTCTCAACAAGGTACAGCGGAAGGTCTGTAATGTGATCGATACCAACTTAGCAGACCACCTGCAGTCTCTCTCTCACCGGCGCGATGTGGCTTCCCTGTATCTCTTTTATAAATACTTTCACGGCTTCTGCTCCGATGAACTTAGATCACTGGTGCCCCCTAGGTACGAATTTGCACGAGATACTAGATTAGCAACTAGATCCCACCCTTTTACAGTGAAACCGATAAAATGCAACCGCAACTTCTACTCCAACAGTTTCTTTTCTCGCACTTCCCGACTGTGGAATTCCCTTCCACAAGACTGCTTCCTCGACGGCTACAATCTCCAGGAGTTTAAATGTAAGGTCAATAGACACCTTCTAACAAACTAACTTGCTTCCATTCTTTCAAACACTCTCCCCACCCATCCAACTATCTATCACCCCACTTCTGACATTTTTTATATCTAACCACTCTTTCTATTTGCTTTCCCCCATGTTGCCCCAAGTGCAATAGTGGCAGTGGAATACCTTGCTTGAGGTGAAATAATTAAAAAAAAAAAATTGTTAAAGCATCATTGTAGATAGATATTGAAGAGATTGAGATACATAGCTAGATAGATAAATAGATAGATAAATAGATATCAAAGTGACTGAGACAAATAGATATTGAATTGATTGATATAGAATGACACACAGATATTTGAAAGATTGAAATAGATATTGCAGAGAATGAATCAGTGAGATGTGAACAGAGCAGAGATAGATTTTTAAGCAATTACCCAAGAAAAATATGGTGAAGTGTAATTATAGAGTGAGAGTTAATGGTGCACAGTACAGGACTATAGAAACAAAAGATGTTTTACTATGGTAAACAAGCAATTAGTCTTAAAGTCAGTTCAAATAATACCAGACACCACACTTGTGTCAGACTATACCAACTCTAGTAAATACCATACAAACACTGATAAATAACAAATACAAATTGCCCTGTCAGTGAGGCTTCAGAATATGCAAACTGCACCTCTGTAAGGGTTAAAATTTTCACCAAAGGGGCTACCTGCATGGCATAGGTGGTAACCTGTGATGCTTAAGTGATGAGATTCTGATGACTGAGGGTTTTAGGAGTCAGACTATATATATATATATATATATATATATATATATATATTATTCATCCACATACAAGCCTGTTTTGCTGTATCACAGCTCATCAGTAGCTAGACACATCTACTTGCTTCTGACCAAGATCGAAACTTGACCGATTCGATATCAGCCGGAGTCACTACCCCCTATATATATATATATATATATATATATATATATATATATATATACTTCTAGTCTCTAACACACCACTTTGTCTCCTACTTGAACTTAACAGATAGTTTGAGAGACCTGATCCAATCAATGAGCTGGTCACATTAAGCCTTAACTCAGACTAACAAAACAAACAAAATGCACTCACATTTGCCATATCAAACATTAAACTGGCTTAGTCAGTAGTGACTATAGAGTTAATCAAACTAGGAACCAAGGAATCTGATATGTCTGTTTAAACCAATGAGGAAAACCTATACTAGGGTGGATGATCCCAGGGAGAAGAGGTGCTTGAAACCCTCACATATCATTCATGTAGCCCTGGGAAATGAGGTGAATGGGATTTCCCCGCTCATCACCTCTCTCATATGGAACACCAAGGTGGGTGAAGGGCATCGCTGGTGAATAATAATAATAATAAATAAAATATAAGCACAAAAAACCGAAGAGACGACACATTGATCTTGACACATAAAGTCACACAGAAATTTAACCAAAGAAAATTTTTCTAAAATTCATAGTAATTTAAACCAATAGAAGATAAATTTTAAAAAAATGTGCCACCTTTTATAACAGGAGAAACTGAGCATCTCATATAACTCCAAAAACAGTCAAAAAACATACAAACTAGAAATGATATCTTACTGATAAGAAAAATATGACACTGAAACTCTACCAAGAATAAGAATATCATTACTTTTGATGCATCAGAACCACCACAGAAAATAAAAATTGAATATGCAGTTTCCAAAGTAAAAACATATTCCAAGCACATTAAGATTCTTCAACCATCAAAAATATGAACACTGTAAGAATAAATATCCTAAGTTGGTAGTACATGGAAAATGTGGAGAGAGTGATCCTAACCACACAGAGATCACTTGCCTAAATGAAAGCAAATGCCCTAATTGTACAAAAAGATGATAGCACAACTTCCAGGAACAGTAAAACCTGGTAAAAAGGAAAAGATATATTAAAAGTTACGCACACCAAAAAACTCTCTACTCAGAAGCAAGGAAATGTATCAAAACAGATTCAAATACACCATCATATACAAAAAAAGACCTAAACAACATTAAGCTGTACCTATGAAAATCTAATATCAGATAAATTACATCAAGCACAAGAATTAACATTTTTAATTCAAGAATTAAAAGAACATATTGAAAACCAATTGTAAACTTGGTAACAACTCATGCCACTGAGCCCAAACAATCCACAATGTAAATCTAACACACAAATCACTGACAACAACCTCTCAATGACAAAACACCCAAAACTTGTCAAATGAAAACGGCACAAACAGAAAACTGACTAAATAAAAACCAATTAAGTCGCAATACAAAACAAAATCAAAATCCAAAAAAAGAATAAACAACAGAATCGTTTCAGTTCCTAAACTTGAAAAAACTTTTCCAACCCAACAAACTACCAACCCATTGCACTAAGTTGTATTTGCAAGTCAATGACTCTCTTCTATCTAGTGCTTTTACTCTTATGTAGCCCTCT
Source organism: Ascarosepion bandense (assembly GCA_037127315.1). Taxonomy (NCBI): domain Eukaryota; kingdom Metazoa; phylum Mollusca; class Cephalopoda; order Sepiida; family Sepiidae; genus Ascarosepion; species Ascarosepion bandense. The sequence continues at coordinate 715,476 of JBBBDQ010000596.1, read as the reverse complement.
GCACATCAGTGGCATTACTGCCTTGCTCAGAGTGATATGATTAAAAAACAAAAAGAATATGCTTGATTAATGTCGTACCTGAATAAAACAATCTCTTATCTAGCTAGTAATTCATAATCAGGAAAAACCAAGGAACTAGTGATCAACTCATATGGCTAGAATACTTTATTTGTGATGGCTTCATTGGAGGTCATCAAGTGGTTTCAATATTCTTCAATCTTAAAAAAGGCTATGATGCCATTTGGAAGTATGGGATCTTAAAAGACATACACAAGATGGGAATAAAGGAAAAATGGCCATATTAATCTAAAACTTCCTATCAAATTAAACATTCAAATTATGAAACACAACATGAGATACACACAAGCAGGAAATTGAAGTACATCAAGGTAACATTTTATCAGTTGTATTATTTATTCTCAAAATAAATAATATTATTAAAGCCATAAATAAAGAGATTAAACATTTTATATGTAAAAGATCTCTCAGTATCATACTCATCAAATATATCTTCGCTTGAAAGATATGTACAAATATATTTAAACAAGATAGAAAAATGGACAAATAAAAATGGATTCTATTTTTCCAAAACAAAAACTGTCTGTATGCATTTATGCAAAAACATATCTACTACCTTTATCCAGAATTAAAATTAAATAAACATTGAATTTTCATAGTCCAACAAATAAAATATCTAGGAATCAGACGAGATAACAAACTTAACTTTAAGGTGCACATTGACTACCTTAAGCATAATGCGAAAAAGCCTTGAAACTTCTAAAAGTAATACCAAAACTGAATTGTGGCGCCAACCAAACAGGACTGGAATTGAGTCTCAGAGTATTCCAGCTCACTCAAGCAAAGTCTCTATATAAAGGCTAATAAACCATCTATATCTCTAAGATGTGAAAAATTATCTCTCTAATATGCACTAAAACTTCAGTCCAACCCAAACAACTTAGTATTCCATATGAACCTTAGTATATCCAATTCTATAGAAATAAACCAACAGTCATTCTTTTACTTGTACTTCAAATTAACAAAGCATTAGAACAAATAAAGTTCTTGATGATATAACACCAGATACAATAAATAAGGTAACGCTATGAACAATAAATATGGTAACGCTATGAACAATAAATAAGGTAACGCTATGAACAATAAATAAGGTAACGCTATGAACAATCTCCAAAACCTCACATACACCTAACATTGACAAACAAATTATAAAACTACAAAAGTATGTATGGAGAATTAAGAGACAAATATCACAATGATAAAACATTCTACATAGATGAATAAAAAATTCTAGATAGAATAAGTGCAACAGTGAACAAACAAATTCATAAACAAATCAGGCTACCAAATAATGCATCCCTGTATACAGCTGAACTACAAGCCATTAAAATGGCACTTAAAATGATAGAAGATTGAAAAGATTGTTTGTTTATTCATATTCTCAGATATTCTCAGAGCCCCTGTTTAGTTTATCCGCAACTAAAGAAAAAGAACACAAATCATCCCTACATTCAAGAAATCCTAGAAATATGTCGTCAGTTAGTAAAGCACAAAATAATAATATTAACGTGGATTCCTTAGCCATATAGGCATTAAGGGAAATCGTGAAGCTGACACATTGGCTAAAGTGGCAACAAAAATAAAACAACCAAAATCAAACTCTGCATGTACACATTATAAAAACAAAATCATACAACATGTCAACAGAAAATAGCAAGCAATTTGGGACATGTTCCCAAACAATAAATGAACAGCTGACAATAAGAAAAGAAAATATAGAGCCATTGGCTGACTGTAGAAAAGACATAGTGCTCAACAGAATGAGAATTAGACACACTCACCTGACATATATACACATGCTCAAGGAAGAAACTACACCTCAGTGTATCCACTACCACCAGTTTCTCAATGTCAAGCATATCTTGATAGAATCCTAGAAGTACCAAATATATGTTGCAACTATTCTTCTTCTTCTTTTATGTGCCTTGTCCCTTCAGGACGTAGGCGATCATGGCTTTCCACATCTCCCTATCCCTGGTGGCTCTTAGCACCCCTTCTCCTGTTACACCATGCAATCCTCGCTCGATCATCCACCTGTTTAGATCCTTCAAATATGTTATCTGTTGCTTTCCCCTGTCCCTTTTTTTCCTGCTATCTGGCCTGTTAGTATCAGGTTCTCCAAGCCCTCTTTCCTCATTGCATGTCCTAGGAACTTCAGCTGTCTCTTCCTGATCCTCAGTATTAATTTCCTTTTCGTTTCCACCATTTCGGAAACCTCATCATTGCTTACATGCTCGACTCGTGATATCTGCAGCATCCACATTTCAGTTGCTTCACGTCTCTCCTTCATCTTTGATGATATTGTTCAGCATTCACTGTCATATTGAAGAACTGACAACACAGCAATCCAGTACTCTCTTCTTTGTTTCTAGACACCCGTCTACTCTGGTAGCTTAGACTTGTTGGTAAGAAGAAAAAAAAATTGTTTCACTGTGCTCATGATTTTTAATATTTTCCATTCAGAATAATTTATTCTATTTATTCTATTTATGTATTTTCTTTTTTTGTTTTTGTTTTTGTTTTGTTCTCAAGTTTATAAATACATAATTGTTTAATTTAAAATGTACTTGAGTTTTGTATAGTAAAATAATTAATAGCATTATAATTCCTACTCTCCACCCCCTTCCCGGTCACACGTGCTGTTCAAATTTATATGTGACTTCATATTGGCAAAATATGCATTGACCGGAATTATCCAAATGAAACTGAAACCCTGTCTTTGAGAAAGTACGAAATGTTAAAGAAAATATTAGTCTTTGGTTACTGGAAAAGAGATGCTTAGTTTTGCAAACATCCATTTACTCTGGTAGCTTAGACTTGTTGGTAAGAGGAAAAGAAAATTGTTTCACTGTGTTTATGTTGCAACTATTACCAAGCAAGAAATCTTAAAATGATCTTAAAAAATGTACCTACTGTCCAAACAAGAGTATATTTGAAGAAAACAAAATACTTTCAACTTCTACAGAAAATAGAACTTAGACTAAAATTTTTTGAAGGAAAAATATTACCGGCAACACATTTTTGAAGAAAATCAAAGGAAAAAATATTACCACCAATATACTTTTAAAAAATACATGCCAATAATATATCTAACTCTTGACAAAACCCTCTTTACAAAAATATGTCAATTAAATCAATATGTATATTCTATTCATAAACATCTATTGTAAAAAAATATTGTCATCCTTAAATAACCCCTTAAAATTGCTAGGCCATAAAACAAACCAAACCAAACAAACACAGAAACAGGTTTATAGAGTAGAATACATAGTTACATTTAGTTTAACACAATGGTGAAATAATTAATGAAGATCAAATAATCCAAATGACATGTGAAAAGAATATGCACATAGTATAGTCATTATTGGCACATAAAGTAAGATCAGCATGCCTGGCTCAAATTCCAGTCAAGCTCATTAAATTCACTTAAGCAAAAATGTCCTTGAGAAAGGTATGAATCTGTTCTGTCTTGTATCACCAAGTTATGGGTTAAATAGCAGGATAAATTGGACTTTATAGCATTGTTTGGCAAACTGTCAAGGAGAAAAGGATAACATTGAGTTCAAAACTCAGTTAAGTGCGGGGCTGGTAACTCAACCTTGTCAAAAGCCTTTCTGCTTGGGAAACCACAGCAGTTACTCCTAGTGTAGGGAGGCTGTAGTCCTGTTCTCTGCAGAGAGTGAGAAGACTTTGTTTGTTTAATCAGTATCTCCCTGATACAAGGCAGTTAAACCACTAAAACACAAGGGGTTACAAAGTTTGAAAGAATTAAGAACAGAAATGTTAATAATGGACGGGAGAAGAAAAGAAGATAACAGTAGATAGTGATTGACATTGCATTTAAATCTTTGAAAATTAAAGCTGGCTGAAAAGCATGGAGCTGAAAGGGAGTTCTACAAGTGTGAAGTGCAAGAAAAGAAATTGTGAGCATAGCACTGATGGCTACATCAAGCCAGCTCAACTGTAAATAGATGAGATCTTGACACCAGTATATTGTGCTCACATTTGAATAGCCCATAAAGCATAGTAAAAAGCTCATCTGAACAATTAGCATGAAAGTATTTATTGAAAAGGCACAGAGAGACAACCTTATGGCAGTGGGTAAGTGAGTGCAGCCAAGCCACTAGATCAGGACCAATAATATTGCTGATTTTTATTTGGATCTTATCAAAGAGATCAAGGTAAAAATCAGGAGCACCACACTATCTGTGGCAGCAATATTCTCATTTCTTGTCTGTTTTGAGAGAGAAGAATGGAATCTCTTAAAAAGAGAGACAAGTCAAAGAGAATTAAAGATGCTTTATTGAGAGATACCTACATCTTCAATCAGATATATATGAGTATGCATGCATATATGTGCATGTTTGTGAGAGCCTAAACAGATAAAACCATGGATAAATAAATTTTATTGTAAACATTGTTACATTGGGCGGAGTGATGAAAAATGTTTGGTGTGATTATAAGTCAAGTCACCCCCAAGTATATGGGATATGTGTTCATTTGGTCAGATTTTAGAAAGTGGATTGAGATGAGAACTCTTCAGCATTTCCACATTGTATAACTTAAATAATCATGAAAAAAGATTATTTAAGTGTGAAAGGTGAAGAGCAAATATGAAATGTGAGAGATGCAGGTTCAAACATGATGTGAAAGCCCATTATCTTTTGTAAATTTTCTCAAGTATAAAAGCTGGTAGATGTTATACACATGGTTTTTTTAAAAAAAATAGAATCTACTCAAATACAGGTATCCACTAAAAATAATATTTCAAGTAATTATAATAATAATATATAATAGGTTTGGATGTAATAATATTATATATCCAAAGAGACACTATTCTTTAAAAAGTGCTCAATACAAAGTAGAGCTAATAATATTTATTTAGAAATTATAACATAAATATGTTATAATATCACTACAAAAGTAGAGATATTATAAATAAAATAGATAAATAAATAAAAAAGTAGTTATATTATAAATAAAACAAATAAATAAATAAAAAAGTAGTGATATTATAAATAAAATAGATAAATAAAATATAAATAAATAAAATAAAACAAAATAGCTACTTTTGTAGTGATATTATAACATATTTGTTGTAATTTCTAAATAAACATTTTATATATTTATATATTCATATATATATATTTATATATATATTTATATATATATTGATGTATATTTGGGCAGAAAACTTTCATTTAAATATGGTTTCTTAAAAACAACCAACAATGAAGATTTTATTAATTTTTTATTTAATTTTTCCAGTATTCTTACATGTTTTCTTTTGGCTGGAGATAAGGTGTGTAAAAAGTTCTATAATTTTCAACTTTCCAAAGGATTTCAGCTACTTCACTAGCCATTTTCAAGGATTTTATTTTCTATTGTTGTTAGTATGTCCTCATGTTTGACTGTAATGTAGTTTTTTGGATTTTTTTGTTTTTTTGAAAAGGAGAATTATTTAAAGATATCATGTGATGCACACAGCTTGGTATTGTGTAAATGTCTGTCTATTTCTTATTTATCTATTTATTTTTTGTTTAACTTCAATTCCCTGTACAGTATACAATAGATTTATGACAAGTGTTTCTTGTTGAAAATAAATTACCTATATTGGCAATACTACCACTCCTCTGAGTAGACACCTTACATGCCACCTACCTAATAATAATAGTGCAATAACAAATTTTATTAACCAATAATTTACATGAACCATTAAAAAAAAGAAATCTTGGTTTGAAAAAATAAAAATATTATTTAAATCACAATATCTAAGGAGCCTCATCTCAAAGAGAGGTACTAGATATAAAACAATTTTCTCCTACATTATTTAACAGTGAAATGAAGTTTTGAAAGTTAAAAAGAAATAGACAAGTGCTCATGCAATGCACAGCCATGCTCATCATCTGATGGCTTTAAAGAACTTTCCTTTTCAGAAACACAAAAAAAACTAGAAATTACATTACAGTCAACATGAAGACATAATAGCAACATCAGAAAAATAACATCCTTGAAAATGGCCAATGAATTGGCTGAAAGCGGTTGGAAAGTAACAAATTATGGAACATTTTTACATTTCTTATCTCCAGCAAAAAGGAAACATGTAAGAATACTGTAAAAATTAAATCAAAAATTAATAAAATTTTCCTTGTTGGTCATTTCTAACAAAACTTATATATATATATATATATATATATATATATATATATATCAGCATGCAGTATGGGTATAGAAGAATCCAAAGGCGTATCCTGAACATACAGTCAGAGGATAACTCTCTAAAAGAGCTCTAAAGATATATGTATATAAATACATATAGAGCAAATATAAGAAAAATTAAGGCAGACACATTATTTCATGGTAAATTGGAAGTATAGGCCTATTTCAGGTGAACCATCATCAGCTTCCATCTTTATTTTACAAAGGATTTTACACAAATAAAATACATGTGTAAAATCCTTTGTAAAATAAAGACAGAAGCTGATGATGGTTTGCCTGAAATAGGCCTATTCTTCCAATTTATCATGAAATAACGTGCCTGCCTTAATTTTTCTGATATATATATATATATAAAAGCTAAAATATAAAAGTCTTTGAACAAGCCATGCCCCTGTGTCTATAGAAAAACTATATATTATTAAATTTCCTAAGAATAAAATCTATTAAATAAATGTAATGAAATAAAAGTCATATGCATACACTGCAAAAGTTCACCTTGGAATATGGTTAACAACTTCTTCATAAAAGAATATCCATTAATTTACACATATCTGATAATTTGTTTTGTATATATGTATGTTATGATATAATATTAATTAAATAGATATTAAAACTTTTACAAATTAAGTGTTTACGAAAAATTGTGGGAAAAATGCACTCTGAACCGAAATAAAAATAATAATAAAATTATATAATCATACTCAAAGGTCCCTTTAAGTCCAATCAAAAATTTAAAATGTTTTTTTTCTTTCTATTTTTGTCTTAAAAAAAGCTGGGATACATAGAAAGCAAAAAACAATAATCTTGTAACAATGATGGATACTTCACTCCAGAAAAAAGCAGTCTAGATGATGGCTCAATAGACTGACACTTTCTTAATTAAGGTTGAATGAAGAAATCCTGTATTCTCTAAATATATAACCTATATTTTCAAATTTAACATTTGAAGTTCATTCTGATTAGTTAAAGTAAACACACATAATCTTTTTTATTTTACCCCATCCATAATTAACTCTTTAAATAACTAAAACTGTTGGTTCTTTTCACACATATATATATATATATATATATATATATATATATATATATATATATATACATGAATAAATATACACTTTAAAGAAAATACACAATAAATATACACTTTAAACAAAATGTTCACGGCCTCTCACACTTTTTATTCTATGCCAATTTCTCTCATTAAAACAACCCTATTTTTTTCCTATATATGTATATATTGTGTGTATTTTGGCAGAATTTTTTCATTAATACAGGTTTTGTTGAATAATATAGACAAGTTTTTTCTATTTATTTTGTGTAGGATCCTTTCGTATAGTCTGATAAGCTTGATAGTGCTATCATTAAAAGACGACAAGAAATCACAGTAATTGTTGATTTTTTATCAGGTCTGAGCTTTCGGCTAACATAAGCCATTATCAAAGAATGAACATTAACATATAGTGAACATAGAACATTTAAGTTATTAAGAAAGTGGAATTAAACAAAGAGAATTAAATCAAAAAGAAAAGCCCATTTTTACTGTGGTGGATGGCTGCAGACAGTAATAAAATGGTGGTGGTGTGTTTCTTGATCCAATTACAGGCATTGGAGTATATATATATATATATATATATATATATATATATGTGTGTGTGTGTGTGTGTGTGTGTGTGTGTGTGTGTGTGTGTGTATTAATCCAAATTAAAAGTGGCATGTAGGTAAAATCCCAAATGAGATCCTATTAATATTAATCTTATTAATATTAAAAATGATCTAGGTAATGGGCTTGATGTAAATAGTATTATCTATTTAAAGATCCAAAGATGTATATTTTTTTAAAAACTTTGAAAATTACATGTGTCATATGATCATTTCCATGAGCAATATTACTTTTGTCAGCAACCAAATTTATATTATGCAAAACTTAAGAAGAAATTCATACACTAGAAGTTCACTAAAAAAAAATTCATACACCAGAAGTTCACTTGAAAATAAGAAAAAAGAAAACAAAGAACAATTGGAGGGGGAATTAAAAGAAAGAGTAGATTATATTAGAAGGTAAGCATATGGAGGGTAGGGAAGAAGTGGGAGGGAAAACAGAGAGATGGCAAAATAAATTCAAACTTGATCAATGAAGAGAAGATTTAAAGATTACATAGATGTAAAGAAATCAAAATTAAGCATGTTACAGGAACAGAAATGGGGGAAAGGAAAACAGGAATGGAGGGGAAAAAGAAAAGCGGGGGAGGTAGGAAAAGAGTTAAAGGTGAGAGAGGGAAGAAACAAGGAAGAAATGAAAAAATGAAAGAAAGAGAGAAAAAAGCACATCAAACAAACAGACATGACAACTGCCAACCAAGGAGAGGAAAAAGAAAAGGACAGATATATAAAATGGAAAAAAAAGCGGGGAAAGAGAAATAGATAAAATAGATAACATGACATAATATTTACAAAGGATTTTACACAATCGAAGTAAACAAATATAGTATATATATATATATATATAAGGATTGGTTTGAAGATGAAACAAATAGTCCAAGTAAAATATATCACTTGGCCAAGATTTGCTAAAACTTTACAAAAAAAATTTTCTGTTTAAAATAATATGGTCTGACTATTGTTTGGATTAAATTAATTTAATTTAAAATAAATTTGACCACTGGAATAAATAAAACAGAACAGTAAAAGAAATATTATGTTGGTAGGGTGTGTAAATAATGAGATAATATTAAAAAATATATTAAGAATATTTTCAAAAATATATATAAAAAATATAATAATACACTAAAAGAAAAAAAGGAAAAATATCTAAGACAGAGAATCAACTGTTATAAGAAAGTCTAAAGATATAGATAATTGTAGTGTAAGATCAATGCTACCCTGAAGTTGCCTTGACATATCAATAAAGCAACTGATATGATTAAAGTACTAAATTGTCAAATAAAAAAAATTTTTTCAAAAAATGTATAAGTACATATATATACATATAGATATATACACCCACACACAAATATATGTATAGATAATGATGTCAAGTCCATGAATGGCAAGAATAATCCAAGATCTACTTAATATAAAATATTAAGTGTTATATCTGTATAGAGAGCTCAATGGATGTTATCCAGAGCAGAGCAATATATATATATATATAAAGAAAAACTCAACACATCATTTAAAATTGGTTATATTTTATAATTCATTTCTATGAGCTAAACTTGGCTCATTACATCAGACCACACTATATTTGTTCCATCTAGTACAAATATTTTCCAAAATTTGTATCAAAGTGAACAGATATATATATATATATATATATATAAGGATGATAAGGATATATATATATATATATATATATATATATATATATATATAAGGATTGCTTTGGAGATGAAACTAATAGTCCCAGTAAAAGTTTGTGCCTCATCAGTCTTGGATTTCATATGTACTAGCAGTATAGCCCGGCATTGCTCGGGTGTAATGAAAGCTTTAAAACTAATCCATGGTCCTGGAGCTCAGACTCTTTGGACGTTAGTACGAAAGACTAAAAAGCAATAGTTGTTTCCAGTTAAAGTGAAACTGTAGACTGAAAGAAAAATGAATGGATGTAAATCAAATTTTGATTTCCTGGTATCAATATCAAATAAGTTTTTTTGGTGTAAACTGAATTTTGAAGGCTAAATAAGTCCTCTGTGTAAATGGTATTATGGCTGAGACTAAGAACTACAATTATATCTACTTAGAGCCAAACCTGAAGAAAAAACTAAAATTAAAGGGCTGAAAAAATACAGACATACAGGCAGATGAACAGACACACACAAACATCTTGCCTTTTATATATATATAATCAATTTTCTGCACTATTGTAAGAACTACAACCTTGAAATTTCTGAATATCGTTTCTTATGTCTTTGTCTATGAGTGTATCAAATTTGATTAAAATCGGACAACTTCTTCTATAACCTGATGTTTTCGATTATCGATTTTCGATATTTATTGGAGATATCTCAACACAAAACTTAGCCAAGAACACTCACAGATGCTTATAGTACAACTATGTAAATTTTCAAGAAAATTGGTTCAGCTGTTTCAGAGTCTATAGGTAACACACACACACACACACACACACACACACACACACACACACACACACAAAGTTCCATTTATAAATAAGTAAATAGATTTAGATTTAGATAGATATGAATTTATTTGCTTGTACATTATTTTTAATAGATACTCATATTTGAGTAGATACTTTGTTTTTAATTAAACAATACATTTATATATATCTACTGGCCTGAATATGTTTGAGAAATTTTGTTAGAAAAATATATCACTTGGCAGGATTCATACCTGTGACCCCTAACAAAATGAATGACATGACAAAGCAAAATATGTGTCATTTAGCAAGTAGATTGCACATGATATCTGATTGACCAGTGAAAACCAAATTAAAAATAGCAGAATTTCTTTCTTATTTTTCTTCTTATCTCGTTCTCTGATGAAGCTTTAATAAAAGTGAAACATGTTAGATCAAAAAATGTTTTCAGTTTGTATGTATCTTATCATTCTGTCAGATTCTAATCAATATTTGATCCGTATTTTAGCCCAACTCTCTCTCTCTCTCTCTCTCTCTAGTTAGTGAGATAAATATTTTATACTTTTATATACCCTTCTCCCCCACTTGAGAGAGATGTGACACAAGGTCTTTTTTAACATGGGGAACCTGAGCGTGTACGCCCAGGTCATGGTCAAACATTACCTATCCACTGCGGTGGATAAGTTCAAAACTGGTCTAAACTGGTCTTAAGCTGATCGAATTTGGTCTTAATTTGGTCATTTTGGGCTCCAGCCCGAAGGCCAGAGCCCAGTTGATAAAATTAAATCCAGTAAAATTAATGTGCATTGTGGTGCAGTGGATATCAACTTGGAACGAGAAATCAGGGACCCGAGTTCGAATTCCAGTTGAATTCATTGCATTCACTTACATGCAAATACCCTTGGGAAAGGTATTAGTCCGTCTCTTCCTTCCAGTTATAGGCTAAATAACAGGACAGATTGGGTTCTATAGCCTTGGCTGGCAACCAGTCTACTGCAGAAAGCAATGAGAACCTACTGCGGGATAATCTTCTGCCCAGTCAGTCATGTCTCTTTCGACAAGCGTGTTTCACGTATGGCACTTAACTGACTGAAAATTAATGAAAGCAGCATCAGCAGCAGCCAGGAATGGCCATTCCTTGAAAGGCACGGACTAACTTGGACAGACCCATGCTCCTCTGCCATTCTGAAGATGAGATTTTGATCTCGAAATATTAATGTATAATAAATAGGTAATACCCAAAAACTTTTTTACCTTCCTTTATTTTACTAAATGCATTGTGACAGCCTTCAAGACCTAACTGTATACTTTATACTTTTAGTTTCACATATTGTTTGCTTTTGATTTTGCTGACTGTGCAGTATAGTAAGGTCAGTTGGATTCCATCTGTGAGAAAAAAAGCACCATGATGCAAATTTGGAAACAGTATACTGTATAGCTTGGCATTGATGTCAGAAGCTCTATTACAGACATTTCAGAGTGTTTGAATATCAATCTGAGGACAGTGCAATTGATATGGAAAGAGATGGATGAATCTAATGGCGATTATGAAGGTACAGTAGCTTAGAAAACTCACTCAGATCATACTGAGTGCCTTGAAGAGGTAGTGCTGCCTTGGGTCAAAAGAGTGGCTGCTGGAAAGCACTATATCTAACAACAGGCCACTGCACCAGTCATGGTTGTCAGACAGTTTATGCAATCACATCACTCCTTACATCTGACCATGTAACTTCTCAGTCTCTAACTTCCTTGAGACCAACAAAAATCCTTGAAACACCAAAGATGCACAGAAGGCAAGGATTATGGCAGCATTCACCAATTTAAACAATGAGACCATTCAGAATAGATGCAGGAGATTCCAAAGACATCTGAAGTCCATCGTTGAAATTAATAGCAATATTATTGAATAAATTTACTCTTTATTATTTCAAGATATTTTTTTGTAATTTTGATAAATATATCTGTTAAAATGAGATATCAATGTTATTTTCATTTTTGTATAATTTAAATGACAGTTTATCCATTAAACCTTGTATATATAAAATAGACAAGATAATTTATTTACTTATGAAGGCAAATGTAATGTGACTTAAACAGAGGGAGACAAATGAAACAGTGGAAAAGAATGTATGATAAAACAGGTGCATAGTGTGTGTGTGTGTGTGTGTGTGTGTGTGTGTGTGTGTGTGTGTATTGTTTGTGACATTGCGGAATTAGCAAGATCTTGGAGACCGCATGAATGACAGCTTAAGCTGTTGTGTTTAGTGCAAATTGAAACTGATTACCACTGTTGTTGTTGTTAATGCATTTATTGTTGTTGTCGTTGTTGTTGTTGGCTTTTTCTCTTTCCACACAGCCATCTCCCTATCTCATGAAGTAAACAAATTTCACAAAGGAACTTAATGAGCAAGATTCTAATCAGTTCAGGAGGATACTGTCTCCTAGGTTGGTGTTGTTCATACTCTGGAATAAAAAAAAAAAGAAAGAGGACAGGAAGTGAAGATAATAGAAGCTGTGAGTAGAGGATCGTGTGATATCAAGAGTCAAAGATGCCAACCCTTCTCTGCGTGTTTGTACAGTGCATGTTCATGTCAGGTTTTGGTAGCAGCTCCTCTAAGAAACATAATATGTTAAGTCACTATGCTGTATCTCTTTAATCTCTTTTATTTTGGGCTTCTATAAAAGAACATAATCTTAGGAAAAGAAAATATGGCTGAGTGGATAAAAGCATTTGTTGGATCCAGTGACTTGACCTAAAGAGTTATGAGTTCAATACCTGGTGACAGTAGTGACAAAGAAAAAATTATAGAGCTGAGTTCAATGGAGCTAACTAATATATCTGGAAGTTGTATGATTCATGGAATGAGTACAATCTACCCAAGTGATTGAAATATAGGGTTCAGTTAAAAATTTCAGTCTCCTTATGAAGGACAGTGCATACAACAGCCGAAGCATCATGAATATATCAATAAAAATAAGGACAGTAGTCCAAACAATGTAAATAAATTTTTTTATGTTTCTTGATGACGTACAAACAGAATATGATATAAATATCTAAAAGATAAGGTACACGATAGACAAGCATAAAGTGACCAGAATTAAAATACTGCAAAAGATTTATTTGCAAAACAAGAGTGGCTATAAAATACTTCTCATAACATCCAGAACAATCTTAACATGGAACATATGAGGACTTCCCCACATTGTCTGCCAATGGACTTTGTGATAATGCTACTTCATTGTGTTTGATTCAGAAATATAAAAGGAAGGACCATTAACCCTTCATTCACTTTTTTCTACAAATTGTAACAGTGGCCACAGAAAACTTCTCACTACCAGGGTAGATTTCTTCTGCCTCACTTCTTCTTCTTCTTCTATGTGCCCTGTCCCTTCAGGAATGTAGGCGATCATGGCTCTCCATGTCTCCCTATCCCTTGTGACTCTTAGTATGTTTGCTCCTGTTGCTCCTGGCAACCCCTGTTCTGTCATCCACCCTGCAAATATGTTATCCGCTGCCTTCCTCTGTCTCTCCTTCCTTCTATCTGACCAGTCAGTATCAGGTTCTCCAGGCTCTCCTTCCTCATTGCATGTCCCAGGAACATCAGTTGTCTCTTCCTGATGCTCAGCATCAATTTCCTTTTTGTTGCCATTCTTTCTAACACCTCGTCGTTGCTTGTATGCTCAGTCCACGATATCCGTAGCATCCTTCTGTAGAACCACATTTCGGCCACCTTCCAGTTTTGTCCTCATTTTCGATGATATTATCCAGCATTCACTGCCGTATTGAAGAACTGACATCACGTAGCAGTCTAACACTCTTTTCTTCGTTTCTATTGAGATTTTCCTGTGTGTTAGTATTTTGCTCATCTTCTGGAATGCGTCCTTTGCCATGCCAATTCGCCTTCGGATCTCCGTGTCGCACTTTCCATCTCCTGTTAGAACACTTCCTAGGTACTTAAATTCTTGTACTTGTTTGATTCTGTTATCCCCCACCTATATTTGGCATTTTGGGTTGTATCTTTTGCTGATGACCATGCACTCAGTTTTCTTAAAGTTTATTTGTAGTCCCTTCTTGTCACTCTTCACTGCTACTTTCTGTATGAGGTCTTGTAGTTTCCAACTGGCTGATTTCTTAGTTTACTCAGACAAGTGATGTATCACACATGTGAGCACACACATGCCTATACATTTTCTCGTTCTTTTTATGATCTCTAGCTATCTGTATATATGTAAGAAAAGAAGATCTCTTTCTCTTCTTGTTGTACTTCACATAAAAATATGATGCATAAAATTCTTCTACGTGTTGAAATACACTTCTTGTAAAAATATTGGAATTAATTTACTTTGAAAGTTTTCATGCTCACCAGCAAAAGATAACTCCTTCTATTAAAACTGGTGACCTACACCAAACAATCTCATCATGTGACATCTCCTTTCTGCAATGGTATTGTTAGCCATTTCTCTACAAGGAAAAATTTAGGTTTTGTCGGTTTAAATTTCTAAAATCTCACTCTTAAAAAAATTTTCAGGAAAATAGGTTTTATCTTTTTCTTCTATGTGCTTTGTCCTTTCAAGACATAGGTGATCATGGCTTTCCACGTCTCCCTATCCCTGGTGGCTCTTAGCATGCTTTCTCCTGTTAAACCATGCAACCCTCATGCTGTGAACCACCTGTTCAAATATGTTATCTGCTGCTTTCCTCTGTTTCTTTTTCTCCTCTATATGGCCTGTTAGTATCAGGTTCTCCAAGCCCTCCTTCCTCATTGTGTGTCCCAGGAACTTCAGTTGTCTCTTCCTGGTGCTCAATATTAATTTCCTTTTCATTTTCATTCTTTCCAACACCTCATCATTGCTCACATGCTTGGTCCATAGCTAATATTACCATTAACATTGTTCTGGCATATAAAAATAAATATATCATATTCTCTTAACTGAAATTGTGTGTGTGATATATTAACTTGAATATTTCCAAACAATCTATATTAAGAAAAAAAATGTTTGTCTGTAAAAATATAATTACTAGTGAATGTCTTGTCCACATGGGTGAGGCAGACCAAGGAACAAAGTATGTACAACTGATCCTTCATTGTGACTATCATTAAATTCAGCTAAGCAAACATGTTTTTGTTTAATCTGCTGACATCAAACAGAATTACTTCATCAACATGTAACAAAGAAGAGGAGTGGAATTGTTTGATCAACTATGGCCAGTACTTAAATTTGATCAGACAATACCCACACAATTCACTAAATTCTTCATTATTCTCCCCACTCTTTTGGAAATGCCAGACAAAATCTACAAATTGAAGAGTAGATTTTTGAAAAATAGTTAAATTGAGCCAAAAACTCAAATGAAGTTTAATGATTCTAGACTGTTATCAAAACAATTATTTTATTCATCTATCTTTCTCATTTACTTCAGTGTTTGTCTATCTATCTTAAGTTGAAATTAATCAAAATCTAACTTCTATAACAGCACAGTTAAAATAAAAATTAAGTGTTAAGCTGCTTTATACAGATCCCATTTTGTCTCAGTAATGGAAATTTTGTTCTTGGGAAATAATTTTTTTCTGGCAACACTGATTCATTCAAGAAACATGTCAAAGTTTTCCAGCTTGTCTTCGTATGATTCAATAGTAACACTCTCAAGAACTTTCCATCAAAATAAGTTGTTTTTGCATTTAGAGATTGTAGCATTCTTTAGATAAAAATTGTGGTTGAACATATTTCTTTGCAGGACTTACGCATTTATTAGTGTGAGTGCCCTCTCTTAGAGTTTTAGAGTAAAGTTGGATGAGAATCCAATGGAGTGGTAAATATATGAGACAATTTGAAAATGATAATCATCACACACTATCTATCTATCTATCTATCTATCTATCTATCTATCTCTACTTATGTTATGTATGCACTTATGGACAACAATAGGTATGTCCCAATCCTTATATAATACTTTGGACACATTTGAGAGGGTGGTGTTTTTTACTGACTGCCAGTTCTCTACTAGTGATTATCTCCACAGAGCTTGCCAGTCTTGTATTTGATGATGTTATAAATATTACTATTTATTTCCAACCTCTGTTTGGTTATTTCACATTCAGTATCCTTTTTATGGATGCACGTCATGGTGCAGTAGATATCGGATCGGAACGAGAAATTGGTAAAGCCGAGTTCGAATTCCAGTTGTATTCCTTAAATTCACTTACATGCAAATACCCTTGGGAAAGGTATTAATCCATCTCTTCCCTCCAGTTATGGGTTAAATAACAGGACAGATTGGGTTTTGTAGCCTTGGTCAGCAACCAGTCTATTGCAGAAAGCAATGGCAACCTACTGCAAGATAATCTTTTGCCCATTCAGTCATGTCTCTTTTGAGACATGATCGCCCAAGCATGTATCACGTATGGCACTTAACTAACTAAATAACCTTTTTTGGTTATAACAATATATATGACAAGTTTGAAAATTTGTTATATGCCTGCTGAATTAAATTTCCAGTCTTCTTACATTCACCATCGCACAAGACAAAAAGATGAGAAGAGATAAACAATGCGATAACCAACAGTGCTTTCAAGTCAGTAACTCCACAATTAGTACCAGCATATATTGGGGTCATCAAAGAAGGACTGTGGCACTGTTTTGGCTCCTAGCTTTTTTTGCCACAGTGGAACCACTTCTCAATGTAGTTCCCTCAACACTGGTGCTGACTGAATTTTGTGGCCACACATTGTTAGTGTTTGATGAGTATTTGAGTAGATATTCTGTTTTTAAGCCAAACAATATATTTAGATATATCTACCATCTTGAATGTTTTCAGAAATTTTGTAAGGAAAATATCTACCATTTGGCAGGATTCAAACTTGTGACCCTTCACATGACAAAACAAAATATGTCATTTAACATGTTGATAGCACTTTATTTTTTGAGGAATTAATGTATTTTTATTTTTTAATAATAAAAAAAAATATTTTTATTACTCAAACATTATTTTTAGTGGATACTAGCATTTGAATAGAGACTCAAGCTTCTAAACAGTATTTATTTCTGCTAGTTCGCATATTCGAAAAAATTTACTGAATAAAATGCATTCCCATTTGCCAGAAGAATCACCGTCTGACCCAGCGTGCATTTACAGTTAGTCTATGAAAAGCTGCAGAATAAAGCAAAGTTCTATTTTGCCTTTAAAGCACAATTATTTGTTCAATTTTTTTTATTTTTTAGAAAGATAATAGAGTGATTTCATGTTGTTTTCACCATAGTTTTGAATTTAGAGTTTTCTGACTCATAGTCTGGTTGGCATCCATGTTTAAAAAAGCGAGTGCTTTTTAAATAATTTAACCCAAACGAGAAATCAGGGAGACGAGTTCGAATTCCAGCTGAATTCATTGCATGGACTTATGCGCAAATACCCTTGGGAAAGGTATTAATCCATCTCTTCCTTCCAGTTATGGGTTAAATAATAGGACAGATTGGGTTCTATAGCCTTGGTCAGCAACCAGTCTACCGCAGAAAGCAATGGTAACCTACTGTGGGATAATCTTCTGCCCAGTCAGTCATGTCTCTTTCGAGACATGATCGCCGAAGCATGTATCACGTATGGCACTTAACTGACTGACTGAACCCAAACGTGGTGAAGGAAGAAGAGATTGATTCATGCCTTTTCACAAGGATATTGGTGTGAAAGTGAATACATCAGATTAA
The DNA here is from genome assembly GCA_037127315.1 of Ascarosepion bandense. NCBI lineage: Eukaryota > Metazoa > Mollusca > Cephalopoda > Sepiida > Sepiidae > Ascarosepion > Ascarosepion bandense. Next base: position 697,382 of record JBBBDQ010000596.1, on the reverse strand, counting down.
GTATTTGTCTATATCTCTGAGATGAGGCATTATTTATATTATTTAGATTATTCAGACTATTATTCTCATCTTGGTTGCCATTTGTATGGCATTTCAGCCATTGTACACTTTGTTTTTCTTCTCCGGGCCATGTGTCCTTAAGGATATAGACATTCCTTTGCACTTGGCTTCATATGTAGTGCTATAAAAATTGATCAGCCTAGGTCTTCCAGTATATTACCACTATTGTAGATTTTGTTTATTATTTCTGTAATCCTGTCTATGCTGAATTCATCTAAAGCTGTCAGCATCTCTATCGCAATACCATCTGGTCCTGATACTTTGTTTCTGCTCAATTTGACCATTGCAGCTTCCACTTTGGCTTTTAATATTTCTGATCTGTTTTGGATTATTGGGTATAGCTGGCTGCTCTCTCTTGTCATGGTAGAGATCTCCAATATATTCTTCCTATTGCTGAAGTAATTTTTCTTTCTCTAATATTAGTGTTCTGTACTTGGATTTTATGCGTCCTGTTGCCTAGCATGTCTTTTGTCGTGTTAGTCCCCTTATCTTTTGTACATATCTCCCTCATTTGTCATTCTTAATCTCTCTATAGCATTTGCTCCTTATTTATTTGAGTAGTTTCTTGTATTTTGTTCCATGTCTTGGCATTGTTTTCTGTCTCTTTTGCATTCTGTTAAGAATTTCATCAGTGATCCACTTATTTTTTCTCCTATGTCCATTTTTCTTTGAGATGATGTCATTTGCTGATGCCACTAGAGATTCTCTTAATGTGTTTCATTTAGAGTTTTTATTTTTAATTTGTCCTTTGTAGTTTCTTTTCATGCTGTCTGTATATTTTTATTGAATCATTCATGAATCTGTTGTATTACAATTTAGATTTTCTGTTGAGCTTCTTCGATCTCCACAGTTTCATACTTAGTTTGCATATAACTTGGAGGTGGTTGCTTTTGCATCCGGATAGATTTTACAGTGAAGAACTGCATTCTTGAATCTCTTGTGGATAGTTATATAGTCAATTTAGTTTTTCATTTCTCATTCGAGGCTTCTCCATGTTCATAATTGTCTTGGATGTTCTTGAAATCAGGTGTTGGTTATTACCTGTTTTTACTGTGCACTATTGAACTTATTTCTCTCTAATCATAGCAGTTTTCTAGCCCAAAATTTCCAACCATGCTCCTTCCCTCTTTTTGCCAACATTTAGGTCTCCCATGATAATTCTAATTTCTTATGACTTGCACTGTGCTTTGGCATTGTTCAGCATGGAGTAGAAAGATTTGATTTCTTCTTCTGTACTGTGTGCTGTCAGTGTATATATCTCTTCCATATAGGTCTCTCAATCATAGTTTCACCCCAGATCAGTTTAAATTATGATTAAAATAATAATAATAATAGAGAAGAGATTTAGAAATTGAAAATGGAATAACAAAATGTAAGGATTAAATGAGGTTTACTGAGAAATAGTAATGAAAGAAAAGGGCAAAGAATTTTCCCAGTTAAATGAAAAATATAATTGATATTTTTTATACATGAACGGATATTGATAATGGAATAAAGATTCAAAGATAGGGTTAGTTGTCTCAAATGTTTGGTGGCCCCAATTTTTATCCTTTTAAAAAGCTTAAATTCATTTTCAATTCTCTTCCACTTCTTACTGTAAAATATAATTAACTAACATATCAATTGTTTTTTTTTTTTAATCATATCACCCCGAGCAAGACAGTAATGCCACTGAAGCACAGGGGGCTACATAGGAGTGAAAAGATTGGAAAAGAGAAAGCCAGAGACCACATCCTAAACAAGGAACAAGGGATGAGCCTCTTCACCTGTTCAATAGACATGGGTGAAGTGTAAATCCGGCGATAGTTTAGTCTATCTACTCCAATTGAAATAAAAAGAAAAGAGTGAAAAGATTGGAAAAGAGAAAACTGGAAACCACATCCTAAACAAGGAACAAGGGATGAGCCTCTTCACCTGTTCAATAGACATTTTTAGCTCTAGTCGTTAATTTAAAGAATTAAAAAAGAATATCATCATTTGGGATTACAAGTGAAATTTAATTAAGCACTTAATTTTAAAGTACTAAAATTTTAGAGTTTTAAAAAGTAAACTTCATTACTCAATCAGCATGGAAAATTACATTAAAAAGAACACATTAAAGATATTATATGTATGTTGCAAATGTATGGCTAATGATTTTAATATATAAATGTATTAAAAATCTTGATAAAAGGACTATCAAGGACCAAGAATGAATGCATGCATTACTGGCCAAATAGAACTATTATATCAGTCAGTTAAGTGCCATACGTGATACACGCTTTGGGCGATCATGTCTTGAAAGAGACATGATTGACTGGACAGAAGGTTATCCTGCAGTAGGTTGCCATTGCTTTCTGAGTTATACTGTTTGCCAACCAAGGCTACAGAACCCAATCAATCCTGTTATTTAACTTATAACTGGAGGGAAGAGAAATAGATTAATACCTTTCCCAAGGGTATTTGTGCGTAAGTGAATGCAAGGAATTGTAAATGCATTGCTAACAGTTTTATTATAGAAATACATAAAAATAAATCAGAAAGAGCAGTTTTTTATGGGTCAGGAATTAAAGCCAGCATTATTAAGAGAACTGAAAATCTAAGAATTGTAACCACCCAGACAAGCATGGCAAGCAAGTGGTGAAATATATCCAAGAGATTTGCTGTCACTTGATTTCCATTCATAAACACTGAAAAAAGCAAAGAAGTTGAATTATATGAATAATTATAAGAAAAATAGATTCATGCCAAAATGTTCAGCTGATTTTGGTAAGTGAAGAGATAAAAGCATCCCAAGGGATTGTGATGAAATTGTCACTCTAAAAACATCAGTGATTAATAGCTATTTTTTCCTCTCTAAAACATAATAGCAAATAGTCAGACAGTTCACTAGAGATTTCTACACAATCATCAATTTCTACACCATCTTAAATTTTTCCTAATGAAACATTTGCCCTCAGAAAATGGTAAATAGTCAGAATAAAATTTACAAAAACTTGTGTTCATAAGCATGAAGTAAGAATGCTTACTCAAAAGCAAACTACGTAACCTAGAAACTTCATTTCATATCTTGTCATGGGAAATCTTTCATTTCTGCTGCTAATAAAAATGAACTGATTCAGTAACTCAATGGTCAAGGTTCAATACAAAGAGATTAACATCGTCTAATCTCATTCTAGGGTATTAGGTTGTATGGACTATGTTCAATGGCCAAAGATAAATGAGGTTGGTACTTTGCAGCTCAAATCTTGATCCAAGAAAAAGATTATCTCTGATTCATTTGGTTACACTCAGTATATAGATTTGATTTATAGAGGTCACTGTTAGTATTTCTGAGTCAGCATCTGAACCTTTTCCATCTCCTAATCTATTGATGTGGAAATGTGCATTGTGGTGTAATGGATATTGGCTTCAAATGAGAAAATGGAGAGCCAAGTTCGAATTCCAGTCAAATTCGTTTCATTCACTTATGCACAAATACCCTTGGGAAAGGTATTAATCAATCTTTTTACCCTTCAGCTATGGGTTTAATAGCAGGACAGATTGGGTTCTATAGATGTGGTTAGCAACGGGAAGTCTACTGCAGAAAGTAATAGCAACCTACTGCGGAAAAATCTTCTGCCTATTTAGTCATGTCTTGAAAAAGATGATCACCCAAGCATATATTACGTATAGCAATTTAATGACTGAATCTATTGATGAACTATTTATCCTTCTATCTGATGTTAGCTGTCTTTTCTAGTCCACTTTATTCAATGTCAGTTTTCAATCCATTGTTGTTATTAGACTCTGCAGTAGTATTAAATAAACACAAACTAGGTTGATTTGATCTCTACCATTTAGTTGTATTACTCAAGAGAGTGACTTCTAAATCTTCTTCTATGTGCTATGTGTCTTAAGCATGTGTGCAGTCATAGCCCTCCACAATGTCTTATGCCCTGTAGCTCTGAGAAACATTTGTCTCTTGCCAATCCTCCTACTCACTCTTCTGTTATCCAATTACAAATTCTTATCATGTAGACGCCACACTGCCTTACATTATCCCTTCTTTCTTAGATGTATCAAGTGTGTCGAATTCTCCAAGCCTTCCTTGTTACAGAAATTTCAACTATGTCTTTTCTAACTCTGAGTATAAGTGTCTTTTTTGTTTTCACTTTCATTAACATTTATTTATTGCTTATACACCCTGCCAATTGAATACTCTGTAGAACTACATTTCTGTTGCCTCTAATTTTCTTTTAAAGAGGAGGCTCTTAAATATTTACATTTGAATGAAATATATTAATTGCAAAAGGTCAAGTGCTTGAAGTTGCACAGAAGAGGCTGTTGAAAGAAAAACTCTATTAAATGAACATAAAAACATCATAAATGTATAATAAAGTATTGTCATACATTTTAATGAGAACATTTAACTTAATCTCTTACGTTTTTATTGAACTCCTGATTTGTCACTTGCTGTTGACTGGTATGCACTACTCTGGGCCTTCATCTGAATTTGAAACTTTCATGACATGAAGTGTGATGTCATGGTCACCCTTCTCTCTGAGGTAGGTGTTTATATATCTGTCTGACACACAGTTCACATGTTGGGACAGCAAATAATATCTTGTGAAGTGCAAACCTGCATGTATTAGCCAACCTATCAATGTCTCTGGCTTCTCTGATGTCACACTGAGTGCAAAGTATATTCTGGCATGATCAGGAGTGAGACATCTACTGCACAAAAAATATGCATTTACAGTATCATGTTATTCAAGTACACTTATATATGGAACGTTGAGTAGCCAGAAAGTATATAGTCATTTGTACTGATTCAGAATAGAATCCCTTATCTTGAAAATTAGTTTTGAAAATCCTGCCTTTAGCGATTATTTTCTAATTATAATCAAGCAAAAATATAACCATTTTAGACAATTCTGCAACCATATCACATCTTATATCTCACTACCTAACTTCCCAGAATACAATCTTATTGGTTATTATGTGTAGATCAAAGTTGAGCAAGAGACTAAAAAACTCCTTGTAATACCAAAGATGAACTGAAGGCAAGAGTTATGGCAGTATTCACTAACTTAAACAAGGAGAGTGTCCAGAAGTGATGCAGGAGATTGTAAAGTCACCTAGGAGCCATGGCTGAAGCCAATAATGATTTTATTAAATAAATTTACTCTTTTGTATTTCAAGATATTTTTGTGTAAATTTGGTAAATATATGATAAAATGTCAGCGTTATTTTCATTTTTGCATAATTTAGATGACAATTCCTCCTTCATACACTGTATACATTCAAAGTGTGTGTGTGTGTGTGTGTGTGTGTGTGTGTGTGAATAGTATAATTGAAAGACTGAAATATAATTTTTGTAAAATAGCAAGAAAGAGATATATTTAATTCTAATGGCAATAAAAAAGATATATCTGAACTCATAGATAGATACAGAAAATACACTTGATCAAAATGACAGGTAAGCTGGTATATAATTCAATATATAAACGTATTCTTTATCAAAGTTATGATCTTAGGTTGGTATACTTTCCAATGCCTGGAGATAATCAGAATGTTTCCAGTTAAAAATCATTACACAAGATGAAAAAGGAAAGCAAAGAAAGAAAAAAATTATGTAGAATCCATTCAAATATCAGAAGGAATAATATTGTTCAATATTGGTCAGGTCAAGTATAGTTCTTGTGATCATTATGTCAGAAAATTGTCTCTTCTTTTAGATGTTGCTGAACAGTTACAGAATTTTTGTGACATACTTGAGCTATGACATATTATCTATGAAAATTGATATCAAATGATGTAATTGAAAATTAAAGAGAAATTTGAAAGCATGCATCTTGAAGGAAATACACAAAATGCATTATGTTGAATAAGATAACATGAAAATAGTAGTTAGGAAAAACTTACAAAAATAAACATTCCAGAGCTAATAGAGAAAGAACATTTATTTAGAGCTTATCCCAAGTATCCAAGTAATACTTCTACTCATCATAATAATGATAGGTAATAAATATGTACAAATTAATTGAATGTTGATTAATTCATTGACATTGAACAGGTAAATAGAATCAAGAAATAAACTGTGATAACAATGCACTTAAAAAAACAACCATGAAAAATTCAAGATCTTTTCAGAAAAGAAAGAATAAAGCTGTTGACTTACGAAAACAGTTGAACAATATTGATAATTTGTCTCAAAGCATTGAAAAAAATCAACAAAGTGATAATGTTAGTTTTAAAATTACAACATCTTGAAAATAGAGTCTCAAATAGCAGTTCAAAAATTTATTGGCAAAGACCTGAATATTAGTTTATGGCAGAAAATGATATATAAATTTTTCTATACCAAAACAGTGTTTGGAAAATTAATGACAAAATGGGAAAATTTGTTCATAAACTGTACTGACAATGACCTAAATCTGAGTGACCATTGCAAATCAACTAATAAGAATGACCTCATAAATTTCTATTCTCACCATATCAACAAAATAAAATCCAAAATGGTTACCAGATTCTATTTAAGAGCACCCAGAATTGGTAGCAATCAATATTTATAAGAGGAGAAATACATTGAAAATACTTTTAAGCTCATCCAATGCCCTAATTTTTTCAGCTTCATTGTGAAACAGAAATCTTGTAAAATATTTCAAAACAGAAGAGTAGACAATTCTGACAAACTTTACAAATCAAAATATATTATTTTACTTACCAACTCGCTCACAAATATTATTGAAAGTGATTTATCTACAACTGAGCATCAGGGAGAGACAACTGAAGTTCTTGGGACATGCAATAAGGAAGGAGAGCTTGGAGAACCTGATACTGACTGGCCAGATAGAAGAAAAAAGAGACAGAGGAAGGCAGCGGATAACATATTTGCACGGCCTGATCAGGTGGATGACGGAACAGGGGTTGCCAGGAGTAACAGGAGCAAGCATACTAAGAGCCACAAGGGATAGGAAGACATGGAGAACCATGATCACCTACGTCCTGAAGGGACAGGGTACATAGAAGAAGAAGAAGAAGAAGAAGAAGAAGAAGAAGAAGAAGAAGAAGAAGATTTAATTAATACAAAACAAAATAATAAAATATCTAAAACTTTAAAGAGGAATATACTCTATCACAAGTAATTATTGCCACAAAAAATACATAGAATAAACCTCAAGGAATTTAAATGAAAGCTTATATAAACACAAAGGGAACTTTTACAATACAACACACTCAACATAATGTGTCTAATCATAATTTCAATTTTAAAAATGCTATTCTAATTAAAAGAGAAAGCAATTTATTAAGATAAAAATGTATAGAAAGTGCTTTCAATGTTAGATCAATCACTGAAAATTCGTGTCCAGATTCTTACAACATTTCATCTTTTTTGACAGCTCTTCTATTATCACAATTTTAATGGCGAAAGTTATAAAACATGAAAGAAAAGAGACTAAATCAAATGAGCTAAACTATATACCCAAATACATATTATAGAAACAAAAAAATTTAATTTTCTGCATCCTCCCCTTCATATGCATGTGTTGTTGCATCAATGTAAACATTACTTTAGTCTGAAGTCCTACAGGACAAAATGTGTCACACAAAATATTTTTTCCTCTTTGTCATTAATTTTCCTAATTTTAATCTATAAAATTCCTGTATTAGTATACTATTGAGAAAAATAGATATTATATAAAATCAGTTTTTGTAAAGCTTTGTTTACTACAATATCTTGAGTAGCAAAATAAAAAAAGATTAATTTTGATAAAAAAGGATATTTCACAGATTTGACAAGTGAGTGGGTTTTCATTTTTCATATTCAATATCAATTGTGAAAATAATGAAGAAAATTTCAATGCAAAATTAGAAGTAGCTCTCCAAAATGAAAATCAAAGAAAAGTTTAAAATTTGTATTGTATAAGCAAAGAAATCAGACTGTAAAAATGATCCTAATATTCGGGTGTTTGGGAAGGGAAAATAAGTAAATCTTCTTCACTATCCAGTGTTAAATGTAGACATTAGTCAATGGTGAGGCATCTATGTCAGTCAGTTAAGTGCCATACGTGAAACACGCTTGGGCGATCATGTCTTGAAAGAGACATGACTGACTGGGCAGAAGATTATCCTGTAGTAGGTTGCCATTGCTTTCTGCAGTAGACTGGTTGCCAGCCAAGGCTATAGAACACAATCTGTCCTGTTATTTAACCCATAACTGGAAGGAAGAGATGGATTAATACCTTTCCCAAGGGTATTTGCGCATAAGTGAATGCAATGAATTCAACTGGAATTCGAACTCGGCTTTCCGATTTCTCATTCCGAGCCGATATCCACTGCACCACCTATGCACATCTATGTATGCAACACATCCACATCATGCTTTAGATTTTTTTCATAATTAATTAATTTTTCTGTAATAAAAATGTATTATTAATAATACTGGTCAACCTGATCTTTGGTGTCAATAAACAAAACACATTTTTTAGCTAATTTGATGGTGCTGATTTTGAAAATGACCTTATATTTTTATGGTTAGCTACTGTTTTTGCTGCACTGAAATTGGTCATTTTCAAAAAAAAAAATCACTTTATGATAATAACTGATTGCAAAATTTAGTTAATAAAGGTTATAGAATCCCATCAATTTTCAGGTAAGCCAAGCAATTTATGTCAGACATCTAAAATAAACTATTTTTATAAGAAAAAAGTGTTTCTGAGTCAAAAAGTTTAAAACAGAAATACTGAATTTTTCCAGTTTATTGTCAACATTCAAATTAACTGATAAACTTTCTAAGTAATACACTAAATCAGTAATATGCTAATATGAGTATTAAGGTTTATTTTTTACATTTCCATCTAGATAAATTTCTGGATAATTGTAGCAATGTGAGAGATGAGCAAAGAGAACGATTCCATTAGGATATCAACACAATGGAAAGCACTACCAGACCAGAGATGGTAGGACAAACAAATGATGGCTGACTACTGCTGGCATATCAGAAGGGACATAAATAACACTGAACATGACAGACAATCAAGAAAGAGAAAATTTTTACCATAGTTCTTATGTTCACGAAAGTTTTATTTCTACTGTTAGTTTATTAAATGATTTGATGAAAATACTTGTTGGTCTTGGTATATTTAATCGTGGTATTTTTAAAGACTTAGGGTTTGATTGTTATTGAAAAACAGTATTTCTCAATAAGTAGGCCAATTTTGTTGATTTAAATATGAATTGAAAGATTTCTACAATTTTACTTTAAGAAATATTGCCATCGGTCAATATCATATATGCAGAAAATAAAAAAAAACATCTGTACATCAAAAATGGTAGCTAACCAAGAAAAAGCAAGGTCATTTTCAGAATCAGTGCTATCAAATTAGCTAATAAAGATGTTTGGTATCTCAGCACTATTTCAAAAAGATTTTTGTTGACCAGTGTAATTAATACCCTTCTTGCATTGAGGGTAACGTTTTTAAAATTCTCACACTCCTTCATTTCTTAAATTATTACTTCTTAGGTTAAATTGTTTAATGAGTGAAATTGCAGAATAGTATAAACAGAAAAGACCCCTGATATTTTTTACCACTTTTACATCATAGTTTTTACACTTGCATATATAATTGTTACAGTAAATATAACAACTATAGTCCTGTTGTTGTGGTAATATTGGTGTGCAGGCTAGAATAAGCTGACTGCATTACCTGAAAAGTGTTAAAACTTACTGCTTCAATAAGTACCTGACTTCTTTTTTATCCTCTACCATTACAAGGCCCAAATCAGACTTAAAAAGAAGTATTGTCACCATATATCGGCAGGAGTTGTTCAATTGTCAGATTACAGTTTGTTTTTTTTTTAATAATTTCACCCCCATCAAGGGAGTATCACCACTGGTGTGAAGGGGGCTACATAAGAGAGTTAAAGTTTTAGGCAGGAAAAGAGTCAAGACAAAAATGAACCAGCAATAGTGGTTGAAAGAGAAAGGGCAAGATAAGGATGTGAATACAGAAGTGAAGAAAGGACAAGAACAAGATACATGGTGTGATGTAGAAAGGGCTAGAGTTAAGTGGATAAGAGATGGGAATTGACTTTGCATTTAAATTCTTGGCAGTTGTAGCCATCAGGAAAGCAAGTATATGGAAGGAAGTTCCACAGGCAAGAAGCTACTAGAGTAGAATTGTCACCTGCATTTCGTTGATCTAACTGTAAAAGGGTGGGACCTTGTTGCTAGTCTGGTTGCCTGAGTAAATTCTTGTGGAGGGGGCACCAGTGACCTAAATTCTTTGGAGCAGAAGTCATGAAAATATTTGTAGAAGAGACAGAGAGAAGCCACATCCCGCCAATGAGAAAGTGGGTGGAATTGGGCTGCTAAGTCAGGATCAATCACATGACAGATTCTCCTTTGGAGCCTGTTGAGAACACTGAGATGAACAGCAGAGGCACCTGATCAGATATGACAACAATATTCAATGCAGGGTTGAATGGTTGATTTATATATGTGCAAAATGGATTCAGACGGAAAAACTTCCTGGTCCGACACAGTGACCCAAACTTAAAATCAAAAAACATCTCTGCATCCTTGTGGATGATGAATTACCTTCCACCCTACCACCCCTTTCCACACAGACAAAACATCACAAACATTTTGATGCTCTATTCTATTTTCATGGAAGGAAGTTATATTAATACAACTTATTTCTATCCATAGACTCAAGTATAAACATGACTTATATATCTACTGACTCAAGTATAAACTTGGCTTATAGATACTTATAGACTCAAGCATATGCATGTAAATAGTATGCATAATAGTATCTTAAACAGAAGTGGAGAAAATGGAACACAGTGGAAAATATTTTAATGATATGTTTCATGATATGTCTGTTAGGTTTGTCTTCTTTGGATTGGAATGAAGGCCAAAAATGTGTACGGAAAATATGTTGGAATTTTCAAGGATAAGGTGCAATAAATTATACTACTTTCTTCTTCTTCTTCTTCTTCTTCTTCTTCTTCTATGTACTGTGTCCCTTCAAGATGTAGGCGATCATGGTCCACCATTTCTTCCTATCCCTTGTTGCTCTTAATATCCCTTCTCCTTTTATCCACTCAATCCCTGCTCCATCATTCATTTGTTCAAGTCCCTATGGTGTGCCATGCACTGCATTCCCTTGTCACTCTTTTCCTCTATCTGTCCCAGGAACAACAGATTCTCTAAGCCTTCTTTTCTCATTAAATGTCCCCTAAACTTCAGCTGTCTTTTCTTGATGTTAAGTATCACTTTCCTTTTAGTGTCCATCCTCTCCAAGACCTCATCATTACTTGTGTGCTTCATCCATGGTAATCTCAGCATCCTTCTGTAGAACCACATTTTGGTTGCTTCAAGTTTCTTGCTTATCTTTGATGCAATTGTCTAGCATTCACTGCTATAATGAGAGACAGACATCGCATAACAACTCAGTACTCTCTTCTTCATTTTCAGCAAAATTTTCTTGTCTCGTAACACTCTCAGGTTCTGGAATGCATCCTTGGCCATGCCAATGCGCCTTCAGATCTCCATATCTAATGATCATAATCCATATTGATTTTATATATATATATATATATATATATATATATAATATATATATTAGAGCCATTAGTATCTGTTGAATCTTACAGGTTTATATACAGACTCAAGTATAAAATAAATAGAACTAATGTCTGTCTATAGACTCCGATATATACACAGACTATATATGCCTAAAGATGCAAGAATATACATATAAATGACCTCTCTAAAAACTCAACACTGTACATGTCTACTTATAGACTCAAGTATATACATGACCTTTGTCTATTTATGCATTCATATACATAATCTATATCCATGTAAAGACTCAAGTATCATAAAAATACAACTTTTTGACATTAAATAATCCGAACAGTTGTACATCATAAAATCCACTTAGCAACCAACATATAACAATGTTATATGTAAAAAGAAATTACAATGTCAAATTATAAGATCAATAAAAATGGAAATATTGAAGCTTATAATAAAACATAAAATCAAATCTGATGAAAAGTGAATGCAAATTTACTACTTACCAAACTCTTGTGTTGATCCTTGTAGTGTCTTGGTTTCAGAGCTTCCATACTTAAGCTAATCCTTTCAGTCTTTTATGAAAGACTTGGTTGGAATCTCTCCTTGATCCTCTCTCACAAATGTTCTTATCTTTATCTGGGTTTCATTCTTTTAAGACTAACTGGCTCGAAGGTTTCAATGAACATGTTCACATTAGAAGTCTTCTTTTATATCCATTGATAATCAACTGAAGTCTGGAGTTCTTGGTTCAATCAATAAGTTGGCACTGAACAACGTCTGCTTATTTTTATTTTATTTTTTTCAAATTTCTTTGTTGATTGTCAGCAATGTAAAAAGGTAAGAGTCTTGAAACATCATTTTAAGAAAAAACATTGTAAAAACTATGATTGGTGACGAATATTTAATTCTCAAATAACAGTAACACTAAGTATATTTTTTAATATCAAAATTCACGCAGTACAAGGCTCAAGAGCCTCTCAAGTTAGATGATTACTGTTAAATTGGTAATGAAGAATGAGGTGTGATATGAATGATAGAAAAGGTTGTAGGAAGTGAAGGTTATGATGATAGATAACAATTGGACTTTAACTTGAAAAGATGAGCATTCGAGTGTACAGGTAAGCAACTGCATACACAAAGTAGCAGTTCTTGAGAAAATATGAGTGGAACTTTCTCCTTATATTTAAAATAGGGAGGAAATGAGGTTGATGCAATCCTGTGGACGTGGCAGGGTGTGTCCTAGCTATAAAGGTTGAAGTGGTTGTACTGAAGAATGGATCTTGCCCAAACATGTGTCATAAAAATAGTGAAAGTTGCAATAGGCTTGTTATATTGTGTAGGCAGAGTGGAAAAAAAAGTCATCTTCCACAAAACCACATTTGCAGATAAAAATAGACATTTATGTAAATTTACAGAGTTGGATATTTCTTGGTTTATGAAAAATATTTATGGGGCAATATTGCAACAAGGATGAATGCTCACCAGCTTTTGGGGAAACCAAGCAGATAGCTGACATTTTCTACAAATTTGCGAAACATTTCTCCTTCAGGCAGCAGTTAAACAACTTTGCTAAGGTCGGATATAGCTCAGAGCTTAGGTCCTTAAGGACCATAACAGGGATTTTGTCCAGACCAATATCCTTTGTAGTCAAGAATTTTTAGAAGTCTAGAAACTTCCCAAGACTAGATTTTTAAATCACAAAGCTTGTGCTCTGTGAGAATGACAAAGTCAAGCAGGAGATGACTCTGGTTGTCTAGTATAGTGTTTGCAGCAGAATTAATTGCAAAGTGTTTTGCTTTATCTGATGAAAATGTGATGACCTCTGGGTCATTAATGGTTGTAAGCACAGATTATTTGTCTTAAGTGAGAGCTCACATGAACCAGGTCTTTCATTTCCCAATTTGGCTTAGACTGATTCAGTGTAGCTCATCTTAGTATACACCAGAATTGTTCAGCAATGATTAAGGGCAGTTCTGAATGTATCACAGTGATTGAGATAGTACTAATGTTAACAGTAAGCACTGGCAACTGTACTATACTACACTCAAAGTAACATTAAAATTTCTTAAATCTTGAATGTTTAAAAATTGGATGACAGGAAGATGACATAGGAATCCTGTTGATTTCACTTTTACCTACAAACTCCAAGGAAAATATTTATTCCAGCGACATTTGAAATACGTATTTATAATTTTAATATTTATTAAAAATATAGATGTTAATATTGCTTCTTTATTGTAGAAACATATTTATATGAATTTGAATGCTGATTTACATATACAATCTGTGATATACACACACAAACTGATAATGTTATCAGGGGTTCAATTGCTGTTTCAACACTACCAAAATTTTGCATAGTAACGTAGTAAACACATTTTTTTAAAAAATACCTGATCCAACAATTTATACCTATGTTACTGATATATTTATATTAACTAACAAAAATGGCTATTTCAAAAATCTGAGTGAAAGCTTAAAATTCTTTAGTCTTTAATTTCATATATTATCTATAAAATATGGTCAGTGTAATTAAAGGATGTGCATCGTGGTGCAGTGGATATCGGCTCGGAATGAGAAATCGGGAAGCCAAGTTCGAATTCCAGCTGAATTCATCGCATTCACTTATGCACAAATACCCTTGGGAAAGGTATTAATCTGTCTCTTCCTTCCAGTTATGGGTCAAATAACAGGACAGATTGGGTTCTATAGCCTTGGCTGGCAACCAGTCTACTGCAGAAAGCAATGGCAACCTACTGCGGGATAATCTTCTGCCCAGTCAGTCATGTCTCTTTTGAGACATGATCGTCCAAGTGTGTATCACATATGGCACTTAACTGACCGAATTAAAGGAGTTTCCTTTGTTGTACCTAATCTAAACTTATTTATAAATGGAACTTTGTCTGTGTGTGTGTGTGTGTGTGTGTGTGTGTGTGTGTGTGTGTGTGTGTGTGTCTGTTACCTATAGATTCCGAAACGGCTGAACCAATTTTCTTGAAAATTTACACAGCTGTACTATAAGCATCTGTGAGTGTTCTTAGCTAGGTTTTGTGTTGAGGTATCCCCAATAAATATTGAAAATTAATAATAAAAAAATCGGGTTATAGAAGGAGTGGTCCGATTTTAATCAAATTTCATACGCTCATAGACAAAGACATAAGAAACGATATTCAGAAGTTTCAAGGTTGCTGTTCTTACCATAGTTCAGAAAATCAATAATATATATATATGTATAAAAGCAAGATGTTTGCGTGTGTGTCTATTTATCTGTCTGTATCTTTGTATTTTTTCAGCCCTTTTATTTTAGTTTTTGCTTTGGGTTTGGCTCTAAGTAGGTATAATTGTAGTTCTTAGTCTCAACCATGATACATTTACTCAGAGGACTTATTTAGCTTTCAAAATTCAGTTTACAATGAAAAAATTTATTTGATATCGATACCAGGAAATCAAAATATGACTTACATCCATTCATTTTTCTTTCAGTCTATGGTTTTGCTTTAACTGGAAACAACTATTGCTTTTTTGTCTTTTGTGCCAATGTCCAAAGAGTCTGAGCTCCAGGACCATGGATTAGTTTTAAAGCTTTCATTACACCCGAGCAACACCAGGTTATACTGCTAGTTTAGAATATTTCTCATCAGATTCCAAAGTTAATTCCAGTGCAACAAAATCAAGCATAAAATGCAATTAATTAATATGTTAAAATGATTCAAAAGAAGCAGTTTTCATATTTTCTTTCCATTCATAATCTCACAGAAATCATGGTTTTTATGTATGATTTGGATTCTGATTTGACCATTGCTGAGATTATATTTTTTTAGTAGAAAAATATTTAATCAAGGTTGCAGTTGCCTCTATTTAATTCAGCTCTAGTTGTTTTTATTTAGAGAGAAAAGATTTGTTAATGAGTTTGCAAATGTAAGTGTTGTCTATTAGTCTTCTTTTTAAATTTATCATCTGTAGAGAACGTAATATATATGGTTGCACTGTCAATTTGAAAAGGTTTTAAAAAGACTTTTTCAAAAGCATTTTTGCAAAAATAGCAAAAATATATGTTAATGTTAAGGAAATACTGTAAGAAAGGTGGTAATTTTTCAATACAGCTGAATTCAGATTAAGCATTCTCTGCCATCTTTAATCTAGGATTATGTTTTTCAATATTTTTGAGATTATCTTTGCTTTCAAAATATCTCTTTAGACTTCATATGAATTCTTACACTTTTAGGATTTTCTGTCAATGTATTTTCAATATATTTGTCTGCTTGAAAATTTTAATAGTACAGCAGCACTAAGAATAAAAGAAAGTGATTTTAAAAATGTTAAAACATTGATGAAAATTCTTTCATCTCAAAAAGCTTTTATTAAATATTACAGTTCTTTTTACTTAATCCATAATCTGATTTTATGGTTTTCAATAATGATTTTCTGATTTAATTTTTCACATTTTTAATGACAAATGGTTTTGTTTTAATCCAAATGTTTACACAATAAAAAGATTTTCAGTTGTTGTATGAAAACATGGGAAAAAGCTGTATGTAACATGTTTCATTCATCAGAAGGACTTCCTTAAACAAAAATAATGATATCATTATAGATATGTGTAGTTAGTTGGGAGAGAAAATATTTTATACCACATTTCACTTTTCGTTTGACATTTTCATGGGTTCATACCTCATTTCACCTTTCATATACCATTTTCATGGATTTATAACACATTTCACAATTCATATACCATTTTCATGGGTTCATACCTCATTTCACTTTTCATATAATATTTTCACAAATTCATACCATATTTCATTTCTCATATACCGTTTTTGTGGGCTTATACCACATTTCACCTTTCATTATACCATTTTCATCACTTCATGCCACCTTTTGCCTTTCATATGACATCTTCACAGGTTCATACCACATTTCATTTTTCATTTGATATTTTTACAGATTCATAAAATATTTCACTTTTCATACTATCAGTTAAGTGCCATACGTGAAACACGCTTTGGGCGATCATGTCTCGGAAGAGACATGACTGACTGGGCAGAAGATTATCCCACAGTAGGTTGCCATTGCTTTCTGCAGTAGACTGGTTGCTAGCCAAGGCTATAGAACCCAATCTGTCCTATTATTTAACCTATAACAGAAGAGACAGATTAATACCTTTCCCAAGGGTATTTGTGTGTTAGTGAATGCAATGAATTCAACTGGAATTTGAACTCGGCTCCTTGGGTTCTCATTCCGAGTTGATATCCATTGTACCACAATGCACATCCTTGACCAGTAGACATAATGAATACAATTTAAAATAAATGGAGTGTCAACTCAAATATGAGAATCAACTAAAAATAATGTTTGAAGTAATAGAAAGATTAGCAATTAGGTCCCATCCTTTTACTGTGAAACTAATAAATTGTAAACGCAAATTCTACTCCATCAGTTTCTTTTCTCGCACTTCCCACCTGTGGAATTCCCTTCCATTCAATTGCTTTCCTGACAGCTATAATCTTCAAGAATTTAAATGTAAAGTCAATAGTCATCTCCTATCTCACTAACCTGCATCCTCTCTCTCATGCTCCTTTCTCCGACCACTCCACTTTCATCCTTCTCTTACCCACTTCCTGACACCCCCTATAACCTGTCATTCATTCTCATAACTTTCTTCCTACGTAACCCCCCAGCAAAACAGTGGCAGTAAAATGCAAGGAGTTCAACTGGAATTTCATACTATATTTGACCAAATTCATTCTTAAGAAATTTACTACTGTGGAATATTTTAAATTGGCAGTAATAAAAACAAAAACAAAAATGTTGAGAAGTTGAATGAAGTTAGAAAAGCTTTGCATATATGCATGTTAGATGCCAGTAAATTAAAATTTGAAATTTACTATCTGTATTCATGCTGTGTTTCAGCTCAGTATATGTTATGTCGCCATGTATAAATAAATAACTCAACAACAGAATCAGAATATAAGTTGTATTCTGAGGAAAGACGATTAGTATGTCAGTCAGTTAAGTGCCATACGTGATACACGCTTGGGCGATCATGTCTCAAAAGAGACATGACTGACTGGGCAGAAGATTATCCTGCAGTAGGTTGCCATTGCTTTCTGCAGTAGACTGGTTGCCAGCCAAGGCTATAGAACCCAATCTGTCCTGTTATTTAACCCATAACTGGAAGGAATAGGCTGATTAATACCTTTCCCAAGGGTATTTGCGTGTAAGTGAATGCAATGAATTCAGCAGGAATTCAAACTCGGCTTTACCGATTTCTCATTCCGAGCCGATATCCAATGCCCCACAACGCACATCCTTTGACGGTTAGTATACAGAAGTGATTAGTAATATTTACAATAGAAAGATACAAGAGTCCAATCCATCGTAAGACGTGTGTATACGTGATTACTTCCAGTACGCCACCGAAAGTGTGACTAACTCTTCACTGACTCGCACTGACTCTTCAGTAACTCATTAGAGACTTACAAGTGACTCTCTACGACTCTCCTGTAGAGAATCCACCATTGCTATATATAGCAATGGGAACAGTCCATTTGTAGTCAAATAGGAGCGGTGCACTAACAGTATATAATTATAACCAACATTTTTGTCTATATTTTCCCTTCTGCTTCATATATATAATTCCATGAATATGAACATAATTTTGGTCTGATGAAGTCCTTCTGAAAGACGAAATGTGTTACATAGCATTTTTTTTTCATTAGTCTGGTATGGAGAAGTTTTCATTTTTTCCTACAAATAAATGTCTTAAAATGTGACAAAAAAAAAAATAAATGAATTTTGGAATGTTCTGTATATTTGATAATTTCTGCCAATAGAACAGTCATAAAAAGATAATGTCATAAGAAATATTTCATTTTCTCAGCTTAAATTGGAGTATTAATAATGATCTTGCATTAAAATAATCACCAGCCAGAATTCAGTCAGTTAAGTGCTATACGTGATACATGCATGGGTGATCATCTTTCGAAACAGACATGACTGACTGGGCAGAAGATTATCCCTGCAGTAGATTGCCATTGCTTTCTGCAGTAGACTGGTTGCCAGCCAAGGCTATAGAACCCAATCTGTCCTGTTAGTTAACCCATAACTGGAAGGAATAGACGGATTAATACCTTTCTCAAGGGTATTTGCGTGTAAGTGAATGTAAGGAATTCAACTGGAATTTGAACTCGGCTCTCCGATTTCTCATTCCGAGTCAATATCCACTGCACCACAAACCAGAATTAGGTAATCTAAATCTACAATAATCTATTCATTCAGTATTACCAGAGTATCATTTCCAGAATTATTTTTATTACAATACAAACTTTATCTCTTTGAAAATTCTGCCAGATATATTCATAATTAATAGTTAAGCATAAGAAATCATTTAAAATTACGTCTTTGTTCTAGATTACGAATTCTTGCTTAAAGAACAAAATTACATTTATTGCATTCTACAAGAGATATTAAAATATCTTGGCCTAAGAAAGCAGCCGTTACCAAAAATAAATTCATATAATATTTGTTGATTTCGTCAGCTTTGGAGAATGTGGTTGGGTTGAAAACTTTTCAACATTCACTTTTATTTATTAGAATTGCATATTCTAGTAAAGTTCATTCACACTCAGTTCAATGTTAAGTTTGTTCTTTCTTTCTTTAATTAATTTTTGAACTTCTCTTTATCAATTATTAACGTTAAATCCTTTTGGTTTTCTGTGGAAATTGGTTTCCTTTTGATGGTGACATATTTCCTATTTGTACTCAGTAACTTTTCATTTTGTGATATGAATATATGGATTTTTCTTTGATGTTTCTTTTATTTATAGTTACGCTTTTATAATGAAGTAGTTCTAAATTTAAATTAGGTGCTTAACTGTAAAATGCTTAAGATGTCCTGCTAAACATTTTAAATAAGAAAATTTTAAGTTGACTTATTTTTTGAAGAATGAATCTGTTGTCATTAATTATAAATCTGTATACAAAAGCAACTGGTGATCATGGGCTTCAGCTTATTTTCAACCGAGGACAAAGATACCTCAGCATTTTCAATCAGATATATTATTTATTACAGTGCTGTATTCTTTGCGAGATGTCAGCTGCTCCGGCATCTCCTGTTCTTGAGTATTTGTTATATACTTCTTTCAAAAATTTGAGAATCCAAATTTTCCCTTTTGCTTGTGTTCTTTATATAATCTGTAGTCTATAATTTTCATCTTTGGTAAATTGCTACTGTATCATTGGTACTTTTTGAATTAAATTCATAACTAATAAAACTCCAGTATTCTGAGTTATTTAGTATCTCATATGAAAGAAATTCATATAATTATATATTATATATGATTAATATATCTTGATATTTTTATTTAAATCTAGTAAATAGTCATTTTTATTATTAATGTAATAATAACTTCAAATTATACTTTCATGGTCATCCTTTATGAGTTAAGGTCCACTAAGTCATGTATACAGAATCAAGTTATCCTATTTCCCTTTCTGCTGCATTCTGTTGGTGAGAAGGAAGTTTTTTTCAAACAGCTTCCTCCCAAGAACAGCTACTTTGTGGAACAGGCTCCCTGATTACTAAATTCTTAACCCCTTCAAGTCTAGGATTGATCATGATCTACTTTCAGCAACCGCATTCAATAAACCTCTTCTTGGAATGGTAAAACAGTAAAAACAACAGTAAAAAAAGTACAGAATAAACGTACCTGCAGAACATTGATTTCATTGAAATTTTTATTGTATCTATGACTTCATTTAAATTTTTATTTTTATTGTATCTACGACTTAAGATTTAAATGGATAGGTTAGCCTGTGATTATCTTCAGCTGTTAATAAATTCAGCTTTTATAATTTGATATGCATACATACCAGTCTGTTAAATAGAGAAATAGCAGTGTCAATTCAGTTGATCATCTCTATTTGTAAACTGTGGAATGTGTTGATTCTTCCTCATCTCTGACAAGTTTGAGCCATTCTTGCCATGACAAGAACTGTAAAAAAATTGGCTCATTTTTCAATGTTATAGAAGCCACAAGAGGATAGTATCTCAAAATGTGAACACCTTTGTTGTCTCTCAAGAAAGTCAGATATATTGACAATCTCCAGTGTTCATACTTGCATGTCAATAAAGAGACTGTCAAAATTTTCTTAGTCTATTGAATTACTAAAGTGATGATTGGTCAATTTTAACCTTGATTTTTTTTCCTCAGTTGAATGAAATTTCCTTTGAAGTGATTGTGTTTCAGTTATTTTGACAGTAAATCTTTGTTTTATTCTTTCATGATTGTAGAAAGACCTAAATATTTTTGTTTGTGTCATCTTTCTATGAAGCAAATCTTCAAGATAAGTTTAGTCTTGCCCTTACAAGTGATAATTCTGAATTCCAAAATGAATGTTTCTATTTTTGATTCGTATCAATTTCCTATAAAAAGCTAATGGTTAATGCTTATCAAATTTATCAAAATTTATAGAGTATCTTACAAGAAACTATAGACAACATATAAAAAATATAAACACTGCAAGTAAATGCAGAAAGGATAAAAAACACCCTATCAAATTGCAAGCTTCAAAGGAAAAAAATTAAAAATATCTTTTTGTCTGGTAAGCTGTCATTATCTTTATGTCAACAGCTTGAAATGCTTTCTTTTGCTTGTTGATGATTGCTGGGTACATTCTTCCTGAAACAGGAAGTTTCATATGCAAATTTTAAACACAGAGTGGTGTGTTTTACTTTTTTTTTCTTTAAGAAGAGACTCTGGTTTTGTGCTTGTACCTTGCCTTTCATTTTTCTTGCTAAATTTTGTTGTTACAGTTCTTCCATAGTTCCAACAGAATTGCTATTTCCATTCAGTGATATCCTCTTTTTGAGTCTTAAAAACAATAAGAAAGATTAATGTTACAGTTTTAGTATTTGTGAGCAACAAACATTTAAGATAAATGAAAACAATTAAAAAAAAACATTTTTTAGTCATTTTACCCAAAGCAAGGTAATAAAACCACTAAGATGCAAATAGTTACTGAGTGTGAGAGAATATAAGTAAAAATACTATTAAAGAGCGAGAACAATTAAAAAAGAGGGATTAGAAATATAGAACATAACAGTTGACATTGTATTCAAATTTTTGAAGATCAGACGTAACTGGGAAGCAAGAAGCTGGAGAGAAGAGCAAGAAATGTAACAGATGAGGTTGTTAGCACAGAACTTACAGCTACATTTAGCAATTTCAACTGTAAAATCATGAGGTCTTGCTTCACTCTTAGTACTGCTTACATTCTCAAAATCTAGATACCATGGTGGAAAGTTCATCAGAACAATTTTCAACTGTAAAATCATGAGGTCTTGCTTCTACTCTAGTACTCTCCTTACATTCTCAAAATCTATGGTACCAAGTGTGAAAGTTCATCAGAACAATTTCAACTGTAAATCATGAGGTCTTGCTTCTACTCAGTACTCTGCTTACATTCCTCAAAATCTAGATACTACAGGAAAGTTCATCAGTAAACAATTTCAACTGCAAAATCATGAGGTCTTGCTTCTACTTCAGTACTCTGCTTTACATTCTCAAAACGGATACCATGTGGAAAGTTCATCAGAACAATTTCAACTGTAAAATCATGAGGTCTTGCTTCTACTCTAGTACTTGCTTACATTCTCAAAATCTAGATACCATGGTGGAAAGTTCATCAGAACAATTTCAACTGTAAAATCATGAGGTCTTGCTTCTACTTCTAGTACTCTCCTTTACATTCTAAAATCTAGATACGTATGTGAAAGTTCATCAGAACAATTTCCCAACTGTAAAATCATGAGGTCTTTGTTTTACTCTAGTACTCTCCTTTACATTCTCAAAATCTAGATACCATGCTGGAAAGTTCATCAGAAACAATTTCAACTGTAAAATCATGAGGTCTTGCTTCTACTCTAGTACTCTGCTTACATTCTCAAAATCTAGGCACTATGTAGGAAAAGTTCACTGAACAATTTCAACTGTGAAATCATGAGACCTATTTCTACTCTAGTACTCTGCTTACATTCTCAAAATCTAGATACCATGGTGGGAAACATCAGAACAATTTCAATCACAAAATCATGAGGTCTTGCTTCTATTCTAGTACTCTCCTTGCTTCCCAAAATCTAGGCACCATAGAAAGTTCATCAGAACAATTTCAACTGTAAAATCATGAGGTCTTGCTTCTACTCTAGTACTCTCCTTACATTCTCAAAATCTAGGTACCATGTGGAAAGTTCATCAGAACAATTTCAACTGTAAAATCATGAGGTCTTGCTTCTACTCTAGTACTCTGCTTACATTCTCAAAATCTAGATACCAGTTGGAAAGTTCATCAGAACAATTTCAACTGTAAAATCATGAGGTCTTGCTTCTACCTAGTACTTCAAGCTTACTCCTCAAAATCTAGGTACCATGGTGGAAAGTTCATCAGAACAATTTCCAACTGTAAAATCATGAGGTCTTGCTTCTACTTCTATACTCTGCTTACATTCTCAAAATCTAGATACTATGGTGGAAAGTTCATCAGAACAATTTCACTGTAAAATCATGAGGTCTTGCTTCTATTCTAGTACTCTCCTTACATTCTCAAAATCTAGGTACCATGGTGGAAAGTTCATCAGAACAAATTTCAACTGTAAAATCATGAGGTCTTGCTTCTACTCTACTCTCCTTACATTCTCAAAATCTAGATACGATGGTGGAAAGTTCATCAGAACAATTTCAACTGTAAAATCATGAGTAATCTTGCTTCTACTCTAGTACTCTGCTTTTACATTCTCAAAATCTAGGCACCATGGTGGAAAGTTCATCAGAACAATTTCAACTGTAAAATCATGAGGTCTTGCTTCTACTCTACCTGCTTACATTCTCAAAATCTAGATACCATGCTGGAAAGTTCATCAGAACAATTTCCAACTGTAAAACGCAGAGGTCTTGCCTCTACTCCTAGTACTCTCCTTACATTTCTCAAAATCTAGATACGATGGTGGAAAGTTCATCAGAACAATTTCAACTGTAAAATCATGAGGTCTTGCTTCTACTCTAGTACTCTCCTCACATTCTCAAAAATCTAGGTACCATGGTGGAAAGTTCATCAGAACAATTTCAACTGTAAAATCATGAGGTCTTGCTTCTACTCTCAGTACTCTGCTTACATTCTCTCAAAATCTACGTTCATGGTGGAAAGTCTACTTATCAATTTCAACTGTAAAATCATGAGGTCTTGCTTCATTCTAGTACTCTCCTTACATTCTCAAAATCTAGGTATCATGGTGGAAAGTTCATCAGAACAATTTCAACTGTAAAATCATGAGGTCTTGCTTCTAATTATACACTCTTTATTCTCAAAAATCTAGGCACTTGGGTGGTGGAAAGTTCATCAGAAAACAATTTCCAACTGTAAAATCATGAGGTCTTGCTTCTACTCTAGTACTCAGTTTATCTCTCAAAATCTAGATACGATGCTGGAAAGTTCATCAGAACAATTTCAACTGTAAAATCACAGGTCTTGCTTCTACTCTAGTACTCTGCTTACATTCTCAAAATCTAGGTACCATGGTGGAAAGTTCATCAGAACAATTTCAATCAGTAAAAATCATGAGGTCTTGCTTCTACTCTAGTACCAAGCCACATTCTCAAAATCTAGATACCATGGTGGAAAGTTCATCAGAACAATTTCAACTGTAAAATCATGAGGTCTTGCTTCTATTCTAGTACTCTCCTTACATTCTCTCAAAATCTAGGTACCATGGTGGAAAGTTCATCAGAACAATTTCAACTGTAAAATCATGAGGTCTCTTGCTTCTACTCTTTAGTACTCTTCTTTACATTCTCAAAATCTAGATACGATGGTGAAAGCTCATCAGAACACCTGTCCGTAAAATCATGAGGTCTTGCTTCTACTCTAGTACTCTGCTTTACATTCTCAAAATCAGGTACCATGGTGGAAAGTTCATCAGAACAATTTCAACTGTAAAATCATGAGGTTCCTGGCTTCTCACTCTTCTAGTACTCTCCTTACATTCTCACAAATCTAGATACGATGGTGGAAAGTTCATCAGAACAATTTCAACTGTAAAATCATGAGGTCTTGCTTCTACTCTAGTACTCTGCTTACATTCTCAAAATCTAGGTACCATGGTGGAAAGTTCATCAGAACAATTTCAACTGTAAAATCATGAGGTCTTGCTTCTACTCTAGTACTCTGCTTACATTCTCAAAAATCTTAGATACTCATGTTAAAAGTCTACCTGGAACAATTTCAACTGTAAAATCCATGAGAGGTCTTGCTTCTCACTCTAGTACTCTCCTTACATTCCCAAAATCTAGATACGATGGTGGAAAGTTCACCAGAACAATTTTCAACTGTAAAATCATGAGGTCTTGCTTCTACTCTATAGTACTCTCCTCTACATTCTCAAAATCTAGTACCATGGTGGAAAGTTCATCAGAACAATTTCAACTGTAAAATCATGAGGTCTTGCTTCTACTCTAGTACTCTGCTTACATTCTCAAAATCTAGATACCATGGTGGAAAGTTCATCAGAAAATATTTAACTGTAAAATCATGAGGTCTTGCTTCTACTCTAGTACTTTGCCACATTCTCAAAATCTATAGGTACCATGGTGGAAAGTTCATCAGAACAATTTCCCAACTGTAAAATCATGAGGTCTTCATTTCTACTCTAGTACTTGCTTGTCTTGCAAATCTAGATACCATTGTAGAAAGTTCATCAGAACAATTTCAACTGTAAAATCATGAGGTCTTGCTTCTATTCTAGTACTCTCCTTACATTCTCAAAATCTAGGTACCATGGTGGAAAGTTCATCAGAACAATTTCAACTGTAAAATCATGAGGTCTTGCTTCTACTCTAGTACTCTCCTTACATTCTCAAAATCTAGATACGATGGTGGAAAGTTCATCAGAACAATTTCAAACTGTAAAAATCATGAGGTCTTGCTTCTACTCTAGTACTTAGTTTACATTCTCAAAAATTCAGGTACCATGGTGGAAAGTTCATCATGAAACAATTTCAACTGTAAAATCATGAGGTCTTGCTTCTACTCTAGCACTTCTGCTTACATTCTCAAAATCTAGATACCATGCTGGAAAGTTCATCAGAACAATTTCAACTGTAAAATCATGAGGTCTTGCTTCTACTCTAGTACTCTGCTTACATTCTCAAAAATCTAGGTACCATGGTGAAAGTTCATCAGAACAATTTCAACTGTAAAATCACAGGTCTTTGCTTCTACTCTAGTACTCTGCTTACATTCTCTCAAAATCTAGATACCATGGTGGAAAGTCATCAGAACAATTAAACTCCGTAAAATCATGAGGTCTTGCTTCTATTCTAGTACTCTCCTTTACATTCTCAAAATCTAGGTACCATGGTGGAAAGTTCATCAGAACAATTTCAACTGTAAAATCATGAGGTCTTGCTTCTACTCTAGTACTCTCCTTACATTCTCAAAATCTAGGGTACCATGGTGGAAAGTTCATCAGAACAATTTCAACTGTAAAATCATGAGGTCTTGCTTCTACTCTAGTACTCTGCTTACATTCTCAAAATCTAGATACCATGCTGGAAAGTTCATCAGAACAATTTCAACTGTAAAATCATGAGGTCTTGCTTCTACTCTAGTACTCTGCTTACATTCTCAAAATCTAGGTACCATGGTGGAAAGTTCATCAGAACAATTTCAACTGTAAAATCATGAGGTCTTGCTTCTACTCTACTCTCTGCTTACATTCTCAAAATCTAGATACCATGGTGGAAAGTTTCTCCCTATCACAGTACAATTTCAACTGTAAAATCATGAGGTCTTGCTTCTATTCTAGTACTCTCCTTACATTCTCAAAATCTAGGTACCATGGTGAAAGTTCATCAGAACAATTTCAACTGTAAAATCATGAGGTCTTGCTTCTACTCTAGTACTCTCCTTACATTCTCAAAAATCTAGATACGATGGTGGAAAGTTCATCAGAACAATTTCAACTGTAAAATCATGAGGTCTTGCTTCTACTCTAGTACCTGCTTACATTCTCAAAATCTAGGTACCATGGTGGAAAGTTCATCAGAACAATTTTCAACTGTAAAATCATGAGGTCTTGCTTCTACTCTAGTACTCTGCTTACATTCTCAAAATCTAGATACCATGCTGGAAAGTTCATCAGAACAATTTCAACTGTAAAATCATGAGGTCTTGCTTCTACTCTAGTACTCTCCTTACATTCTCAAAAATCTAGATAAATATGGTGGAAAGTTCATCGTGGAACACCAACTGTAAAATCATGAGGTCTTGCTTCTACTCTAGTACTCTCTTTACATTCTCAAAATCTAGGTACCATGGTGGAAAGTTCATCAGAACAATTTCAACTGTAACCATGAGGTCTTGCTTCTACTCTAGTACTCTGCTTACATTCTCAAAATCTAGATGCTGTCATTCATGCTGGAAAGTTCATCAGAACAATTTCAACTGTAAAATCATGAGGTCTTGCTTCTACCTATACTCTGTCACATTCTCAAAATCTAGGTACCATGGTAAAAGTTCACCAGAACAATTTCAACTGTAAATCACATCTCAGTTTCACTCTAGTACTCTCCTTACATTCTCAAAACGCATACCATGGTGGAAAGTTCATCAGAACAATTTCAACTGTAAAATCATGAGGTCTTGCTTCATTCAGTACTTCCTCTCATATTCTCAAAATCTAGGCACCATGGTGGAAAGTTCATCAGAACAATTTCAACTGTAAAATCATGAGGTCTTGCTTCTACTCTAGTACTCTGCTTACATTCTCAAAATCTAGATACCATGCTGGAAAGTTCATCAGAACAATTTCAACTGTAAAATCATGAGGTCTTGCTTCTACTCTAGTACTCTGCTTACATTCTCAAAATCTAGGTACCATGGTGGAAAGTTCATCAGAACAATTTCAACTGTAAAATCATGAGGTCTTGCTTCTACTCTAGTACTCTGCTTACATTCTCAAAATCTAGATACCATGGTGGAAAGTTCATCAGAACAATTTCAACTGTAAAATCATGAGGTCTTGCTTCTATTCTAGTACTCTCCTTACATTCTCAAAATCTAGGTACCATGGTGGAAAGTTCATCAGAACAA
This sequence comes from Ascarosepion bandense, assembly GCA_037127315.1. Taxonomy (NCBI): domain Eukaryota; kingdom Metazoa; phylum Mollusca; class Cephalopoda; order Sepiida; family Sepiidae; genus Ascarosepion; species Ascarosepion bandense. The sequence continues at coordinate 669,628 of JBBBDQ010000596.1, read as the reverse complement.
TTTCAACTGTAAAATCATGAGGTCTTGCTTCTACTCTAGTACTCTCCTTACATTCTCAAAATCTAGATACGATGGTGGAAAGTTCATCAGAACAATTTCAACTGTAAAATCATGAGGTCTTGCTTCTACTCTAGTACTCTGCTTACATTCTCAAAATCTAGGTACCATGGTGGAAAGTTCATCAGAACAATTTCAACTGTAAAATCATGAGGTCTTGCTTCTACTCTAGTACTCTGCTTACATTCTCAAAATCTAGATACCATGCTGGAAAGTTCATCAGAACAATTTCAACTGTAAAATCATGAGGTCTTGCTTCTACTCTAGTACTCTCCTTACATTCTCAAAATCTAGATACGATGGTGGAAAGTTCATCAGAACAATTTCAACTGTAAAATCATGAGGTCTTGCTTCTACTCTAGTACTCTCCTTACATTCTCAAAATCTAGGTACCATGGTGGAAAGTTCATCAGAACAATTTCAACTGTAAAATCATGAGGTCTTGCTTCTACTCTAGTACTCTGCTTACATTCTCAAAATCTAGATACCATGGTGGAAAGTTCATCAGAACAATTTCAACTGTAAAATCATGAGGTCTTGCTTCTATTCTAGTACTCTCCTTACATTCTCAAAATCTAGGTATCATGGTGGAAAGTTCATCAGAACAATTTCAACTGTAAAATCATGAGGTCTTGCTTCTACTCTAGTACACTCCTTACATTCTCAAAATCTAGGTACCATGGTGGAAAAGTTCATCAGAACAATTTCACAACTGTAAAATCATGAGGTCTTGCTTCTACTCTAGTACTCTGCTTACATTCTCAAAATCTAGATACCATGCTGAAAGTTCATCAGAACAATTTCAACTGTAAAATCATGAGGTCTTGCTTCTACTCTAGTACTCTGCTTACATTCTCAAAATCTAGGTACCATGGTGGAAAGTTCATCGAACAATTTCAACTGTAAAATCATGAGGTCTTGCTTCTACTCTAGTACTCTAGCACACATTCTCCAAAATCTAGATACCATGGTGGAAAGTTCAGCTCAGGGCAATTTCAACTGTAAAATCATGAGGTCTTGCTTCTATTCTAGTACTCTCCTTACATTCTCAAAATCTAGGTACCATGGTGGAAAGTTCGTAGAACAATTTCAACTGTAAAATCTCTTGAGTCTTGCTTCTACTCTAGTACTCTTGCCCACATTCTCAAAATCTATGAATGCGATGGTGGAAAGTTCATCAGAACAATTTCAACTGTAAAATCTGTGAGGTCTTGCTTCTACTCTAGTACTCATAGCACATTCTCAAAATCTGGGTACCATGGTGGAAAGTTCTCAGAACAGTTTCCAACTGTAAAATCATGAGGTCTTGCTTCTACTCTAGTACTCTCTTACATTCTCAAAATCTAGATACGATGGTGGAAAGTTCATCAGAACAATTTCAACTGTAAAATCATGAGGTCTTCTCTAGTACTCTGCTTACATTCTCAAAATCTGGTACCATGGTGGAAGAGTTCGTAGACAATTTCAACTGTAAAATCATCGGAGTCTTTGCTTCTACTCTAGTACTCTGCTTACATTTTCTCAAAATCTAGATACCATGCTGGAAAGTTCATCAGACAATTTCAACTGTAAATCCTTGAGGTCTTGCTTCTACTCTAGTACTCTCCTTACATTCTCAAAATCTAGATACGATGGGTGGAAAGTTCATCAAGTAGAACAATTTCAACTGTAAAATCATGAGTCTTGCTTCTCTAGTACTCTCTTACATTCTCAAAATCTAGGTACCATGGTACTGGAAAGTTCCTCAGAACAAGTTTCAACTGTAAATCATGAGGTCTTGCTTCTCTAGGTACTCTTGCTTACGTTCTGCCTCAAATCTAGTGCCATGGTGGAAAGTTCATCAGAACAATTTCAACTGTAAAAATCATGAGGTCTTGCTTCTACTCTAGTACTCTGCTTACATTCTCAAAATCTAGGTACCATGGTGGAAAGTTCATCAAGACAATTTCAACTGTAAAATCATGAGGTCACTTCTCTAGTACTCTGCTTACATTCTCAAAATCTAGATACCATTGTAGAAAGTTCATCAGAACAATTTCAACTGTAAAATCATGAGGTCTTGCTTCTATTCTAGTACTCTCCTTACATTCTCAAAATCTAGGTACCATGGTGGAAAGTTCATCAAGAACAATTTCAACTGTAAAATCATGAGGTCTTGCTTCTCCTTAGTACTCTGCTTACATTCTCAAAATCTAGATACGATGGTGGAAAGTTCATCAGAACAATTTCAACTGTAAAATCATGAGGTCTTGCTTCTACTCTAGTACTCTGCTTACATTCTCAAAATCTACAATTTTCATGGTGAAAGTTTCATCAGAACAATTTCAGCTGTAAAATCTGTGAGGTCTTGCTTCTGTTCTAGTACTTTCCTCCTTACATTCTCAAAATCTAGGTACCATGGGCAGGTGGAAACTTCATCAGAACAATTTCCAACTGTAAAATCATGAGGTCTTGCTTCTACTCTAGTACTCTCCTTACATTCTCAAAATCTAGATACGATGGTGGAAAGTTCATCAGAACAATTCCAACTGTAAAATCATGGTCTTGCTTCTCTAGTACTCTGCCTACATTCTCAAAATCGGTACCATGGTGGAAAGTTCATCAGAACAATTTCAACTGTAAAATCCATGAGGTCTTGCTTCTCTAGTACTCTGCTTACATTCTCAAAATCTAGATACCATGCTGGAAAGTTCATCAGAACAATTTTATTAGCTTCTTAAAATCATGAGGTCTTGCTTCTACTCTAGTACTCTCCTTACATTCTCAAAATCTAATGATCTGATGGTGGAAAGTTCATCGAGAACAATTTCAACTGTAAAATCATGAGGTCTTGCTTCTACTCTAGTACTCTCCTTACATTCTCAAAATCTAGGTACCATGGTGGAAAGTTCATCAAAAGACAATTTCAACTGTAAAATCATAGTCTTCTACTCTAGTACTCTGCCATTCTCAAAATCTAGATACCATGGTAGGAAAGTTCATCAGAACAATTTCAACTGTAAAATCAACAGAAGTCTTGCTTCTACTCTAGTACTCTGCTTACATTCTATGAAATCTAGGTACCATGGTGGAGAAGTTCATGGTAGAACAATTTCAACTGAAATCATGAAGTCTTGCTTCTACTCTAGTACTCACTTGCTTACATTCTCAAATCTAGATACATTGTAGAAAGTTTATTCATCAGAACAATTTCAACTGTAAAATCATGAGGTCTTGCTTCTATTCTAGTACTCTCCTTACATTCTCAAAATCTAGGTACCATGGTGGAAAGTTCATCAGAACAATTTCAACTGTAAAATCATGAGGTCTTGCTTCTACTCTAGTACTCTGCTTACATTCTCAAAATCTAGATACGATGGTGGAAAGTTCATCAGAACAATTTCAACTGTAAAATCATGAGGTCTTGCTTCTCTAGTACTCTGCTTACATTCTCAAAATCTAGGTACCATGGTGGAAAGTTCATCCAGGGCACAATTTCAACTGTAAAATCATGAGGTCTTGCTTCTATTCTAGTACTCTCATACATTCTCAAATCTAGGTACCATGGTGGAAACTTCATCAGAACAATTTCAACTGTAAAATCATGAGGTCTTGCTTCTACTTAGTACTCTCCTTACATTCTCAAAATCTAGATACGATGGTGGAAAGTTCATCAGAACAATTTCAACTGTAAAATCCGAGTCTTTACTTCTACTCTAGTACTCTGCACATTCTCAAAATCTAGGTACCATGGTGAAAGTTCATCAGAACAATTTCAACTGTAAAATCATGAGGTCTTGCTTCTAGTACTCTCCTTACATTCTCAAAATCTAGATACGATGGTGGAAAGTTCATCAGAACAATTTTTCCAACTGTAAAATCATGAGGTCTTGCTTCTACTCTAGTACTTTCTTACATTCTCAAAATCTAGGTACCATGGTGGAAAGTTCATCAGAACAATTTCAACTGTAAATCATGAGGTCTTGCTTCTACTCTAGTACTCTGCTTTACATTGTCAAAATCTAGATACCATGCTGGAAAGTTCATCAGAACAATTTCAACTGTAAAATCATGAGGTCTTGCTTCTACTCTAGTACTCTCCTTACATTCTCAAAATCAGATACGATGGTGGAAAGTTCATCAGAACAATTTCAACTGTAAAAATCATGAGGTCTTGCTTCCCTATACTCTAGTACTCTCCTTACATTCTCAAAATCTAGGTACCATGGTGTCAGAACAATTTCAACTGTAAAATCATGAGGTCTTTGCTTCTACTCTGTGCCTCTGTAATTCTCAAAATCTAGATACCATGGTGGAAAGTTCATCAGAACAATTTCAACTGTAAAATCATGAGGTCTTGCTTCTCTGAGTACTCTGCCCGCATTCTCAAAATCTAGGTACCATGGTGGAAAGTTCAATAAAGACATTTCAACTGTAAAATCCTTGAGGTCTTGCTTCTACTCTAGTACTCTGCCCACATTCTCAAAATCTAGATACCATTGTGAAAGTTCATCAGAACAATTTCAACTGTAAAATCATGAGGTCTTGCTTCTATTCTAGTACTCTCCTTACATTCTCAAAATCTAGGTACCATACAATTTTTGGAAAGTTCATCAGAACAATTTCAACTGTAAAATCATGAGGTCTTGCTACTCTAGTACTCTGCTTACATTCTCAAAATCTAGATACGATGGGTGGAAAGTTCATCAGAACAATTTCAACTGTAAAATCATGAGGTCTTGCTTCTACTCTAGTACTCTGCTTACATTCTCAAAATCTAGGTACCATGGTGGAAAGTTCATCAGAACAATTTCCAGCTGTAAAATCATGAGGTCTTGCTTCTACTCTAGTACTCTGCTTACATTCTCAAAATCTAGATACCATGCTGGAAAGTTCATCAGAACAATTTCAACTGTAAAATCATGAGGTCTTGCTTCTACTCTAGTACTCTGCTTACATTCTCCAAATCTAGGTACCATGGTAAAGTTCATCAGAACAATTTCAACTGTAAAATCATGAGGTCTTGCTTCTACTCTAGTACTCTGCTTACATTCTCAAAATCTAGATACCATGGTGGAAAGTTCATCAGAACAATTTCAACTGTAAAATCATGAGGTCTTGCTTCTATTCTAGTACTCTCCTTGCATTCAAAATCTGAGTACCATGGTGGAAAGTTCTGTCAGAACAATTTCAACTGTAAAAATCATGAGGTCTTGCTTCTACTCTAGTACTCTCCTTACATTCTCAGAATCTAGGTACCATGGTGGAAAGTTTCATCAGAACAATTTCAACTGTAAAATCATGAGGTCTTGCTTCCTCTCGTACTCTGCTTACATTCTCAAAATCTAGATACCATGCTGGAAAGTTCATCAGAACAATTTCAACTGTAAAATCATGAGGTCTTGCTTCTCTAGTACTCCCCTTTACATTCTCAAAATCTAGGTACCATGGTGGAAAGTTCATCAAGAACAGAAATTTTCAACTGTAAAATCATGAGGTCTTGCTTCCCTTACTCTAGTACTCTGCTTACATTCTCAAAATCTAGATACCATGGTGGAAAGTTCATCAGAACAATTTCAGCTGTAAAATCATGAGGTCTTGCTTCTGTTACCTAGTACTCTCTGCCCATTCTCAAAATCTAGGTACCATGGTGGAAAGTTCATCAGAACAATTTCAACTGTAAAATCCTTGAGGTCTTGCTTCTACTCTAGTACTCTCCTTACATTCTCATCTAGATACGATGGTGGAAAGTTCATCAGAACAATTTCAACTGTAAAATCATGAGGTCTTGCTTCTACTCTAGTACTCTGCTTACATTCTCAAAATCTAGGTACCATGGTAGAAGTTCATCAGAACAATTTCAACTGTAAAATCATGAGGTCTTACTTCTACTCTAGTACTCTGCTTACATTCTCAAATCTAGATACCATGCTGGAAAGTTCATCAGAACAATTTCAACTGTAAAATCATGAGGTCTTGCTTCTCTAGTACTCTCCTTACATTCTCAAAATCTAGATACGATGGTGGTGGATTCATCAGAACAATTTCAACCTTGTAAAATCCTTGAGGTCTTGCTTCTACTCTAGTACTCTCCTTACATTCTCAAAATCACAGGTACCATGGTGGAAAGTTCATCAGAACAATTTCAACTGTAAAATCATGAAAGTCTTGCTTCTCTAGTACTCTGCTTACATTCTCAAAATCTAGATACCATGCTGGAAAGTTCATCAGAACAATTTCAACTGTAAAATCATGAGGTCTTGCTTCTACTCTAGTACTCTGCTTACATTCTCAAAATCTAGGTACCATGGTGGAAAGTTCATCAGAACAATTTCAACTGTAAAATCATATGAGGTCTTGCTTCTCTAGTACTCTGCTTATTCTCAAAATCTAACTTAGATACCATGGTGGAAAGTTCTAAAAATCAGAACAATTTCAACTGTAAAATCATGAGGTCTTGCTTCTATTCTAGTACTCTCTCATACATTCTCAAAATCTAGGTACGATGGTGGAAAGTTCATCAGAACAATTTCAACTGTAAAATCATGAGGACTTGTTTCTACTCTAGTACTCTGCTTACATTCTCAAAATCTAGGTACCATGGTGGAAAGTTCATCAGAACAATTTCAACTGTAAAATCATGAGGTCTTGCTTCTACTCTAGTACTCTGCTTACATTCTCAAAATCTAGATACCATGCTGGAAAGTTCATCAGAACAATTTCAACTGTAAAATCATGAGGTCTTGCTTCTACTCTAGTACTCTCCTTACATTCTCAAAATCTAGATACGATGGTGGAAAGTTCATCAGAACAATTTCAACTGTAAAATCATGAGGTCTTGCTTCTACTCTAGTACTCTCCTTACATTCTCAAAATCTAGGTACCATGGTGGAAAGTTCATCAGAACAATTTCAACTGTAAAATCATGAGGTCTTGCTTCTACTCTAGTACTCTGCTTACATTCTCAAAATCTAGATACCATGCTGGAAAGTTCATCAGAACAATTTCAACTGTAAAATCATGAGGTCTTGCTTCTACTCTAGTACTCTGCTTACATTCTCAAAATCTAGGTACCATGGTGGAAAGTTCATCAGAACAATTTCAACTGTAAAATCATGAGGTCTTGCTTCTACTCTAGTACTCTGCTTACATTCTCAAAATCTAGATACCATGCTGGAAAGTTCATCAGAACAATTTCAACTGTAAAATCATGAGGTCTTGCTTCTACTCTAGTACTCTCCTTACATTCTCAAAATCTAGATACGATGGTGGAAAGTTCATCAGAACAATTTCAACTGTAAAATCATGAGGTCTTGCTTCTACTCTAGTACTCTCCTTACATTCTCAAAATCTAGGTACCATGGTGGAAAGTTCATCAGAACAATTTCAACTGTAAAATCATGAGGTCTTGCTTCTACTCTAGTACTCTGCTTACATTCTCAAAATCTAGATACCATGCTGGAAAGTTCATCAGAACAATTTCAACTGTAAAATCATGAGGTCTTGCTTCTACTCTAGTACTCTGCTTACATTCTCAAAATCTAGGTACCATGGTGGAAAGTTCATCAGAACAATTTCAACTGTAAAATCATGAGGTCTTGCTTCTACTCTAGTACTCTGCTTACATTCTCAAAATCTAGATACCATGGTGGAAAGTTCATCAGAACAATTTCAACTGTAAAATCATGAGGTCTTGCTTCTATTCTAGTACTCTCCTTACATTCTCAAAATCTAGGTACCATGGTGGAAAGTTCATCAGAACAATTTCAACTGTAAAATCATGAGGTCTTGCTTCTACTCTAGTACTCTGCTTACATTCTCAAAATCTAGATACCATGGTGGAAAGTTCGTCAGAACAATTACCATGAAAGTATTTATAGCACAGGCATGAGCAAGCTACAAGGGAATATGGCTGAAGCCAAGATGCCAGGTCAGGACCAACATCTTTGCAGAATTTCTTTGTATTTTATCAAGAATTTTTAAATACATAGCAGAAGCATCATATCATATGTGTCAGTAATATTCAAAGTATGAAATAATGGTAGACTTATATATTTGTAATTTTTCCTTGAATTCCATCCACATGAATTTAAATGCACTACTAGATTGGCATCTAGGTCTCACACTCTTAAAATTCAAATAGTTCAATGTAACTACCATTTCTACCCCAAGTTTCTTTTCTTTCACTTTCTACCTATGGAACTCCCTTTCATTTAGTTGCTTCCCTGATGGCTACAATTCCCAAAAATTTAAATGCAATGTCATTGCCATTTTCTATCTTCTTGAATCCCTCTTGTCTTTTATCCTTTCAATACCCACTGTACTCAGTCTTTTCTTTTACTGTAACCCCCTGTGCACTAGTGGCAGTCGCAACCTGCTTGGGATGAAATGATTAAAAAAAAAGATTCTGGTGAAAAAAAACAAAAAAAAACTGTCTACCATGACACAATGAACCAACTTTCATAGCAATTGATTTAAAATAATTTTTTCACTTGATGTCAGAAGAAAATGTTAGAACAAGAACGTGCAATGTTTCCTTCTCATGGATACTCAGAATCAGAAAGATGCAATTGAAGTTCCTAGGAAACATGATGAGGAAAGAGAAAATGGAGAATTTGATCTGAGAAATATTGAAGGCATGAATGACAAGGGGGAAAAAGCAAGTAACAATGTACGTTAATTGATTGATTTGTTTGTTTTTATAGCTTATGAGTCCCATTTATTTAAAGCTGAAACATTTTTTATTTATTGTAGAATGATTTTTTGCGAGTGAGTATTGTGTTGATAATTTCTTGGAGATAACAATGGTCTTTCCCAGGTCCAAGTTCTGCTATATTAAATGATAGCTGTGGTGAAAAAAAGAAGGATTTATACCCTTCTGATAGGTATTTGTGGATCAGTCAGTTAGTTAAGTGCCATACATGATACATGCTTTGGTGATCATGTCTCGAAAGAGACATGACTGACTGGGCAGAAGATTATCCCGCAATAGGTTGCCATTGCTTTCTGTGGTAGACTGGTTGCCGACCAAGATTATAGAAACCAATCTGTCCTGTTATTTAACCCATAACTGGAAGGAATAGACGGATTAATACCTTTCCCAAGGGTATTTGCGTGTAAGTGAATACAATGAATTCAGCTGGAATTCAAACTCGGCTCCCCGATTTCTCATTCCGAGCCGATATCCAATGCACGACAATGCACATTTGTGGATAAATGAATGAAAATAACTCAACAGGGATTCAAACTCAGAACAATGATTTCTCATTCTAAGCCACTGTCCAATATACGAGCTTCACATTCACATAACCTACTTAACAAACTTGTATAAATAAATGGCAGAAAAGAGACTGGAAGTATCAATGAAAAGACAAACCTTGCAAATAGCTACAAAAGTTAGGGGGACATTCTGGAGAGATATGAGTTTCCTTTCTCTCCACCTTTGCAACTGTCATCACACCTGCATTCTCATCTTTGTATTGCTCCTTTCTAACTGGTTCATCTTCCTCTTCATTCTCTTCTAATTAATCTTTTTACACTTATGGGGGCACATCAGTGGCATTACTACCTTGCCCGGGGTGATACGATTAAAAAAAAAAAAATTTTGATGATTTGAAGGGATGTGATGCATGGAAGAAAAAAAAAAGATTTCAGGCTTTATTTGGTGTATAGAGAAGTATTTTTGCAATTGGTTATATATTTTTAATTCTGCTGTTGCAAGAACAAATTGAACAGTTGTCAAGGTTTATCACTTGTTCTCTGTTTAGGATTGGATTTTTGATTTTTTGTAGTCTTTTCATTCTATTTTATTCCAAATTGCTCTTGCATCTTAATGGCATTATTGCCTTGCTTGGGATGAATTTTTCTAAAAAACAAATTAAATGTTCTAGGATATTCTTCATTCAAGAAAAAAAAACTATTTACATTATTTGCATTTGGATTATTCAATTCAATAATTTCTGTTCAAATTTCTAGGAAGGATAAATTATCTTGCTTGCTTGTTATCTGACGGGTACATTGGAGTATGTAAGGCCTCTGGTTAGGTTTCTGTAATCAAACTGTGGGGACTAACTGGCCTCAAGCCCAAACTTTGTCCCCTAAGGGAGGCTTGGTTTTTCTGTCATAATATTCCTTCCTTTAGCTGACCACATGCTCCCACACTATTACATTTCATCAACCCAGAAGAGTTTTCTTTTTCTTTAACTGTTTGCCAACCAAAGTAGAAGAGCCCAGTCTCCCATACTATTTTAACTCTGTTGGGATTCCAACTTGTCTCACTTATTTCTAATTCTGAGCTACTAAACAGTGCATTATCTACACATCCATATAGTCTAAATGCAAATAATTATTCCTTATTCAAGAAATTCAGAGAGAAAAATAACTATTAACCAAGTTTGATATTGTATCAAATTTTTGTTAGTCCAGTAAACTTAATTAGGATTTAGTAAAATGACATCAAATATATAAAAAGGTTAATTCTCTTAGCATAATCAGTCAGTCAGTTAATTACTGTACATGATACATGCTTGGGTGATCATGTCTTAAAAGAGATATGACTGACTAGGCAGAAAATTTTCCTGCACTAGGTTGCCATTACTTTCTGCAGGAGATCAGTTGCCAACCAAAGCTATAGAACCCAATTTGTCCTGCTATTCAACCCATAACTGGAGAGAGAACGGATGGATTAATCCCTTTCCCAAGGATATTTTTGTGTAAGCAAATGAAACAAGTTTAGCTGGAATTCAAACTTGGCTCTCTGATTTCTCATTTGGAGCCGATATCCATTACATCACAATGCGCATACACTATAACGCATACCTATCTTTAATAGTGGGATTACTTATGTAAGGATTTGTGAATTCTGTCAAGGTTTAAAGCATATTTTCCCAATCTTCTTATTAAGATAAGAGTATAGTACATCTTTGCTTTAACTTTGATGAAAATGCTACTCCACTGCCCTATGCCAACAGTTAGTGAAGTATCTGTGTTATTTACCTAATTTAGTATTTACAAGTTGAAGCAGCATCGTAGATATGCCACTTACCTGTTATCATCCCTGTTTGAATTTGGACAGGCTCAGTTGTTAATTTTATATAGCTATTTGCTTTTCACATGGAAAAAGTTAAAGACACACAAAGAAATAGTCAGAAAAAGTCACACTCTACATGGTTATACAAGGTGTACCAAAAATACTTTTGCAAAGTTTTGAGGGGCAGGTTCTTCATACTAAAACAAGCACAAAAGTCCATATGTCTGCAAATTCTTTGTTTATGAGTTATTAAGTTTAAAATTTACATTAGACTGTTAAATGTAGAAACCAAGATACAATCCAAAAATACTTTTACAAAGTTTTGCCACAGATGATAAACAGCAGCAAAAGTTATATGACTCGGCTGCCTTTGGTCTGGAAATACAATCTAATGCAGCTGAACAATCTCACATCCGTTGCTATTCATGTGGCATATGTAAAAATTATATCTGCCTGTTCACAATATGAATATCCTGCAATTGTTGAATGAAACACTTCTCAGTTAACTCAGTATTACACATGTTAAACCATGAAGACAGACTAACCACAAGTTTACACAAATGACAAATGTAACCTAGTCTACATTGCAACACAGCATTATCTATGGTAAACTTTCTTTAAACTTAATAGCTCAAATATGAAGTGTTTGTGGACATAGATTCATATGAAGTTTTGACCTTGTTTTGATGTGAAGAAAACCACCCCCTCCCTGAAAAAAGTTTGCAAATGTATTTTTGATACACCCTCTATGGGATAATAATATTTTGGAGAAAGGTATAAATGTTCATTGTAAGGAATTCCCTTTTTAATATCCCTAAGACTGGAAGTAGAAAGCATATCAAATACATACCCAGTCTAAGCAGTTAAATAATTGTCCTTTGTTTTCACAATATCTGCAATAGAGAAAATGTACATAGTAAATAAATAGTTTTAAGACACAATATACACTCAAGTAATTGATTTGATGTATTTATTTAATTTTAAAATATTTAATTTTAATAAAACTTCAATAATTTTTCAAAAATTTTCCATTTTCTTAGCATTACAAATGAAAATTTGAAAACCATTGATTGAAATATTTTTAAAAATTTATTTTTTAATTTTTTTTTAAGAAATATCATATCTAAAAAATATTTTTTATTCATTTCAGGTTTGATTAAATTTCTCTATAATGAGATGATGTAATGTTTTCCTTCTTAATGCATGCACATGTAAAAAGCTTTCCTTTTTAGATGATATATCTGAAAATTAACCAATCAGCTTTCAGCACATCACCCATTTGTATTATGAAGAAGAAAGAGAGGGCTTATCAATGGTGTTGAGTCTAAATCAGATGGTTTATGATATGAAAGAAAGAGATGGTTTCTTATCTCATCTTTGTTCACAACAACTGAATGATATTTAAAAATAACCACATCTTTTTACTTTCACTCCTGTTTTTCTTCTTTCCTGCTTTTTCTTTATAACACTGCAACAACCATATTTGCTGACTGAAATATATTTCCAAAGAATATATTAGTCTTTGTTTATTTGCTAAAAGTGTTAATAACCTCTTACAATTTTTTATTTTATATAAAAAAAAGCAAACTATCTTTCATTTTCTGTTAGTTTTGTCATCATTGTTGTTTATGTGTTGTGTCATGGCTCTCCACAATTTCCTCTTCCTTCCTAAGCAATATTTAACTCATTACCATCCCTCCTTTCACTCTGCAATCCAGTCACACAAGTACATTATGTAGGTTGCTTAGTGTTTCCCCCCACCCTTAATATGTCTTGTGAATAGTAAATTTCCCAAACTGTACAGGAAGATGTTGAGGGCCATGATCAGCTATGTCCTGAAGTAACACAGCACATAAAAGAAAGACAACCTTATTATTTTAGAAATTTCAACAGTGTAAGTGTCTTTCTATTTCTTGTTTTCTTTTAAATTTTCTCATTTCTCACAGTTTCATTTTCAGTTCATAACATTTATAGAATCACATCTTTTTTTCTTCAAGTCTTGATCAGTGAAGAAAATGTCCAGTATTCCCTACTTTATTGGTGGATAGTAATTGTATTGACATATAGCTGAGCAGTTAGCCATTAGCATTCTGACCTGGATGTGTATCTCACTGTGGTTAATTTGTCTGAGAGGTGACTTTTGATAATATTGGCCTGGAGTAGTGATTCCAGTATGCAGCATCTTTGGGATGTGCCAGCAGACCATACTATGAGTTTTTTTTTTTTATAAACGTTTCACCCCAAGCAAGGCATGTCACTGCCATTACTGAGCAGGGGGCTACATAGAGTGGAGAAAGGATGGTTAAATATAGGAAATGTCAGAGGGTGGGTGATAGGCAGGTCAGTCATTTTTCATCTGCAAAAATTTTGAATGCTTACTCAGACACACATAAGATAGGTAGTTGTGGAGAGCCATGATTGCTTGTCCTGAAGGTACATGGTACATAGAAGATGTTTAATAATTCTTACCCATATATGAGGTGGTTTCAGAAGGCTTACAAGCTAGACATAAAATGAAAAATACACTATTATGTAAGTAAATTATATATTTAAATTTGGTTACCATTCCATTGGAAATGGTACTCTTGAGACAGTGATCCAAGTGCTTCTTCTTCAGCCAGGAAACAGAAATTGTGACAAAGAGATGCATGTTCAGGTTTTCCAGGAGGATTTACTGGCAGATTCCATAACTGATTCTAGCCTTATGAGTGGCAACTTGTACATTGTTCATGATCTTTATACTTGTATTCACAATTTTTCCACAATTTCAAAATTTTCTTTTGATGATTTGTCTCCCAAAATACTCATTATCTTGAACTGACACTTGGCTTGCATAGTGTCACTCAAAAACGTATGTTTGACCTAAAGACATTCACCAAAATTCAGACAATACATTAAACAGGTTTTTACTGAATTACATACAAAATTTGATTAAGACGTTTTGCTTGATCTTCTCAGCCAATGTAAAGTTATCAAAGCCATTCCAACACAACATTTTAAAGCTATTTGTCTGAATAATAATAAACAGATATGATAACCAGATATTAAAATCATCTGATATTAGATCTAAATCCTCCAAAAACATCACCATTGATATCTTTGGGATAGTGACATAGTGAATTTAATCACTGGTTAATCATCTTGTCATCAGGAGTTCAGTAACTGGATCTGGTACTGAAATCTGTATATTCTGGTCAGAAGTAGCAGGGAGAAAATTAATACAATAATTAACACATACAAGATATACCAACAAAAATAATAGACACCTGATGTTGGCCAGAGAACATTTAGCCGAAACTTGTCTACAATATCATATATAACAAAAATTAGTTCAATATTTCAAGTAAACTGAATATATTAAAATATTGTCAAAATCTAAAGAATTATCTGTAATGTAATCAATCCTAACCAAGCATCTTGACCTCAGTCACTTTCTCATCTACATGATGTGGCTTCTCTCTGCCTTTTCCACTAATGTGGCAACTGCTCTGACCAGCTTTATTCACCTCTGCCACATATACATGAATTAAAGGGTGCTACAAGATTAGCATCCAGTTTCAATTCTTTTATTGTTTAAATAGCGAAATGCAACTGCTACCTCTACTCCAACAATCTATTTTCTCATACATCCCATCTGTGAAACTCTGTCCTGTTTCCTTACTTCCCCGATAACTACAATCTTCAAAGATTTAAATACAATATCAGTTGCCTTCTTCTGTCTTCTTGAATTTCCATCATCTTTTATCGTTTACCCAGTCCTCCCTATTCTCAGTCTTTCACTCCTTGTGTACTAGTGGCATTAACACCTTGTTTGGAGTGAAATGATTAAAAAATAATACATACTAATCACGATGAAGTGAAATTCTTTGCTTTCACAGAATTATTAACAAGAAATTATTACAGCAAGTTTACAGAAAATATGGTTTTGTAAAACTGCTAGTCAAAAAGTAATGCCTATTCTTTTTGAAATTCAACAGATTTAATAATAGCAAAAGTGTAAGAAAATGAACACAAAAGTTTCAAAAGAACAAGTTTAGTTTTTTAAATTAGTTTCCTTTCTTTTCAATCATAATATTTTACTTTTGGATTGAGGTTATTTATCCCAACCCCAGAAAAGATTCTTGGCTGTTTTCACATGCAAGTAGCCTTATCATCATTTGAGAAATGTAATTCACTGAATGTACATTGTGGTGCAGTGGATATCGGCTCAGAACAAGAAATCGGGGAGCTGAGTTCAAATTCCAGTTGAATTCATTGCATTCACTTACGCACAAATACCCTTGGGAAAGGTATTAATCCATCTCTTTCTTTCAGTTATGGGTTAAATAGCAGGAGAGATTGGGTTCTATAGCCTTGGCTGGCAACCAGTCTACCGCAGAAAGCAATGGCAACCTACTGGAGGATAATCTTCTGCCCAGTCAGTCACGTCTCTTTCGAGACATGATCGCCCAAGCATGTTTCACGTATGGCACTTAACTGACTGAATTCACTGAAACTCTCTTGGACAACAACCACCCTCAGTTCCATTATGAAGTTTATCAGCATCCTGGGAATCCACTTAGCACTAAAATTTGAGTAAACTGCACTCACATGGTTCATCTGAAAGCATTTTTTTTTTTTTTTTTTAATCATCTCACCCCAAGCAAGGCATTCCACTGCCACTATTGTGCATGGGGCTACATAGGGGAAGGTAAAGAGAAGGAGTGGATAGACATAGGGAATGTCAGGAGAAAGGTGACAGATGAGTAAGGATAGCGAGGATGAGGGTCGGGCAGATGGGAAGAGTGCTTGATAGAATGGGAGCAGGTTAGTGTGTTAGGAGGTGTGTATTGACCTTACATTTAAACTCCTGGAGATTGTAGTCGTCGGGAAAGCAATTGTTTGGAAGAGAATTCCACAGTCGGGAAGTGCGAGGAAAGAAACTGTTGGAGTAGAAGTTATGGCTGCATTTTATCGGTTTCACTGTAAAAGGGTGGGATCTAGTTGCTAATCTAGTATCTCGTGCAAATTCGTATTTAGGGGGCACCAGTGATCTAAGTTCATCGGAGCAGAAGCCGTGAAAGTATTTATAGAAGAGACACAGGGAAGCCACGTCTCGCCGGTGGGAGAGAGACTGCAGGCAGTCTGCCAAGTCGGTATCTATCACATTACAGACCCTCCTCTGAACCTTATCGAGAAGCCCAAGGAGAACAGCAGGGGCACCCGACCAGATATGGCAGCAGTATTCAATGCACAGGCGGATGGTAGATTTGTAAATGTGCAGGATAGATTTAGACGGAAAAAACTTCCGGGCCCTACACAGAGAACCGACTTTCATAGCAGCGGATTTAGCAATGGATTCGATATAGTCATTCCATTTGAGGTCCGCTGAAAGTGTGAGACCAAGGAGGCGTAGTGTTTTACTCTCTGGGAGACAAGCCTGGTCCATGCTAATGGGAGGTAGGTGAGATTGTCGATGATGGTTAATTGACAGTAGCTTCGTTTTAGAAGCATTAAAATTTACTAGCCATTTCTTACCCCAGTCCAATATGGATTGGAGGTCTTTTTCAATCTCGGCTGCGAGTTTAGCTTTGACACCTACACCAGATTTTTGTTGGAGGCGAGAGTAAACTGTGGTGTCATCGGCGTACAAACCTATTTGGGTTCTTATGGAATCAGGGAGATCATTGATATATATCAGGAAGAGTGTAGGACCTAAGATGGAGCCTTGGGGGACACCTGCGTTTGTATGGTAGTTCTGAGAGGCATGTCCGTTTAATACCACTTTCATTGTGCGGTTAGAGAGGAATGACTGGATTAGTTCAAACAAATGTCCAGTTATACCATAGCTCCGCAGTTTACATAGAAGGCCAGCATGCCAAACTCTGTCGAACGCCTTAGATATATCCAATGCAACGGTTCGAGCTTCGCCATTCCTGTCGAGTGCCTGGTATATGTACTCGGTGATGGTCGTTAGCATATCAGCAGTAGACCTGGTGAAGCGGAAACCATATTGCTTGTCCGAGAGGAGCCTATGTGCTGTGAGATGCTGAACCATCTCGGCGTTGATAATGGCTTCGAACACTTTGCCAAAGATCAAACAGTTTTGTAATAGTGAGTCTGTTATTAGCTGTAAAGAGAACATTAGCCTTTTTCATTAACAGCAGCAGCTGGCCTGCTACTATGGAGCCTGTCAATAAGATCAACTTCTTCTTTCTCACTTCTAATCCATAAGCAGTCACTCACAGGAAATTTGTCAGGAGATTCTCATGGAAAATCTGGACATTCCTTTCTTTGCTGCAATTTCTGTTTTTTGGCTGAAGAAGAGGGACTTGGATAACTGTTCCTAGGGTGCCATTAATTTTAGATCTAGTCCACAACTTTTATGAAACAATCTTATATATGAGTAGGAATTATTAAACTTCTTCTATGTACCATGTTCCTTCAGGAATTAGACAAATATTGCTCTCCACAACTAAAAATCCTTGATGAATTAATAAGGTTAGGTTTTTTTGCTATTTTTTCTAATCTTTGTTTTGCCATCTATTTATACATAATTAATAGGTATATTAATTACTTTAAGATTTCCTCATTTCTCTCATGTACAGTCCATGGTATTTTTCACAACTAAAAATCCTTGATGGGTCTTAATAAGGTTTGCCTTTTTGGTATTTTTTCTAATCTCTGTTCTGCTATCCATTTACACAAGAATGTTACGTATGTTATTTGTTGCTGTTCTCTGTCTCTCTTACCTTTTATATATTCTATAAGTGTAAAATTTTCCAAGCCATCTTTCCTTGTTATGTGCTCTAGAAATTACAACTATGTATTTCTAAATCTCAGTATGAGTGTCCTTTTTGATTCAATTTTCCAAAAAACTTTTCTCATTACTCACTGTTTGTTCTATGGTATCCTCAGCATCATTCTGTAGAACCCAATTTCTGTTGCTTCCTCTTGCCTTCATCTTTGAGAAAACTGTTCAGCATTCATTGAGTTATCCCTCACTACTAATCGTTGCAATATTATGTCTCAACTGACTCTAATGGTACTCTAACGAACACTTTATCAGAACTCTCTTTGAACTCTGAATTCTTTATTTAATCAAGAATTCAGATGTTTTGCCTAAATCATTCATGCTAGCTAGAGTGCCTTATATACTCCACAACATTCCCCACTTTGAGATATTTTATTTTTTAAAATATTATTTTTTTTTTTTTTGTTGATTCTCTTCTCTTTCTGGCAAGTTCCACATAAAATGAAATTTGTATTTCTTTCATTTTGGATTACCCACTGGTGAACCAATGAATGTAGCTTGTCAGAACACCTGCCATGAAAATAGCAAAAAAGTAGTGAGAGGTTTGTAACATTTTGTTTGTGGGGAAAGAGGTTGTAGGTTAGAAAATAATTTGTAGCCCACAAGACTGTGTAAAAGCTTTTAAACTCTATCAAGACAGGCAAGTATTGCTTGGACAGCTCCAGCACCACAGATATAGTAGAAATACTCTATTTTTGAGTTGATCTGTCTCTTTAAAAAATAGTATATAGCAAGAGGAGCCATATATTTACTAGAGCAGTAAAAAGAACTAACCATTTTTCCAGAATTTTTAACAAGAGATCATATATATATATGAATTTCTTCAGGGATCTGAGGTAAGTGTGAGTCTTTTTTGCTTACATTTACTTTAAGATTTCCTCATTTCTCTCATGTACAGTCCATGGTATTTTTCACAACTAAAAATCCTTGATGGGTCTTAATAAGGTTTGCCTTTTTGCTACTTTTTCTAATCTCTGTTCTGCTATCCATTTATACAAGATTGTTACGTATGTTACCTTACCTTTTATATATTGTATAAATGTAAAATTTTCCAAGCCATCTTTCCTTATTATGCACTCTAGAAATTACAACTATGTATTTCTAAATCTCAGTATGAGTGTCCTTTTTGATTCAATTTTCCAAAAAACTTTTCTCATCACTTACTGTTCGTTCCATGGTATCCTCAGCATCATTCTGTAGAACCCAATTTCTATTGCTTCAAGTCTCTTCTTCATTTGTCAGGAGTTTGTCCAGCATTCACTGCTATATAGGAGGACTGATATTATATAAATATTGATACTATTTTCTTTGTTCTTAACAATATTTTCCTGTTTCTTAATATGTTGCATAACTTTTGGAAGGCACCTTTTGCTCACATGTTTTATCTGCAGTTAAAACACTTCTTGAATATTTAAAAATTTTTTGCTTGCTTGATGTCAGTGTTTACCAATGTTAGTTTATGCCTTTTGTTGAAAACCATACATACACTATCTTTTGCATTCGTATTGCTCTTTCTGATGTGCGTTGTGGCGCAGTGGATATCGACTCGGAATGAGAAATTGGGGAACCAAGTTTGAATTCCAGTTGAATTCATTGCATTCACTTACGAGCAAATACCCTTGGGAAAGGTATTAATCCGTCTCTTCCCCCCAGTTATGAGTTAAATAATAGGACAGATTGGGTTCTATAGCCTTGGTCGGCAACCAGTCTACCGCAGAAAGCAATGGCAACCTACTGCAGGATAATCTTCTGCCTAGTCAGTCATGTCTCTTTCGAGACATGATCGTTCAAGCGTGTATCACGTATGGCACTTAACTGACTGATTGCTCTTTCTGATATCCTTTTCTCACTAAGTTTGCTATTAACTCAACTGATTGACCATCTTACTGTGCTTCCATCAAGTGTGAAACTTTCCTTAAACCTAACCTCTTGCAAATGTTTGCAGTACATTTTCTTTCTAAGAACAGAAATTCTATGACAGTTTTTTTTTGTTTTCAACAACTATCCACAAATGAAGAAGCTATTTTAAAATATATTATGTGTAGAAAATAAAAGGTAAATCCACTTCTTTTTGGAGCTTCTTGATATTTTATGGTTTATTGCTAAAATATTCCTTATGAATTCTGACTAATGCTCATAAAATTAAAAAAATAATTGTTATTTTTTCCTACCAGTCATTGTACTTTTAATTCTTGTGTTTTACTGTGCATCCACAGACTGCAAGAAATAATGTTGTTCAGCTTGGCTGTTTATACAATTTGCTGCAAAGGTTATATCTTTTAAAACAATTATGTTTGTCTTTTCTCTGATAAGGATTTTTTTTCTATTATTGACTTATCTACTCTTCATTCAGTGTGAGTGAAAATCTTATATCTCATAGAAGAACTTGTAATTATTTGACTCAGCAGCAATACTTTTTCATTGAAAGCTATCTAAGATGATGTTCTTCACTCAGTCTTAAGCAATGTTTTATTTGAGTTTATACAGCAGCATAGATAAGTATTCAATACTTGGCACAAAAGCCAGTTTATTATATTATTTGCCTAAACATATAGCATTTAACTCAAAATGACACAAAATATAGATTTCCTTCTTTTAACAGTAAATATGAGCCAACATTTCAACAAATATATTTATATAAAAATAATAGAATAATATACATGTTCATCATTCTATGAGTCTTACTGGTACCATGTAATCTATTAATACCTTATCAAATGGTCAGGTCATTAGTGACTAAACTGGTTCTCCCACCAAGCTTTTCTGGTGAGGAGGGCAGTTAGACATCTAGCAGGATTAAAAACAAAACCTGTCAAAAGGTGGATGAAAGTAGTGGTCCAGTGGATATCAGCTCGGAACGAGAAATCGGGGAGCCGAGTTCAAATTCCAGTTGAATTCCTTGCATTCACTTATGCGCAAATACCCCTTGGAAAGGTATTAATCCATCTCTTCCTTCCAGTTATGGGTTAAATAACAGGACAGATTGGGTTTTATAGCCTTGGCTGGCAACCAGTCTACCACAGAAAGCAATAACAACCTACTGCGGGATAATCTTCTGCCCAGTCAGTCATGTCTCTTTCGAGACATGATCGCCCAAGTGTGTATCACGTATGGCACTTAACTGACTGACTTACCATCCAGCTCAAGGGGTAAATTGTTTTCTACCTCTATGCATGCAGTCGGGGAGGTGATAACATGGCATCACTGAGCAAAAGGTTTTCTAGACTGAAAGCAAAAGCCAAAGCAGATGGTTCCCATGATGTAATCAATTGCTACGCTTCCATTACAAAGTTAAGCCTTCATGTTGGAGGAAATTGGCTGTGGTTTGACATAAGGAGAGATGGTCTACTTATGCACACTATGCATGAATGTATACCTTCCCAGCTAATGAGAAAATTTTGGTGAAAAGAATGAACAGGATTCAGGAAAACAGAAGATTAAAATAATTGATATTGCAGTTAAAAAAAAAGAATATAATTGATATTGCAGTTAAAAAAATATTCAAAAACTATTCAATACCCGTTTATAACAAGAGTAAGCTAATAATAATGGAGAATGAAAATTTCTAGGTGGTTGGCTCTAAACAGCTATAGGTAATTGTAAAATATATATTGATTTATTGATTTTTTTATTTTTTACAGCTTTGCAGATCATTTAAAGCCAAAAAATATTTTTAGAATGAAAGAATTCTTTGTGATATTGATACAAGATCTACTAATTAATCCATAGCTTGAGGGGTAATAGGTGGATTCATACCTTCCCCAGAGAGTATTTGCAAGTAGGTGAACATAACAAAACTGACTGAAATTGTAACTTGGCTCTGTGATTTCTAATTCTAGGACATCAAACATTATACCACCAACATATCCAAGCTTATAGCACCTGGTATTCCCAAGCAGTTACCAATCTCAGTACTAACCAGATTCAACATTGCTTAAGTTTAGTGATTTTACAAGAACCATTGTTTCAACATAAAAGGTTCTAAGAAGTACTTAACTTTCTTGGAATTATAAACATTTTACAAACTTCTGAGATACTGTAGATTGTTTGTATTATAAATGTAAAAGTTACAGAGTCATTAGTAAAAAAAAAATACAACTTTATCCATGCCATGTTGGGTCACTGGTTTACAAGTAGACAAAATTTGGCTTCGTAGTGAATTGTCCTTGATCTGGTACCCACTGAAGGATTTCTAACCGTGCTGCAAGCAGAACTGTAAGAATTGTAATGAAACAGTGAAGAGTAAGTTACAAAGTCTTGGTAGAAGTTCTCCAAGTATGAAGGACAATAGTTAAACCTCAGGTTGTCAGTAACATATTCTACCAGCAAGGATTGTGCTTCGATAAAGTATAAACAATATTTCTTCTGAAGAACTTCCATGTGTAATTGTATCTGAAGTTTCCTTAAGATTTTTTTATGTTGTATTGCATTATTCTACAACATGTGATTAGTAGTCAACTTCTTCTGACTCTTACTTGACTTTATTTTTCTTCTACATAACATATGCAAATAGGTACAATCCTATATACCAGTCTTTGAACCAAAGAGGTTTAATGACCTTGGGTTTTATCGAAATTCCTCTACAATCTCTTCCCTCCTCTCCCCTTTGAGATTTATGTTCTGTTCTTTTTAATGTAGATCCTGGTCTCATTTCATCTTCTTCCATATCTGAGTCAATCTTGCTATTAGTCATAGGCTTGTCTTCCAATTTTTAAGCCCTAGCCTGGTCTGTAAAACACAGGATCCAAGTCTCAACAAATTCTGGTTCATTCTATCGGCAACACCATATTGTATTGTGTTCTTCTATGGTACATTATCAGTATTTGTCTATACTTCTAAGATAAGGTAGTATTTACACTATTTACATTATTCAGACTATTGTCTTTATTTTTGTTGTCATTTTTACAATGTTTTGGCCGTTGAATGCTTTGGCCTTCTTCAGGTGCTAGGAATTTTGATCACTGGAGTATATTATTCTCATTCCTTGTACAAAGCCACTTCTAGTAGTTACGATTTATCACCCTTTAACCTATTTATTCACCACTGCAGTAGTCTGGTATTTTGTGTCAAATCACTGCAACTAACCAATGTCCACTGGGCCATGTGACCATGAGCAAGTGAATTTCTGGGACTTAAAAACCTAATGCTTCAGTAACCATTTTTTTCCAGAGCTCATTTTTTTTGCACTAATGATTTTCTCCAACACTAATGATTAACACTAATGATTTTCTCCAACACTAATGATTAACACTAATGATTTTCTCCAACACTAATGATTAACACTAATGATTTTCTCCAACACTAATGATTTTCTCCAACACTAATGATTAACACTAATGATTTTCTCCAACACTAATGATTAACACTAATGATTTTCTCCAACACTCCATATTACTAGTTCTTATATTGTATTCATTTCTATGCTTGGTCGGCTTAGGAGATTTTTGTAGCTTAGCATTTGTTGCTTCCTTAAGTTTACATAGTTTTCATTGGCTTTCTTTATCTATTATTTCAACTTCATCTCATAGGGGGCAGTGATCCCCTTTCTTCCTCCATATATGGTCAACTATGCCTGATTTTTCTATCTCCCCTCATGTTACGGCCTTGTGATGTTCTTGTAGCCTTTATTTAATTGGGTGGCCAGTTTTTCCTTTATATTTCTCTTTACAGAAGTGGTGTGTCTTAAACAAAATAGATTGGTGGAACCTATTCCTCTTCAGCCTATGAAACCAACTGACATTTCAAAGCAAAGGACAGTAGTCTGCTTTGCTATTTAACCATAGCCAGAGAAAGATTTTTTTTTCTCAAGAACATTAGTATTAAATGAATGAAACAGAGTCAAGTATAAATTCTACCTGGATAACTGTTACACTACATGTGCCTTCTTTTAAACCATATATCTACCAAAATGTGCATTGTAGTGCAGTGGATATTGACTCGGAAAGACAAATCGGAGAACCAAGTTCGAATTCCAGTTGAATTCCTTGCATTCACTTATGCGCAAATAACCTTGGGAAAGGTATTAATCCATCTCTTCCTTCCAGTTATGGGTTAAATAACAGGACAGATTGGGTTCTATAGCCTTGGCTGGCAACCAGTCTACTGTAGGAAGCAATGGCAACCTACTGCAGGATAATCTTCTGCCCAGTCAGTCATGTCTCTTTCGAGACATGATCACCCAAAGCATGTATCACATATGTCACTTAGCTGACTGATCTACTGGAATAATATTATTTGGTATGTTTCAACCAAGATAAACTTATTTGGTTGAATTTACATTGTAAGATTTGGAGGAGAGAAAATAAAGAATTCAGACCAGGGAACATTGTCCCACTTATGAAACATATTAACAGCAATGGCATGGAGTTGTTTTTCATTGCATGATACAAGACTAATTCATATGATCAAATTATGAATAAGGCTATGCAACAAGATATATGAAGTTTAACCAAAAAGTATTGGGACTGTTGCTATGGTAACAGAGCTAAAGTATTCAGAGTAAAAACATTTGGCACAGATTAACTTTAAGATTAACTGCCACGCATATAAACTAGGTTATAATGTGCTCACTTATTTCTGTTCTTTATAGCAGTGTGTGGAAGGATAGTGTATAGAGTGTGGTTGTTTCACCATTACACAGAGGTTCCATTAGTGACCATGGCTTGTGCACAAATTTAGGGTCAAGTACTATACTCCCAGGTTTGACAACCACCATATTCTCCAGATCCTGCCCCTTGCAACTTTTTCACTCCCAAAAAATCAAATTTTACTTGAAAGGAACAAGATTTCAAAATGTTGAGGCAAATCCAAGAGGAAGTGATGAGTTCAACTGCTTGTTATTCTGAAGTTCCAGGAATGCTTCCATAAATTGAAACAATGCTAGATAAAGTGTGTGGCTTCATAAGAAGATTAGTTTGAAGATTAAATACTGAGTTTATATGAATTGTAGTTTTCTTTTCATAGCACAAGTTCTGATACTTTTTGATCAGCCATTGTAGTTAACAAAACCTTCCTTATAGAAGCCAAGGCTTTAAAAATAAAGAATAATTAGGCACTTTAGCTGAACAAAGATTGTAAAGATACAAATAAAACCAAAGAGAAAAATCAACCACTCAGTCTTCTAACCAGAACTAATTTGAAAATTTGTATCTATGTTTATGAGCGTAGTAATTTGAATGAGCTGAAAGAGATCTACCATGAAGAATGATTCAGAATACCAAGAAAAAAGTGTTTGAAGGGAATGGCTGCTTATGGAAAACAACTGTTGCTTTGATCAAAAGCAATTCCACTAAAACATATTGTTACGAGGATGCATTTCTTTATTAATAAAGTAAACAAAAAGGTTGAAATTTATAGTAAGGGATACTATTGAGTCCTGCTTGTTCATACAAAAAAGTTTTCATTCATGAAGTAGTTGTAAAATAGAGAAATTAGAACTAGAACATTTTGGAAGATTCTAGATCATTCCAATATATTCGAGAAAAATCTAGATGATTTGAGAAATATGTTAATTAGGTGCTAGCCCCTATAAAAATAGTTTTTTTGAAGAGAGTTAAAAAGGAATTTCTGGTATTATCAACTCCCACTTTGATTCAAGGATTATTATATTCAGTCGAAAGAATCTCTATGAAAAGTTACTGACCAACAAAAACCCAAAAAGAAGACCTTCTGGAACTAAACTGGTAAATAGAATTTTTGACTATTTTCATTGACCAAATTAAAAATTATAATATATATATACATATATTTGTGGATTTCTAGTAATAGCACTTAGATTACTTCACCAGCCCTAACAACTCCCACGCCTTTCCTTCTCCTTTGTAACACTTCACTAATAGACCTATGTTTTCTGTTTCAAATGTTACATTTATATATTTGTATATATTTTATTTTGCGTTTTTAGTAAATTAAATATTTGTTTGTGATTTAGCTGTGTTTTTTGGTAAATCATTTTCTTTTCTTTTGTTACAACGTCCAACATCTAACACATGTGTACATAAGAACATAACCAAGTTAAGTTGTTTAATAACCTTGTCATGATGTCCGACCTATTCAGAAATGTCTAACTGTCAACTCTATACAACCGCTTTCTCAGATCAGTGCTGAAAAAAGGCTGCAGGTTTTTGAGAGGACCACACTTCTTCAAACCTTATGAACTGTTGTTACGAAATCAATTAATTAATAGGATCACATCGCTTGAAGGCTTTCAACAGCAGCAACACCTAAAATAGATGGCACATGTAACTTGAAGGGAAAATAATGACATAATCAAGATTTTGATGTCCCACACTACTTTGAATAAAGGTCAGGAAAGTAACTTCTATAAATACTAGAAAGAGTGATAACATTTGAGAGCATATTTTCCTGAAAAATCTTTTTAAGAAAAGATTACTTGAAATTTTAGCTGACATATTATTAGGTTGTCCCAGAAGTTCGTAAACACTTGCGAAATGGGTCGATCTGGTCCAGCACAATCAAGACAAGCGATGGGTTCAGAAAGGGCAAGAGACATCATCGGTTCCAAAACAAGATCGATTCAGCAAGAAAGTCATGTTGTGCGTTTGGTGGAACTTTGAAGGAATCGTGCATTTTGAGTTGTTCCGAATGGTCATGCCATCAGTGCCAAAATTTACAGTCAGCAACTTGAGCGGGTCTATGAAAAGTTGAAGCAAAAGTACCCGGCTCTGATCAACCGAAAGTGCGCTTTGCTGCAGCAGGACAATGCCAAGCCACACAACACCAGGAAGACCAAAGACAAGTTTGAAGAGCTGGACGGTGTTGAGGTTCTGTCACATCCAGCCTACAGTCCTGACTGTGCTCCATCAGATTACGGCCTTTTCCGCTCAATGCAACACTTTCTGAAGGGCCACTGATTCGACTCGTTTGATGAAGTCAAGGAAGCATGTCAAGAATTCTTTGATTTGAAGCCGTCTGAATGGTACTTTGACCAAACCCAAAAGCTTGCAGATTGATGGCAGAAAGTCTTGGAAAGTGATGGTCTTTATTTTGAGCCATAATTTTTGTTGTTTTTGTGAGTAAAATTTCAATTTTTTGCAAGTGTTCTCTGGTAACCTTAGATTACTTGGCGAGTAAAATTTCAATTTTTTGCAAGTGTTTATGAACTTTTGGGACAACCTAATAATTAATACTAGCTGCTCAGTCAATGACCACTGAATACTTTCATTTAATGAAAATGTTAATATTACCATTAACAGTATCTTCTATTTGATTTTGATTTTTGTTGGGTATTGAACATTTTTGTCTTAGCTTTTGAAATATATGTTTGATAATTTTAGTCATCTGCAGACAGATCTGTATTAATTTTGCTTGTGTTCATAGAATTTTTTCTTTTTGAAACATAAAGTATATATAGAAATTGTCCAAATGTCTTATATGTCTGAATGCTTTCAGTTATTCTTTTAGCCATTATCAAGGATGGTTTTATTTTTACCTTGAACTGATAATGGCTAAAAGAATAGTTAAAAGTACTCAGACATACAGAACATTTGTAACAATTTCTACATACTTTATGTCCAGAAAAACAAAAAATTAACTGCAGTATCTTGACAGTCATTTTTAATGAAACTTAAACTGATACTTAATATCAGAGAAAGACAGCTGACGTTTTATTGACACATAATGAGAAAGGAAGGCTAGGAGAATCTGATATTCACAGGTCAGATAGAAGGAAAGAGAGAAGGGGAAACAACATGCGACATACTTGATGCGCTTAAGCAAATGGATGGAGGAGCAGGGTTTGAAAGGATGATAAGAGCTACCAGGGATAAGGAGCTGTTGAAGGACATGATCACCTACATCCTTAAGGGACACAGCGTATAAAAAAAAGTTATATATATAGTCATCCGCAGACAGATCTGTTTTGCTGTATCATAGCTCATCAGTCCAGTTAGACATTCGATTGCTTTTAGTTAGGATTGAAACATGACCAAATTGACATCAGTTGGCAATTCCATCTCTGAGCTATGGGCACTTGGTAGAAGGAGGCAGACTTTTAGCATGTGATATACCATGTAAACAGCTAGCTAAAATTGTTCTAATTCATTACTGAATGAACAATGCGTAGATGCTAGTGTAGCTACTGTTTTCTCAAAGTCTACCATTCTTCCAGAGTGCTCAATAAGGGTGTGAGAGCATTTTTATAGAAATGTATTTTTTGAAAATTTTCTCATCTTTACTATTGTAAAGATAAAACCTATGTGTAGTGTAATTCTTGGGTAACTACTATATATGTAAGTAAATAAACTTGTTTTCAGGTATTCACTGAATACTTATTTCCTATATATATATATATATATATATATATGATAAAATATAATGTTACGGTATGCTATATATATGGATTAAAGTACTTAATATCAGGAATAGAATGTATAAAAATATAAAAATTGGCATCATAATTGATGGCCTAATGATTGCATTTATCTTGAAACAAACAATCACCCCTGGGTGTTGACTTCAACGTCCACTTTTATGTTTATAAACAAATATCTATCTATCTATCTATCTATCTATCTATCTATCTATCTAGATAGATAGATAGATAGATAGATAGATATAAATACATACATATATACGTATTAATGATGAGAGAGAGAGAGAGTGTGTGTGTGTGTGTGTGTGTGTGTGTGTGTGTGTGTGTGTGTGTGTGTGTGTGTGTGTGTGTGTGTGTAAAGTTTTAGATGTAAATTAAACCATATCAATAAAAGGACAATACAAATAAAAACTAGAGGAAAAATTACTTTACCTGATGTGTTTCATCATCTGATAGATTTTATAAAAGCATTTGTCTTGATGAAGTCTATCAGAGAACAAAAGACATCAGATGATATTAAGTTTATATTCGTAAGTTGATGATATTAAGTTTATATTGCTTGCTTAACTTCAAGGCTCCTATCGGAACCAATGTTTCAATGACATGTTGCCATAGGACTTCTAGTTTTACGAATGAAAAATTAATGAAGATCATGTGTGACAGAGGAGAATGGTAGAAACTAAGAAATGGTGTACATGTTGGCTTGGAATAGAAGAAGAATTTTGTGGGAATTATCCTGGATTATATAATCAGTACTGTAAAAGGAAAATTTATATTTATATCGATTCATTGATTTCAATGCCACTGAAGACAGGTGGTTTGCTGATGCAAAGATACCAAGTTATCAATTATTTCATTATCTGAAATAAAGGAGAACAGATTGCTATCAATATGGAGAATACAAGGCTAGAAAGAAATTACGAAGGAATCAAAGAAAAATACATAAAAGTTGCTTCTATGTTGCGTTCAAATTTCACATGAAAAGTTGTATAGATGGAGTAACTGACAACACAGCTGAGAGAAATGAATGAAAAAAAAAAGCAAGTATTCCTTGTTTTAATAGCATAGGCAAAAAAAAACATGAAAAACCTAAGACACACGCATACACATAAAATGCTAAATTCAAATTCAGTCAGTTAAGTGCCATACGTGAAACACGCTTGGGCAATCATATCTCTGACTGGGCAGAAGATTATACAGCAGTAGGTTGCCATTGTCTATAAAATAATAATAGGCAGAAAGAGGGACAGGGAAAAGCATCACGTGGCATACATAATAGGCTTGAGCAAATGGATGATAGAATAGGAAATCACAGAAAGGCAAACTGTATTAAGAGCTAAGGAGCAGGAAGATGTAGAGGGCCATGAATGGGTACATCCTGAAGGGACACAGTACATAAAAAGTCTTCTCTACTGAACTTAATTACTTTTGGTCTTTAATTTGGGAGTAACTTGGTGGTGACAAAAGCAATAGAAAAGTTTTTGTCATGTCTATTTAGAAGTCAGTCAGTTTAGTATCATATGTGATACACACTTGGGCAATCATATCTCGTAAGAGACATGACTGACTGGGCAAAAGATTATCCCGCAGTAGGTTGCCATTGCTTTCTGTGGTAGACTGGTTGCTAGCCAAGGCTATAGAACCCAATCTGTCCTGTTATTTAACCCACAACTGGAAGGAAGAGACGAACTAATACCTTTCCCAAGGGTATTTGCGTGTACGTGAATGCAATGAATTCAACTGGAATTCGAACTCGGCTCCCTGATTTCTTGTTCCGAGCTGATATCCACTGCACCACAACGCACATCCGCTAAATTCAAAGAGTATCTCAAAAACAATAAAAGGAACTAAATGACCTGTAGAGCTGAATCAAAATCATTGAAAACAATATTGAAATATAAAGAAGAAATCAAATTTTGCAAGTCAGTGAAAAAAACTTTCACGGTCAAGGAAGGTGACAGAAGAAATTTAACATGCGAGTGTGAAAGACAAAAAACAAGCATGCATACATATGAACTTTCTGACGTACTTACCACTTGACTTATCTATTTATACACAATACCTTGGCCATCAAAAAACCAAATGAATCTCAAAATGTAAAGTCACAAGTTTATTCACCTAAAGGGAGTCAACTTTGTTCTTGAAACATGTGTAGCAACACAAATACCACTATGGATACTTGATGTATCATGAAAAATGCAAGTAATAATTATAATAATAGCCACAATAAATCTACGCTTTAAACAAATGTAAACACAAATTCTACTCCAGCAGCTTCTTTTCTCGCACTTCCTGCCTGTGAAATTTCCTTTCATTTACTTGCTTCCCTGACAGCTACAATCTCTAAGAATTTAAATGTAAAGTCAATAGTCATCTCCTATCTCACTAACTTGCATCCTCTCTCTCTCATGCTCCTTTCTCTATCCACTCCACTCTCATCAGTATTCTCATCCTTCTCTTACCCACTTCCTGACACTCTTTGTGACCTGTCACTCTTTCCCATAACTTTCCTTTTATGTAACCCCCTGCACAACAGTGGCAGTAAAATGCCTTGCTTGGGGGTAATATGATTCTAAACAAAAAAAAAAAGTTCACAGCTTCTCGCACTTTTTCTTTTATATATATATATATATATATATATATATATATATATATATATATATATATATATTTGGACAGTAACTTTTATTTTAAACATTTTTCAATAAATATGACAGACAAGGAAAATAATTTTTTTTAGTTTTTTCAGTGTTTTTACATTTTTCTATTTGATGAGAATAAAGCAGTGCAAAAATTACCCATATTGTCTATATTGTCCCAAGCTTTTCAGCCACTTCTTTAGCCATTTTCAAGGAACTTTTTTTAGGAGTTATTAATTTCTCTTCATATTTTGCCTGTTTAACACATATTTTATTTTTTTGCTGTATTCAAACTAGTAGGAGCATTAATTATGAATCGTGCGACTGGAATTTTGATCAATGTCTTTCTGTTTCATATATATATATATACTATAGTCATCTGCAGACAGATCTGTTTCACTGTATTACAGCTCATCAGTACGGCTTAGACTCCATTCACTTCCTAACCCAGGATTGAAACCCAACTGAATCGGCATCAGTTGGCGATTCTACCCCTAGGCCACTATATATATAGGGAATTTCATTCTCCTAAAGTCCTGGGGAACTTCTAAGTGTCTGGTTTATTTGAAGGTTCCTTGGATTGCGGATAAGGGCTAAAGTTTGGTTACACAGATCAACAAGTTGATTTCTGGTTGTTTTCCGTCAGTTGTTCTGCATTGTATTTTTTGAACTAGGTCTGCATTTCCATCATTTTGTAAGGATGATTTGCCCTACATCAAATTAAGTAATTTGGTATATGAATTTAATTGCCAGTGTGCTGCTGGTTATGTGGGGCATACAACCTTACATTTGGAAACAAGAATTACTCATTTGGAAACAAGAATTACTCATTTGGAAACAAGAATTACTCAGCATGTCTAAAATACAACTTAGCAAAATAGGTAACATATGTTGCCTTCCATCAACAAATATGGAATTGGTTATCGCTCAGCATCTAGTGAAGAATATAGCCTGTGCCAAGTCATATAAGAAAGAGTGGTTCAAAATTATCCATATAGCTGGTTCCAATAATCATTTAAAGATTTTGGAATCAGTCTCTATGTCATTACAGAAACCTTATCTCTGAATTTGTTGGGGGATATTTTAATTTAATTGTCCCTTGCTAATTATTTACAAACTGAATTTCTCTCCTCTCGTTATAAGTATATATATTTATATGTATATTTATTTTATCATGTTTCCCTCACTTTTGCTCTTCATTTTTGTCATCGCTGTTCATTTCGTTTAATCTAATTTTCCAACAATTTTTTTCTCCTGATGAGATGTTGGACAAAAGGGCCTTAGAAACTGTCAATAAATTCCTGATTTTTTAAATAGTATACAAATTTTGTACCTCCAAACATTTATATATTGTTTTTTTTTTCAGTGGTTTATTGATAAAAAAATATTTTGGCAAGCAGTTTTTTGTCATAAAATGCTTGATATAATGATAGAGTGTTAACAGGATTAATGTGGAGAAGTTTACCATTTAACTGAGCAGAGTCATGCCCACTTAAGTGACATTATAATGGTGCCTTCATGAAACTTTGGAGTTTCGTGAAGACATCATCACACAGTGAGGACATCACTCCTTGGAGCTTTCTTAGACTAAAAAAAAATCCCTGAGGAGAGAAGATATCATAATGGTGCCTTCACAAAACTTTGAAGTCAGCATGACTCTGTGCAGTTAAAGGATAAACTTCTCTCTCTCTATCTGTCTATCTATCTATCTATCTAGCTATATATATATATATATATATGTTTTAGCAGTATAGCTTGACATTGCTCGGGTATAATGAAAGCTTTAAAAACTAATCCATAGTCCTGGAGCTCAGACTCTTTGGACGTTGACACGAAAGACTAAAAAACAA
The DNA here is from genome assembly GCA_037127315.1 of Ascarosepion bandense. Classification (NCBI taxonomy): domain Eukaryota; kingdom Metazoa; phylum Mollusca; class Cephalopoda; order Sepiida; family Sepiidae; genus Ascarosepion; species Ascarosepion bandense. The sequence continues at coordinate 636,948 of JBBBDQ010000596.1, read as the reverse complement.
TTGTTGTTTCCAGTTAAAGAGAAACTGTAGACTGAAAGAAAAATGAATGGATATAAGTCAAATTTTGATTTCCTGGTATCGCTATCAAATAAGTTTTTTTGTTGTAAACTGAATTTTGAAGGCTAAATAAGTCCTCTGAGTAAATGTATCATGGCTGAGACTAAGAACTACAAGTATACCTACTTAGAGCCACACCCAAAGCAAAAACTAAAATAAAAAGGCTGAAAAAATACAAAGATACAGACAGATAAATAGACACACACGCAAACATCTTGCCTTTTATACATATATATATTATCGATTTTTTGCACTATTGTAAGAACTGCAACCTTGAAACTTCTGAATATCATTTCTTATGTCTTTGTCTATGAGTGTATCAAATTTGATTAAAATCAGACCACTCCTTCTATAACCCGATTTTTTGATTATTAATTTTCAATATTTATTGGGGGTACCTCGACACAAAACCTAGCTAAGAACACTCGCAGATGCTTATAGTACAACTGTGTAAATTTTCAAGAAAATCAGTTCTGCCATTTTGGTGTTTATAGGTAATGGACACACACACACACACACACACACACACACACACACACACACACACACACACACACACATATACACACACACAGACAAAGTTCCATTTATAAATAAGTTTATATATATATATATATATATATATATATATATATATATATAAATTCATAAATAAAGTATACCTAGTGAGCCAACAAACCTACCAATGTTTTACCTAAGTGAATCATCAGGAAAGCTGGCTCTACCTAAGTATTGAGCACTTTTTTTGTTAGTTGATTACTCGTCTCGGATTTTTTTCTTTGGGCTACGTACTGACTCGGTCTGAATCCTTTTGACTGATGTTCATGTGCTTAGCTCTTTCTTTTTTTATAACCATTTTTTTTCCACGTAGATCTGGAGAGGGTTTTTTTGACACAAGTATAGTTCTGAGTTTGTCTTTATATATAAATTTATATATATATACACGCAATACTCATATGTTGCTGCTTTCCATTAAGTTTCATGTGGGCACTTAGATGTTGATGTAGTTGTCTCACAATCATCAGGCAGTAACAGTATATTAAAAAGATGGTTATGCCTTTGAAACTGCTAATATTTGCATACACTTTTGACTCCCTAGGAACGTTTTACTGTTTTAAAAACTGATGATTAGAAATTTAATGTAGCCCAAATGTATGAAAGGGGATTTATATATTTTCTTTTTCCTTGAGAATGACAACAAAGATATTAAGCACAATTTATTTATTAGATTGAATGAAAATCTTGTTTTCATAGTTATTTATAAAATGGTAAATAATAAATATCAGAATCAAAATGTTCTCTCTGGTGTTGGAAATGACTTATTATTGTAGTTCCATTTGTAGTTCCATTTCTAAAGTGTCAACTAAAAGCTAAAATGCAAAATAGGTTTTCTTTAAAAAATCTTGCTGCTGAAAAGCATTATTAATTTTTTTCTTCCATAATCTATAAATTTTAGTTCTATCCAATCAAATATCAGTCAGCTGATTCAAGAGAATATTATATATTCATCAGTTTTGGTCATTAAAATAAGTGTTTTGTATTTTATTGTTTGCTGCATTCCTGCCCCATTTTATTCCTGATTGTAATAATGTAAAAATGTTACCTCTTTGTTTTTGGTTTTTATAAGCTGTGTGGATTCATATATTTAATTATGATTGGCTATTATTGTGGTTCAGATATTTGATTATGATTGGCTATTATTGTGAAGTATCATATTTTTTGTTTTTTTCCCTGAGATCTCTTCTCTCCTTGTAATGATGCAAGCTAAAATATTTCACTTTCTTTTCAAATTCATAAGAGCCTATACAAGTTTTGTTTCCTTTATATTCTATGACACAAAAGAAACTCTTTTGATGTAAAATATTTTACTTGCGGGGCAATGATGTGTCATTGCAATTTAGAAAGAGAATTTCAAGTATTAACATATTTTAGCAAAATATGCAAATAAACAAATCTCATTATATACAGTTTTAAATAGTCATTTTAAAAATTTATAATCAGAATAAAAAACATAATTATCTTTAATTTTCAAATATTTCATGAATTAAAATGTTGTCTATAAAATAATAATGGGCAGAAAGAGGGACAGGGAAAAGCATCATGTGGCATACATAATAGGCTTGAGTAAATGGATGATAGAATAGGAAATCACAGAAAGGCAAACTGTATTAAGAGCTAAGGAGCAGGAAGATGTAGAGGGCCATGAATGGGTACATCCTGAAGGAACACGGCACATAAAAAGTCTTCTTCACTGAACTTAATTACTTTTGGTCTTTAATTGGGGAGTAACTTGGTGGTGACAAAAGCAATAGAAAAGTTTTTGTCATGTCTATTTAGAAGTCAGACAGTTAAGTACTATACGTGAAACACGCTTGGGCAATCATGTCACAAAAGAGACATGACTGACTAGGCAGAAGATTATCCCGCAGTAGGTTGTCATTGCTTTCTGTGGTAGACTGGTTGCCAGCCAAGGCTATAGAACCCAATCTGTCCTGTTATTTAACCCACAACTGGAAGGAAGAGACGGATTAATACCTTTCCCAAGGGTATTTGCACATAAGTGAATGCAATGAATTCAACTGGAATTCGAACTTGGTTCCCCAATTTCTCATTCTGAGCTGATATCCACTGCACCACGACACATCTAAGAGCAGAGTTCAAATTCCAGTTGAATTCCATTGCATTCACTTATGTGTAAATACTTTTGGGAATAGTATTAATTCATCTCTTCTCCCTCTAGCTATGGGTTAGATACCGGGACAGATTGGGTTCCATAGACTTGATTGGCAACCACTCTAACACAGAAAGAAATAGCAATCTACTGAGCAAAAATCTTCTGCCTAGTCAGTCATTAATCAAAAGAGTCATGATCGCCCAAGCATGTATCAAATATGGTACTTAACTGACTGATTACAATACCTTTTGCAGCAAATAGATTCTAACCTTATTGAGATTTTGACATTTGACCTTTTAGAACTGTACAGAAAGAGAGCATTTAGAATCTACTAAAATTGGCCCCATAATTATTATGAAATATTGTAATTTCACCAGCTGAGTTTTTTTTTTTGTCAGGGTGTGTGCACATTATTTAAACACACCAAAGATACAAATAAGCACATATAATTAGGAAATGGATTGAGCAAATACAAAATAAAAAACAGAAACAGACATCAGATGCACATATCCTTTCTCTGCTAATTTATTTATCTTTTACAGAAAAGTGATCCTGAGAAAACTAGAAGCCCTATCAAGATTTATTATTGGTGAGAGTAATGTAAGATACTCAGATGTCACTATGTTGATGTTTAACAGAGAAAGAAAGTTAGTAAAGGAATGCTAGAAGAATGGACTAACCAACAATTTTAAGAAGATAGAATGTGTGGTTGTTAGCAAGAAGTGCAGTTCAGACTGTGAGCTAAGAATTGGGGATGCCAAAATCAAGTAAGTACGGAAATTTACATATCTGGGAAATGTTTTAATAGAAATGTGATGCAGAAAATGGAATATGGAAAGATGCCCTCCAAAAGCTAAGCAAGGTATTAAGAAACAGTCAAGTTTTATTAAAAACAAAAAAAAAGAGTGCTGAAATGCTATGTAATATCAGTTCTATTGTATAGCAGTGTGTTGTGGAGTAAATAAGACACCCCCAGTAACACAAATGAACTTGGCAAGATACCTTAGAAAAGGAGCTCAAACAGAGTTCAGAGAGAGTGTTCATTATAGAACTGTTGGTGTCAGGTGAGAGATAATATTATAACCATTATTAGTGAGTTATCACACTGGCCATGAGGAATTGAAACTTATGTAGAAGAAAAATACCTTTTTTTGGAGTGTTCATGATAACAGTAACAAGAAATTAGAAACACAATGGTGTATTTATTTTCTTTGCTGTATGTAAAGATAAAACAGTACAAGAAATATCAGATGAATGTCAGGGAATCTTCAATATAAGATGTAATATGGAGGACATTGAAGAAAAAGAATGCTCATATATACAAGCCTAAGAAAAAAAGAGAAATTAATACATGTTTCAGATGTGGAAGGTCATATCACAGAGATGACTTTCTGTTTAAGAATTTAAAGTGCTACAAGTAGGATATTAAAAGTCACACTGTAAAACTGAAGCAAGAAAAAGTTCACACTGAAAAGATTTTGTACACAGGATTGAGATGGTAAAAATACATACAGAAACCCATTGAAAATTTGTGTATGCAAAAATTAATGATGTGGATACAAAAATGAAACAAATAATAGTAGTGATATCACAATAAACAATGAAGCTGCATGAAAAGCAAATGGAAAACCTATATTAATAAGAACTTCAAAAATCACATATAACGTGTCTGGTGAGAAATTATTTGTTATTGGTGAAATGACTTGCAACATCTCATTTCATAACAAGTGTGTAAATGCTAAGGCTTATATGTTAAAAAATACTACAAACTTATTTGATTTTACTTGGATGGACTTATTCAAGTTAAGGGATTTAGCTTTAAATATTTATTGCAAAAATATCAGTGGGCCAGTGAAAATTGATGAAATTATGTTGGGTTCAGTTGCTAGTGACTATGGTATAGGAGCAGTGATTCTATATGAAGATGATGACGGTAACATGAAAGCTATCGCACATGCTTTGTGCTCACTACTACTGGCTGGAAAAAAACTACAGCCAGATAAAAAAAAATCATTAGCAATAGTATTTTTCAGTAAAAAATTTTATAAATTTATGCACAGAAGGTGTTTATATTTACAGACAGCTCACAGACTTCTAATACCAATTATTCCTTTAAAAAAAGAAATTCTTACAGGTACAGAGAATAGATTACATTTCTTGGGTACCATTTTATTTAATTATGATTTTAGGATGAAACACCAACTGTCCAAAAAAATTAGGACATGCAGATTGTATATAAAAATTGATAACAAAAATACTAAACATTTTGAGGATACTGTGATTGCAGCATTAAAAAGTGAAATTGAAATTAAAAATATATTATGCAATGTAGTATGCAAACTATAATTTACCCTGGAAGAAATAACCTGTTGGGGCACTCTCCACCTTTGTTCTACTAATGGACTATTCCAATCACTACATAAAGTGGTAGTGGAAAGACCTAGGGAGAGGAATCGAGTAACCAGTCTCGGTAACAAGTCAGTCGAGTATTTCCGGTAGTGAACCGGAAGTGTACTATTCTCAGACTCTATGTCTTACGATGATACGTGTTACTAAACCCTTGTTCCTGTATACTACTAACAAATTCTGTTGTAAATACTATTTTTCCGGTAATATATCCATTTACTATATTTCTGTTGTTTGTAATGATTTACTCAATATTTCTGTTATGCACAACATAACATAAACGTAAAAGCAAGACACAGCAAGTTTATTTTGAAAATGAAAAAAAATAAAAAGTAAGAAAGATGATTTTTAGAACAAAATCCAGACTTAGATACTTATTCACAATGTGATTGAATACTAATGTTTGCACAGTAAGTAGTAATATTTATCCTATTACAAAAGCAGATGTCGAATGAATTTCCTAATAGACATCCAGGAATTTCAAAAATAAACTCTATTATGAAAATTTATTTACTGGAGATCAAAATATTGTAAAATTAGTTAAAGCTTTCAGAGGGTGCTCTGGCAACAAAATCACTTACATAGAAATTACAACCTTGACCAAAGACAGATACTCCATGATTAAGAGTGCACACAGATTTTGAAGGTTCGGTAAATAGATCACATTATCTGGTGGTAGTGGATAGCTTTCCTTGAGTGACCTGAAATTTGTAAGTTAAAAAAACAACTTTCATAAATACAGTTAATTTTTTACATGAACTCTTGTCCAAATATAGCATTCTGGATGCCATAGTATCAGACAATGATCGAAAATTCACTGCTTACAAACTTAAAGAATTTTGTAAAATGTTCTTGATAGAGCAATTTACTACCCCCTATATCAACCAAGTTCAAACAGACAGGCTGAACAGTTTGTGAGTACTTTTAAGAGAGCTTTGACAAAAAAAAGCATGTAATGAAAAAGTCAGTGAAGAAGCATGACAAAAATTCTTGAGAGTCTACCAGATAACACCAAATCCCAGTTAATGTTTGTTAGAAAAATTAAATTACTTTTCAACAAGTTGTTACCAGGTCAAAAAAGAATAAGAATGAATACCAAAAAAAACGGCAAAATTTTTTTAAAAAGAGTTTTTCAAGAAAAATAAAATTGAAGAAATGTGGGAAAATGGCATAATAAGGTCACAAATTGGAAGAATTATTTATATGGTGAGAGGAAAAAAATGAGAACACAAAAGGCATTGGAATCAGTTAAAGAATAAATTTACTGAAGAAAGGCAAGCAAAAAAGGAAGAACCTATGCAAGTACTGTATGATGTCTCTAACATGCCAACACTGCAGGTATTCATTGAATGTACAAGCATGAGTACCAGAAAAAGGAAATGTATGGAAAAAATAGTGGGTAATCCAAAATGAAAGAAATACAAATTTCATTTTATGTGGAACTTGCCAGAAAGAGAACAGAATCAACAAAAAAAAAATATTTTAAAAAATAAAATATCTCAAAGTGGGGAATGTTGTGGAGTATATAAGGCACTCTGGCTAGCATGAATGATTTAGGCAAAACATCTGAATTCTTGATTAAATAAAGAATTCAGAGTTCAAAGAGAGTTCTGATAAAGTGTTCTTTAGAGTACCATTAGAGTCAGTTGAGACATAATATTGCAACAATTAGTAGTGAGGGATAACACAATGAATGCTGAACAGTTTTCTCAAAGATGAAGGCAAAAGGAAGCAACAGAAATTGGGTTCTACAGAATGATGCTGAGGATACCATGGAACGAACAGTGAGTAATGAGAAAAGTTTTTTGGAAAATTGAATCAAAAAGGACACTCATACTGAGATTTAGAAATACATAGTTGTAATTTCTAGAGTGCATAATAAGGAAAGATGGCTTGGAAAATTTTACATTTATACAATATATAAAAGGTAAGAGAGACAAAGAACAGCAACAAATAACATACGTAACAATCTTGTATAAATGGATAGCAGAACAGAGATTAGAAAAAGTAGCAAAAAGGCAAACCTTATTAAGACCCATCAAGGATTTTTAGTTGTGAAAAATACCATGGACTGTACATGAGAGAAATGAGGAAATCTTAAAGTAAATGTAAGCAAAAAAGACTCACACTCACCTCAGATCCCTGAAGAAATTCATATATATGATCTCTTGTTAAAAATTCTGGAAAAATGGTTAGTTCTTTTTACTGCTCTAGTAAATATATGGCTCCTCTTGCTATATACTATTTTTTAAAGAGACAGATCAACTCAAAAATAGAATATTTCTACTACATCTGTGGTGCTGGAGCTGCCCAAGCAATACTTGCCTGTCTTGATAGAGTTTAAAAGCTTTTACACAGTCTTGTGGGCTACAAATTATTTTCTAACCTACAACCTCTTTCCCCACAAACAAAATGTTACAAACCTCTCACTACTTTTTTGCTATTTTCATGGCAGGTGTTCTGACAAGCTACATTCATTGGTTCACCAGTCCTGACATTTTCTAGTGGGACCAGCCATGCCATATTTATGGGGATGAATTATTTCAATTTCTTTCATGTTTCATCCCTAAGAAGGAATTTCTACTTGAAAAGTTTTCTTCTTAAGAAGAGCTGCTTTCTAGAACAAACTCCTGACAGTATGTTTCATTACAATCTGAATGTCTTCATGTCTATTGTTAACTGTTATCTTTCCTATGTAATCTTATAAACTGCACTTCTTGCCTTTCTTTATGCTCATACAGCATTATACAGTAACACTCTACCCTGAGTGGCACGTTTTTTTTTACAGTAAGAGTTACTCTATACAAGGTCTGGGACCACTCAAGATAGAGGGTGACATTAACGGGGAGTTTATATGGTTAAGAGGGAAAGATAACAGTTAATGCTAGCCTTGAACAGGTTAAGATTCTAGTGATTAGGTTAATATCTTCCTGGGAGTTTGATTCACAGAGTAGTGGTGTGCAGGAAGAAACTGTTTAAGTAGAATTTACTTCTCGCTAATAGAATTCAGAGGGAAAGTTAATGGTTTGCTACAGTGTAAGCGGTATGGCCGGTCCAAGCTGTGAAATCTGGAACCAAGGAATATAGTTCCTCTGAGCACTTGGGCCTTGTTAACATTAGTAAAAGAAAAATCATTTCATTCTCTTTCATTATTATTCATTGAATTGAGATGTTCAACATATTTGTAATAGTTCGTTAGTCCAGAATTTCATATTTTCATCTTCATTTTGCTATAAAGACCTTCATGTACTCTCTTGAAAATGACATTTTCTTCTTTCATAGAATCAACAATATTTTGCTTTTCATTATCTTTAGTTATAACAGAATTGTATTTCCAATAATCTGTTATTATCTTTTTACTCAACTGATATCAATCATCATTAATTGAAACCTCACATTGTTCCATGTACTTGTAAAGTTAGCTACGATAGGTTATATCATCATATCACTCTTCTCTTTCAATACCGATATCATCTTCATTGTTTTTTGATGTTGAAATAATTATAATAATCTATTTAGATTTAATGATACCTTCAGAAAATCATTAACAGTCCCTCATAATAGGATTTTCACTTTGTGCTTTCTTCAAAAACAAATACTATCTTCTTAACTGCTAATAACAATCATTATGAAACAGTCATTGTTCTTTCTTCATTCAAAATTAAAATCATCTTATACTATTACTTTTATATACTTTTCTTCTTTTATGTTCAGTATCACTTCAAGACATAAGCAATTATGGCTCTTCACAACCTCCTATCCATTGTAACTCTTAGCAGCATTTGTTTCTTTGCCAAGTCACCTGCCCCTCATCTGCCATCTATGGACATGAGCTCATCAGAAAACTGGACTTCTTCTTTCTCCTGTCTCTTTTGCCTTCAATATGCTCAGTGAGTATTGAATTCTTCAAATCCACTTTATATAATTATGTATCCAAGAATTTTCAGTTTTCTGATTAAAAGTATAAGTGTTCATTTTGTTTCCATTTTCCTTAGGTATATTATGTTCTGTGAGTGTCAAATTCTCTAAGCTCATTTTCTTCATTATGTACCCTAAAAATTTCAACTCTCTTTTTCTGGTTCTATGTATAAATATAATTTTTGTTACCATTTTTTCTGAAACTTTGTTGTTCACATGTTCAGTCCTTGGTATTCTGTACATTCTTCTGAAGATCCATATTTCTGCCTTCAGTGTTCCCTTCATCTGTGAAGAGATTATTGAGCATTCACTGCCATAGATTTTTCTTTCCATTTTATTTTCCATTCAGTTTTATTAAAATTAGTCTCTATACTTTTTTTCAAACAATGAAGAACAGAAATAAAAATTGAGTCTTTAAAAAATGTTGCTTTTTTGATTCAAGCTTTCAATCAAATTTGTGAAGTTTCATAATGTACAAATTGTGTTCCAGCGAATTCAGTTTACATGATTCACAAATGTCTTCTCTCTCTCTATGACCTGGTATGGCACTATTTAAATTTACAGGTCAACTCATTTTATTATTATTTAAGAATAATTTGTTTAGATAAATATTCATTAGACCTTTCTCAAACCATGATTTTGCCAGAATTCAAAAGCATTTCTTTTCTATCAATTCAGAAGTGGGGTCCTTCTCATAATATAAATGAAATGTCAAATAAATCTTTGACTTTTTAAAGAGTTATTTGTACTTAGTTTTTAATTACAAGTTTCAAGTCTCTCTATTCATACTACTTCTTTATTTTGAGAATGCATTTTTGAGATATTACATCATGATATTTTCAAATTTAAATAAATAAATTTATGTACTCATTTGTTGTTCATTTAAGATAAATAATTATCTCCAAATGTTTGTGCAAATGACTCCAAAAAATGCTCCCCAAAAAGTTAAAAAATAGCTAGTTAAAAATAACATTAGTTATGCACACTTATATAAGTATAGTTTCAAACTTGACATTTGTTAATAAAAACTAAGTACAGAGAACTTAAAAAGTCATGGATTGATTTAATACCATATCTATATTATAAATAGGACCTCCTTTCTAAATTGATAAAATAATCAATAATTTTGATTCTTGAAGAATGTATAATGAATGCTAATCTACAAAATACAAAAATTATTTCAACAAATTTTTCTTCCATTTTTTACAAACGGACCAGTCAATTTAAGTAGTGCCAGTAGTCTTTCTTTTTTTTTATTTTATTTTAGGTGAGGCAATGTTATATTTGTAGCTGTTTCATAAGTATTTTTCTATTTCAATTTTTCCCATATTTCTTTCTACAAATTTATTTCCACTTATAATATTAAAAAAATCTCAGCTACCAAAAATTTTTTAAAATGCATCTCATCAAGGTGAGTAGCTGTTTATTATTTTTTATCTCTTTTTATCTTTATTTTTTTTTTCACTGCATCATTACTAATAATATTGTCCAACTCAGTATCTTGGTAAACACTGACATTTTTCAGTTGATTTCTAGATATGAAGACTCATCACAGCTATTGTCCCTTAAAGAATAACTCACTTTGGTGATTATGCCCACCCATAACCCTGCCTGATCATCTCAATGGGAGGTGACCCTCATCACTAACATTATTTATCCATCAGAAATTTCTGTATAAAAATTTTCTGGAAGTGTAAAGAAATGTAAGAGAGAGGTATAAGAAAGCTAAGGTAGAAGATATATTCACCGTATTTTAAGGATAAAACTTTTGGAAAATATTATTTATTAGTCGTGTGTCAGTGCAAAAGAATAGGAGAGTGTATATGATATGAAATGGAGAGCAAAAAAGTAGAATCTCGACCATAATTAAGTTTTTGGAAACCTATCATTGTATGGAAGAGAATGAGGGGAAGAAGAATGAGTATAAAGACAGACAAAAACTATTTCAGCCATTATTTAAGAGTGAAGCTTTCTAGAAATTATTGTCATTACTTGAGAAAGGAAGAAGGAAAAAAAAAAGAGATGTAATGAAGGAGAGAAATACAGAAAATGTTTCAGCCATTATTTTTGAATAAAATCTTTGCAATTTATTAGGATTTGCCCTCAAGAAACTGAGACAAAGGTGGGGAGAGAGAGATAGAGAGAGAGAGAGAGAGAGAGAGAGAGAGAGAGAGACATACAGAAAGAAACCTATGAAAGAAAATGAACAGAAAAAGTGAAATAATATATATATCATGATTTCAGAGGGAGATTTTAGAAGCTCTCGTTTGTAGACAATAGAAGGAAAACAGAAAAAAATGGGGAAAAAATTGAGAATATTTTCAATTAATTATTTAGAAACTGTTATGTTGATGCAAAGAACAATGTTAGGGAAATCTTTGATGTGTCTTTAAATTTTATTCAATTCTTTATTGCTTGTGCAATCAGTCACCTGTAGTATGTCATTTACAAAACTAGGAAAAATATTCTAGCTTGGAAAATGGCTTCTGCATGAACTTAAATAAGTCAATGTTTAAACCATTTTGTTTCTTATTATTGGCAATGAAAAATTGGTTTATTATGAGAATTCAAAATGAAGATAGTGGTAAGACAGTCTTCAACATTGAAATCTAAATAAAATTTGCAGTATTATCTTCAACAATTGTCATTAATATTAACTTTTCTTTAAATTTTAAAATTGCCTTAAATATTTTCTAAACTTTCCAAACCCTCTTTCCTCATTATGCACACTAAAAATTTCAGCTATCTTTTCTTGACGTTAAGTAATGTCCTTTTTGCTTCCATTTTTCTCTAAAACTTTGTCATTACTTACATGTTTTGTTAATGGTATTCTTAGCACTCTCCAGTAGAATTACATTTGTATTGCTTCAAGTCTCTTCTTCATCTGTGAGGAGACAGTCAAACATTAACTCCTGTGTAGAAAAATTGATATTAGATAACAGTTTCTTAGCTTCTAATGAAATTTTTTGTTTCTTAATATATTCTTTAGCTTTTAGAAGCCATCTTTCACTATCCTAATGAACTTTCAGTTTTCAGTGTCCCACTTTCCATTCTTTGTTTTTTCAACTTTCCAGATATTTAAAATATTGTATTTGTTTGATTTTGGCATCTTTAATTTGTGATTTTAAATGTTGTGATGTTTCTTTTGTGAACAGCCATGCATTCTATATTCTTGCTATTAACGTTTAGTCCTGTTGTGGACTGTTAGAGCCAGGAAGAAAGACACAAAAACAAGAAGGTAGGTTGAACCAGTGTATTGGAATAACAGATCATATATACAAATTAGTGTCATTAGTCAGCAGATAGAAGTGTACGTCCGAACTAAGTTACACTGGGTCTTGACTGCCTCTTGACTGCCTATTGACTGCCCTTTGACTGCCTCCCAGTAAGTCTCGCAGGTTAGTATTTATGCAAGGAGGCAGAGTCCATTCCCATGTAGATAGGGCATCATAGCAAGTCCTTTCTCCAAGCTTTCTTTCACTGCTTTCTGTAGGAATTCTTGTAGCTTCCCTTCTATGTCTGCTATCAAAACTGTGTCATCAGCATGTCTTGTTGTGTTAAGATTGGGACTACTAATAATGAATCCTAGTAGAACTTTTAATTCTCTCAGAATCAACTCATTGTATAATTTTAACTAGAAAGAGCACTCAAAGGCTACAACCCTCCACCAAGGCAATGCCCACATGGTCTAAGGGATTAGCAGAGATGATTATTAAAATGAGAAAGAATAACTATGAAGCTATGAACTTGACTGCTCTCAAGAGTGAAAAGACAAAAAAATGAACTTGACCACTCTCAGAATTAAACACACACTTAAAATGAAAAAGAGGAGGTAATTCAGTATTTAAAATGATCTAAGGGAGATAATTACATAATTGATATTTGAAAGATAAAAATTAAATTTTGTTAATAAAACAGAAAAATAACCCAGAAACTTTATCCCATACCAAATCAAACCCAAAATCTAATCAGTTTGTGCTAGTCATGAGGCCAATCATCCCTGAAACATTTACATTAATCTATCCAGTAGGTCTTGAGATATCTTCACAACAGGCAGACAAACAAACAAACAAACGTGACTGACTACAATATTCCAACCTTAATGCAGAGGTCATAAGTCTGGTAAAATGACATATTTTTGACTTATACCCCTTTCTATTTTTGTATATTAATGAATTCATTTTCTCTCTCTATGCAGGCAATTTGTTGTCAGTATAGGTTGTAGATTGTTTTAATATCATTCCCAAGTATGTGAAGGTTACCTAGCAGTTCAAACATTTCTTTGCAGCATATTTTATCTAACACTTTTACTGAATTTATGAAACACAGGTATAAATCTTACTGCACTAGTGTAGATTAAGTAAAGTTACAATAAAAAGTAACTAAGTGTTTTAACAGAGGATGGAAAGCATGACACTGAAATCCAAAGATGCATTGAGATAGTGAAAGATGCTTTCCAAAAGCTAAACAGAATATTATTAAGCAGAAACAAAGAAAAGAGTTGTGAAGTCTTATGCAATATCATCTCTTCTATATGGAGGCTAATGCTGGGCACTCTTCTCACAGCTGAAGAAGAGACATGAAGCAGCAGAAATATGATTCTGCAAAAAGATGCTGAGAATACAAAGAATTGAACATAGTTTTAGAGAAAATGGAAACAAAAAGGACACTTGTATTTAACATTTGGAAGAGAAAGTTGACATTTCTATGGTACATAATGAGGAATGAGGCTGGGAAAATTTGATACTCCCAGAACAGACTGAAGACAAGAGAGATAAAGAAAAACAATAAATAACCGACCTAACAAATTTGAGTAAATCAATGGCAGTGTTTATGAGAGATAACAAAAGATGAAATTAATTAAGAGCTACAAAGAACAAGAAATTGTGGAGGGCTATGATCACTTATATCCTGAAGCAAAATGGTACATAAAAGAAGAAGAAAAATTTATGTGAATGTAAATTCAAGTTACAAATAATTACAGAATCTGTGTTTGGTAGGATTTGAAGAAAATTCAAGATAACAAATTTCTGGAGATTGAGTTTAAGTTTTGTCTAACGGCATATCAATTATTATGGGTTATTTAATGCCAAAAAAGGTGGGGTTTTAAGGTATTATTTTATTATTTGGTTATAGGGAGAACGTTGATTTAGTCAGACTTTGATGAACACTTTTTTTTTATTTCAGAAAACTGAAGATGTCTTCTAGTTTTGTATTCAAAAATGTGTTACTGGTAATAATTTGTTTTGTTTTTTTTTCAAAAATGCATTATGGCAATAATTTTTTTGTTCAAAATATATTTATGGCAACATCCTTCCTTCAAAGATGTACATTTCTCTTCAAAAGTCCATTTCCACATATATATTTCTATAAAAGCCTTTTAATATTTTCATAGTGTTTTGACCCCAGTTTGGAGGTTAACTATTTACCCATATTTGGGACTCTAACAGGTGCTACCACTCTGGGTCAGGGTGGACCTGGGAACAACAGCAATTAAGAGGTTGTTCCATGCTCTTCACAACCTCCCAATCAGAGGCCTTGGTGTTGGATGCAGTTTACCATCATGCCCAGGACCAAAAACAATCTTTATTTCACAATTTGATAGAAAAGATTGGATTAAATCAAATAATCATCTGCAAATACCATAGCTCTGGAGCATGCACAAAAGGCCAACATGCCAAACCCTGGCAAATGCTTTCAAGATATCAAGAGCAACAGTCCAAGCTTTGTTGTTTTTATCAAGAGTCTGGTATGTATATTCAGTGATGGTCTTTAGCACATCAACAGCAGACCTGACGAAGCAGAAGCCATATTGTTTGTCAGAAAGAAAGTTGTGAGATGTGAAATGCCTATTTCAGTATTGTTAATAGCAATATTTCTAAAGTTTGGAGAGGACTGGTGCCAGTTCAGGGGCACATTTCTTAAGGGTGATGATTGGAATTCAATCACCTCTACTTGCTTCATGGGAGTCAAGCTTAGAAATTATGTTAGAGACCAGAGACAGGATTTTATATATATTACTAATTTGAGCCAGAATTCTTGGTAGAAAATTAGGTATAGGCACTTCTGATGAGTCAAATATTTGCCTAAGAATCTATGAGCAAAGCACTTGACTTTGTCTGCTGTGTATGTAGGGACTTTGAATTGATTGAATAGAGGAGAGATTGAGGGTTTTCTTTTGTTCAGTACACTCTTACAGAGCTACTAGTAGTCATTGAAACCAAAGTTGCAAGATGCTATATGCTGCATCATTCTATCAGCAAACAACTGCTTAGCATCATTTAGGACACATTTACATTCATTACAAGCAGAGACAAAGTGGCATTATATATGTGATTAAACATATCGCTTTGGTAAAGCTTGAAGAAGTGATTCCTGTGAGCAATGACAAGGGGATGAACAAGGTTTAAGTCAGAATTTTCTAGCCGGGATGAAATCATCAATACTGGCTTTCACCCAGGAAGAAACTTCAGAGGTGCAGTCTTAAACAGAAGGAGACTTCAGAGGTGCAGTCTTGAACAGGAGGAGAATTCAGAGGTGCAGTCTTGAACAAGAGGAGACTTCAGAGGTGCAGTCTTGAACAGGAGGAATCTTCAGAGTTGCAGTCTTAAACTAAATAAAATAGCAGCAAGATATTCTGCTGGAAGAAGGTTTCTGGATGGAGGAGGAGAAAGAGACATTTACAGACACCACAGCATGATCAGAGTTGCCAAGTGAGTAGAGGTGCATAACATGGCAAGGGTCTAGGACAAAAGTAAGAAAGAGCTCTAGAAGAAAAGTGTGTGATTAATGGGGAAATATATTTAGATACCTCATTTAGTTCAGCACTGCTGAGATATTTCTTGATCTATTTCCTAGAAAAAAAAACTAGTAAGAAACAGACAAGATATTCCTAGACATTGTCAGCAGAATGAGAATGATCTATCCCAGTGGATTAAATAAAGTGTTTTGTTTGAAATTCTCTGAATGAAGGCTGGAAGACACAGTGGCCAAAATATGGTAATAATAATGACAAAGACAAGGACAATAGATGATAGCTCCTCATCTCAGAAATTCTTGGAATCTAGATAAACTCTTCCCGCTCATTGTTATGGTGAACAATTGGCTCATTTAAGTGCAGGACTGGAAGAGGAAAAATTTTCTGACCATGGAAGTCAACAAGTAATTTGCTGCATGACAAACACCCATCCTCATTTTGCAGATGTGACACAATAGACAATAATTGCATTAAATGCAATGCATTCTTCTCACCTGTCATCTTCAGACTATTACTTGTTTAATTCTATGTGACATCCCTTGTTTGGTTAGATATTTTTTGTTGTTTGGTTAGATTTTTTTTTTTACCTTTTCACCCCCCCCCCCCCAAAAAAAAAAATAATGCCACCAGGATGCAAGGAGTTACTGAGTGTGAAAGAGACTGAGAAGATTTTAGTGAGGATGAAGGACAATAAAAAAATAGGATTCAAGAAGACATAAGATGGAAATTGTTATTGCATTCAAATTTTTGAAGATTGTAAGTGGCAAGGAAAAAATAAATCAGAAGGGAATTGCACAGGGGAAAATGTGAGCAAAGTATATATTAGGATACAGCCTAGTTGAATAATAAAATGGTGAGACCTAGTTGCCAATCTAGTATCATGCTTAAATTCATGCAGTCAAGTTCAGTCAGTTAGTCAATTAAGTGCCATACGTGATACACACTTGGGCGATCATGTCTCAAAAGAGACATGACTGACTGGGCAGAAGATTATCCTGCAGTAGGTTGCTATTGCTTTCTGCGATAGACTGGTTGCCTGCCAAGGCTATAGAACCCAATCTGTCCTGTTATTTAACCCATAACTGGAAGGAATAGATGGATTAATACCTTTCCCAAGGGTATTTGAGCATAAGTGAATACAATGGATTCAACTGGAATTCGAACTTGGTTCCCCGGTTTCTCGTTCCGAGCCGATATCCACTGTACCACAATGCACATCCGCAGTCAAGGTACCAAGGACAAAAGTTCATTTGAAGAATTACCATGAAAATGTTTCTGAAAAAGCAACATCTCATTTGTGAAAAAATGACTGAAGTCAGAATGACAGATCAGGGTCAATTATAAAAAGTATTCCTTGAAAAATTAATAAAATCAAAACCAAAGTCGTTCTTTTTGGAAGGAATACACAGTTTGTCAGAATGTTAGCATGGAGTCAGATGAGTAACATGAGAAAAATATGTGGATGGCTTAATGGTAATGCTATCAAATTATATAAATAAGAAATTACATTTTAAGATACTCTGGTACTGACCTAATAATATGTACATAAGAAAAAGCAAAAACAAAACAATCAGGAGAGGAAAGACAGAAAAGTTAAAAATATAAAAATAATTTTCTTTTTTTTTGTGGTTTTTGGTAGAAATTTAAATCTTTCAAAGCAGTGTCAGAATGTAAAGTAAAAGAAAGAGGAAGGATAAAAATCCAGAAGCAAGAGGAACAACTTGAAATATTATTTAAAAACAACAAACAATGAGGATTGATTTTTTTATGGCTTGACCAATTATTTGTGTGTTAATTAAAGCCAAAACATATTTTGGATTTTGTCTGTATTTCTGAGATGTGGTATTTACATTGTTTGGACTATTGTCCTCATCTTTATTGTCATATTCAAGACATTTTGGTTATTGTAAGTCATGGCAAAGGACGCATTCCAGAAGCTGAGTAAAGTACTAACACATAGGAAAATTTCACTAGAAACAAAGAAAAGAGTGCTTCAATACGGCAGTGAATGCTGGACAATATCATCGAAAATGAGGACAAAACTGGAAGCAGCAGAAATGTGGTTCTACGGATATCGTGGACCGAGCATGCAAGAAACGATGAGATGTTGGAAAGAATGGCAACGAAAAAGAAATTAATACTGAGCATCAGGAAAAGACAACTGAAGTTCCTGGGACATGCAATGAGGAAGGAAAGCCTGGAGAACCTGATACTGACTGGCCAGATAGAAGGCAAGAGAGACAGAGGAAGGCAGCGGATAACATTTGCAGAACCTGATCAGGTGGATGATGGAACTGGGGTTGCCAGGAGTAACAGGAGCAAGCATACTGGGAGCCATAAGGGATAGGGAGACATGGAGAACCATGATTGCCTACGTCCTGAAGGGACAGGGCGCATAGAAGAAGAAGCTTCGACTGTGAGTATGTCATCCCATGCAGCTGTAGTAAGAAATATAAAGAAGAAACAAGCTGCCCCTTAAAATAAAATAAGGCTACAAGATCACTGCAGCCATAACACAAGGGGAATAGAAAAATCAGGTATAGCTGACCACATATGGAGTAAAAATAGAGAACGCCATACCCCGTTGGTTGAAATTGAAATAATAGATCAAAAACACCACTGAAAAATAGAAAAACTGGGCCCCAAACATCTCTTAAGCTGGCATAGGAATGAATACAATATGAGAACCAGTACTACAGAATGCTAGAAAAAAAAACAACTAAAAACACTAAGATTGTAATATGAGATCTGGTAAAAATGATTTCTAAGACATTAGGTTTATAAATCCCAAAAATTAAAGCACTGATGTCCTCAAGGATACATGACCCAGTGGATAAAAGCATTGGTTAGAGCCAGTAACTTGACTCAAAGAGATGTGAGCTCTTTACTTGATGACAGTAGAGCAAAAACTTACATTTGAGTTAAATAGAGATAGCTAAGAATCTGAAAGTAGCATGACTTATGGAACGAAAAGTGATTAAAATAAATTTTCAGTTCAAAGTTCTGAAGAAGGTCAGAGTAAACAATGGAATTAGGAATATGGCAATAATGATGAGGACAACAGTCTAAACAATGTAAATATTTTTTATTTTATTTTTTTTTTAATCATATCACCCCGAGCAAGGCGGTAAGGCCACTGGTGTGCAGGGGACTATGTAAAAGTGAATAGATTGGAAAAGAGAAAGCCAGAAACCATGTCCTAAACAGGGAACAAGGGATGAGCCTCTACACCTGTTCAATACACGTGGGTGGAGTGTGAACCAGGTGATAGTTTAGTCTATCTACTCCAATTGAAAAAAAAAAAAAAAAAGAAAAGTTAAAAGATTGGAAAAGAGAAAACCGGAAACCACGTCCTAAACAGGGAACAAGGGATGAGCCTCTACACCTGTTCAATAGACGTGGGTGGAGTGTGAACCGGGCAATAGTTCAGTCTGTCTACTAAGAATAATTCTGTTTTTGTGATATTGAATGAGTTGATTTCTGTGGCATATCAAACCTATGCAGGATATTTAAAGCCAGAGAATATTTGTAGATTGTAAGAATTTTATATCTGAGATAATGATTTAGGAATGCAAAACATATTAATTAACCAATGATTGTAGGAAAAGAAGTGGATTCATGCCTTTAAAAAGGGTATTTTATTTGTGCATAAGTGAATATTACAAACCCAACTAGAATTGGAACTCAGCTTTCTGATTAACACTTCTGACTCATTATCAATTACAAAACACACATACATGCTTACAGCACCTGATAGTCCTAAGTGGTACCTATCTAGGTACTGATCAGGCTTAATGTTGCTTAACTTTGGTGATTATATGGGAATCAGTGTTTAAATGTGATGTGGCTGTACTCTCTCTTTGTAAGTGAATAATGCATTAAGAATTTTTCTTTTTTTTTTTTAATTTTGTGGTACAGTGGATATCGGCTCGGAACGAGAAACTGGGGAGCCGAGTTCGGATTCCAGCTGAATCCATTGTATTCACTTACGCGCAAATACCCTTGGGAAAGGTATTAATCCGTCTCTTCCTTCCAGATATGGGTTAAATAGCAGGACAGATTGGGTTCTATAGCCTTGGCCGGCAACCAGTCTACCGCAGAAAGCAATGGCAACCTACTGCAGGATAATCTTCTGCCCAGTCAGTCATGTCTCTTTCGAGACATGATCGCCCAAGCGTGTATCACGTATGGCACCTAAACTGACTGACTGATGTTACCAGTTTTACTATTAAGTCTATAGCTGAAGGGATGAGATGGATTCCTGCCTTTCCCAAGGAGATTTGTTCATAAGTGGACACAACAAACCCAACTGGAATTCAAACTTAGCTCTCTGATTTCTCTTTCCAAGCCAATCTCCATTTCACCCCAAGCCAATCTTCAAAACAAAGTTTCGTAAACTCTCTTTATTATTATTTTCATTTGTTTTGTTTTTAAGAGTAAAAACAGTGAAACACAGTCTGGATTGAAGAAGAGGGAAAAAGAGGTTCAAAAGAGAGAGGTAAAGAGAAAGAAAGTTCTCTTTACTCTTTCCTTGGTTCACTTGATATATTTGGCAACCAAAGAGGCACCAGGTGTATTTTTGCTGACCTCATCCATAATTGAAAGGTTATATATACTTGGGTGTGCACATTCTTTCTTTCTCTTCTTTTACTTTTGTTAGTTGTTGTTTTTGTCATTGTTGTTCTTTCCTTCTGGAACCATTGACTAGATCATAAATGTTATATAATTCTTGTTTTGCAAATGTGTAAACATCTTGTGAAACTTAGGTTTCTTAGTGAAAATCTTCCCTGCATCTTTTACCAATTATTTGAATTGTGTATGAATCTTTAACTGCTTTGTCTCGGCATTCTTCCAAATTCATGTTTAAATGTACCTAGTGTACTTTACAGGACCCAATATCGTAATTATTCTTATCACTATGGCTCATTTTAATCCCCTTATCTGTTGCTATGTACTCATGTCATTTGTTTTTCTTTTCTTTATCATTTTTTCTTTTCTTTCTTTACGTTTTTCACTTTTTTCTTCTTTGGTTTTCTCTTTTCTCTTCTCTTGACTTTATTCAATGAGCTTTACTTCCCTTTATTTTTTTCTATTTTTCCCTTTTTTCTTTGTCATTTTCTTCTTCTTTTGCCTTAATTTATTGTTTCATGCTTTCCTTTGTTCTTTCATCTTTTCTTTTCATTTTTCCTTCAATGTTTTTCCCTTATTCTATCCTCTTAGCTTCATTCAATAACCCATGCTTTTCTTCTTTTTCTTTGTAGTTTCTCCTTCAATGTTTCTCTTTTTCTCTTCTCCTTCCTTTATTCATTTACCTATGCTTCACTTCTTCTTTTTTCTTTTCTCTTTTTTCTTTGTTAATCTCCTTTCTCTTCTTTTGCCTTCATTCAATGTCTAATGCTTACTATTTTTCATTCTTTTTCATTTTTCCTTCTTTCTCTCATCTCTTCAGTGACATACATGTGGAAATTAACCATATAATTACCCTTCTTGTTGGAGATTATCTTCCTTGACTAAAGAACTCATCTAGTCTAAACCACAATAAATAGCATCTATTTTTGTACAAAACACTTCTAAGCTGAACAAAGCTTCTAAGCTACATGGCTCACCCATGTCCTTTCTTTATTTTTTTCGATTCTTTGCTCTTTTATTGTTAATCCATCTTTTTTTTCCCCCTTTTCTACACTTAATTTTAACTCCTCATCCCATTAATTGCTTGGTTTTGTTAATTTCTTTTTCTTGTTTTTTTTTGTTTTTTCAGATTAATTTTCTCTCTGTTTTTTCACATTTTGTATTGGATTTTTTCTTTTTTCCACCCCTTTTCCTTTGTTCTTTAGTATTTGTGTAGTTTACTCTCTTTCACTCTCTCTCTTCTGTTTTTACTTAGCCAATGTTTTTACTCTCTTTTATATATTTTTCTTTCATTTTAATTTTTGGCCAATATTCTTTCTTTTTTTTCAATAATTTTCTTTCTTTTATAACTTCATTATCTAAAATCTCTTTATTTCCTTTTTCATTATTTTCTGTTTGCTAATTTTGTTATCTTCTTGATTTTATAAGTTTTACTTTTCTTCTTTATTTGTCATTACTTTTCTGTTACCTTCGTTTTGATTTTATGTTCTTTTCTCTTATGTTCCTTTTTGCATTTTTATTTCAAGAATATTAGCTAAAGGCATGAATGCAACTAGAAAAGCAAGAGAAACTTGTAACATGAAGGTCTACATGAAAACTGATTACTAAGCATTAACGTTTAATGATTAATACAGAGCTATATTGGATAGAGATGCAGTTGTTTACTTCATGAAAATATACCCCCAATACAATTTAGAAAAGTGAGGTGGTGAAATATTTTGTGCTCATATTGTCACTTGTACAATTATAGATCTCTTCAACATTGATCATAGCATTAAGACAAATATGGAGAATTATTGTAAGCTCTAAGAAAAAACATTTTTTGAGAGGAACAAGTCAGAACCAAAAAAAATAAAGTTTAAGTGTATATTTGATGTCCTGAAAAGCTGAATACTACCATATTACCAAAACAGTTTTCACACTCATCAGATTAACAGAAATGTCACCAGCCTCTCTAGATATTAATCCAATAGAAAACATTTCGTCAGTTAATAAAAGAGATCTATGTTAAAATGAAAAAAACCTATTTAAAAAAAGGAGATCTGTGGGAAACAATAAAAATACTGCAAGTAATGTTAAAATAAGATTTGAAAAAGTAATAAAGTCAATGACTGAAAGAGTAATGAAGCATATAGAATGATAAGAAGTGCATATTAATGAGTAAAATAATTGTACTAATCAAGTATATATTTCTATGGCCTTTTAAATTTATTTCTAAATAAATATGCAGTTTGTATTTAATATGCTTGTATAATAAAATGTGACACCCGCAAAACAAGTTAATATCAATATAGGATAGAGTTTTTAAACTGAAACTCACATGCTGATATATCTAAACTTATTTATAAATGGAACTTTGTGTGTGTGTGTGTGTGTGTGAGTGTATCCGTTACCTATAGACTCCGAAATGCCTGAACTGATTTTCTTGGAAATGTACACAGTTGTACTATAAGTGACTGCGAGTGTGTCAAGGTACCCCCAATAAATATTGAAAATCGATAATCAAAAAAATCGGGTTATAGAAGGAATGGTCCGATTTTAATCAAATTTGATACACTCATAGACAAATACATAAGAAATGATATTCAGAAGTTTCAAGGTTGCAGTTCTTACAATAGTGCAGAAAATCAATAATATATATATATATATATAAAAGGCAAGATGTTTGTGTGTGTGTCTGTTTATCTGCCTGTATGTCTGTATTTTTTATTTTAGTTTTTGCTTCGGGTTTGGCTCTAAGTAGGTATAATTGTGGTTCTTAGCCTCAGCCATGATACTATTTACTCAGAGGACTTATTTAGCCTTCAAAATTCAGTTTACGGTGAAAAAAACTTATTTGATATCGATACCAGGAAATCAAAATTTGACTTACATCCATTTATTTTTCTTTCAGTCTACGGTTTCGCTTTAACTGGAAACAACTATTGCTTTTTAATCTTTCGTGCCAACATCCAAAGAGTCTGAGCTCCAGGACCATGGATTAGTTTTAAAGCTTTCATTACACCCAAGCAACACCAGGCTATACTGCTAGTTACTCATATAAATATATCTTGGAACTTTTACCGACATTGATTGGTTAATACCAGTTCCTTTGGGAAAACATTGACTTGTGATTTAAGACAGTAGAAAAGTTAAGAAAATCAATTATTTAAAGACTGATGAAGGTTACAGAATATCAAGGAGCTTATATTAACATGTAAAATAATACAATAATAATTTATTCAGGTATATAGATATTTTATTAATTATATGTTTCTAAGAGCTATATCTTTTCAGTGTATTTATAAATAAAAACTTATGTTGCACTTTGTATAATAAAACATGATGCCTCACTAATGATGTTATCAATAATTTTAATAAGGTTAGATATTATAAAATGAAACCTGCATGATATATTGTTCATATAAGTTAAATAAATACTTAAAAATTTTATCAATATCAGTTGGTTAATATCAGTTTTAGGATGTGCGTTCTGGTGCAGTGGATATTGACTCGGAATGACAAATCAGGGAGCCGAGTTCAAATTCCAGTTGAATTCCTTGCATTCACTTGCACACAAATACCCTTGCGAGAGGTATTAATCCATCTCTTCCCTCCAGTTATGGGTTAAATAACAGGACAGATTGGGTTCTATAGCCTTGGTTGGCAACCAGTTTACCGCAGAAAGCAATGGCAACCTACTGCGGGATAATCTTCTGCCCAGTCAGTCATGTCACTTTCGAGACATGATCGACCAAGTGTGTATCATGTATGGCACTTAATTGACTGAATATCAGTTTTATTGTGGAAACGTTAACTTGCATAATTCATTTTACATCCTGTATATTCTTTACTTTTCTTTCTTGAACTTTATTTTCTATCTTACCTAGAGATTTGTCATGCTTCTCTATCTATAACTTCTTCCTTTCCTTCTTTTTGTTTCTTCTTTACATTCAGCTTTTTCTTTTCCTTCTTATATGTTTTTCCTATTTTTCTTCATCTTTCTTCAGCTGCTAAGTAATCTGTGAAATGATAGTAGTTCTAGCATTACCACTGTGGTATCAAGAATGGATTTTCTTCCTCCTATCTCATCACCTTCTCCAAATGTTTTATTGAAGATTCTGTTGATGGTTATTGTTATCTAGCTCTGTCTTATAGTATCTTAATATCAGCAGGCTTGTTCGCCATTCAAGACAAATAGTCATGCATACTTAAACAACACCTCTCTTATCAGGCCCTCTGCAGCAAGAAATACCAAAACACATTCACTCAATGGATGTTATCAAAAGCAAAGTCCTTTTTTTTATTGTTCTTCTAAAATTTTTCTCCATTTTTTTTTAGGAAGCCTCTGGGGGAAGGGCCATATTCAGAAACTGGTTTGTCTCTCTCAGTGAACACTGGAGAAAGAGATGTTTTTGCTAGAATTCAGGAACCAACAAAGTCTTTAGTATAGATTTTTGTTGTTTGTTTTTAATATT
Organism: Ascarosepion bandense; assembly: GCA_037127315.1. Classification (NCBI taxonomy): domain Eukaryota; kingdom Metazoa; phylum Mollusca; class Cephalopoda; order Sepiida; family Sepiidae; genus Ascarosepion; species Ascarosepion bandense. Next base: position 612,050 of record JBBBDQ010000596.1, on the reverse strand, counting down.
TGTAAAAGCCTGAAAATGTTGGCGCTATATTAAAGAATAGCGTACGCTCCATCAATGAGCAATGAAGTCTCAGCAAGAATTTTGGAACCGGCAAATCATCTTCTAATGCAGTTCAGGCTTTTTTTCTTTTCAACAAACTTCAGGAGAAAGGAAAAGATTTGTAACTGGTTAAAACTCTCTGCGTGGTGAATGAGGAAAAATATTTTTGCAAAATTTAAGGAACTGTTAATGCCTCTTAATTTGTATTTTCTATTTTGCTTAAAAAAAATTCTGATGGATATAAAAATTTTGGACAAGCTAAATAAAAAAATTATATATGTTGAAAAGAAAATATTTAGTTCCATTTTTTTTTAAACATTTAAACAGATAGAGAAAGTATAGAAAAGGCTTGGGTTTTCTAAATAAAAATCAAGATGTGTTAAGGTACTTAAGCTTCCTGCATAGAATACTATTATTTTTTTCTGTTTTAAATAAGAAAATGATTCATAACTAAAAAAATTAAGAAATGAAATATTTTAAAATGTTCAGAAATCATTGCCCTTTAGTAAATTTAGTGAGCACAATATTTTAATACATATTAATAAACATGGCGCTTTTAATAACATTTCAACAAATTCAGTATGCATGTTTTAATATTCTTTTTAGTAAATTTTGAAAACAGTGTTTTAATGAGATTCTAGTCAGTCAGTTTAGGTACCATACGTGATACACGCTTGGGCGATCATGTCTCGAAAGAGACATGACTGACTGGGCAGAAGATTATCCCGCAGTAGGTTGCCATTGCTTTCTGCGGTAGACTGGTTGCCGACCAAGGCTATAGAACCCAATCTGTCCTGCTATTTAACCCATAACTGGAAGGAAGAGACGGATTAATACCTTTCCCAAGGGTATTTGCGCGTAAGTGAATACAATGGATTCAGCTGGAATTCGAACTCGGCTCCCCGATTTCTCATTCCGAGCCGATATCCACTGTACCACAACGCACAAATTTGAATAAACTATGTTTTATAACATTTTTGTAAATTTAATAAACATAATGTTATTGATAACATCCTAGTAAATTTAGGAAACAATGTTTTAAAACTACATTTGCTTTCAGTGAAGACTTTAATTTCAGTTTTTGCAAATTTAGCAAACAATGTTTTCCAAGCATTATTGTACATTTGGTAAGCATTGTTCAGCAACTTATGAACATCCAATTCTGGGCCTCATTTCAAGCAAATTCAACCCCCCCCCCCCCAAAAAAAAAACTAAATGAAATGCAGACCCCTACCCAGCTCAATACACTCTAGCCACATACTAATAGGATAGATTCTTGTCTTGGCCAGAGAAAAGCCAAATTTATGCAATGACATTGACATGCAATGACATTGATATTGTGTTTTGCCATTCAGCCAAGAATCCTCAAAAACTTTGCAAGTCTTAACTTGTTTTTAAGAAACTTGTAATAATTTTTTAATTCTTTTAAATGTTTTCTTCTTTCTCTTTTATCTTACCAAGTATTGTAATGTAATCAACATATTTCTTTCTTTTATTTTTTTTTTATTTAAATTTATATTTAATGGAAGTTTTTATTGTATGGTAAACTTGCACATAAACTGATGAAGTTAGCCACTTTTACATGAAAATTAAACAAAACCAAAGCCTCCCACAAAAAAAAAAACCCAAACAATAGAGAACCCTGCTCTCCACAGTGCTAATAGGATAGGTCATTGCCTCTGCCCAAGAAAAGCCAAATTTCCACTACCTGAACCCTCCCACACTCAACACATTTACAAAGAGTGGGTATTCTGAATTAATTTAAGCAATAAGTCACAGTCATTCTTCTTCTTTTTCAAGTGCTGTGTCCCTCAGTACCTAGGCTATCATAGACTTCCACTTTCCCCTGTCCCTTGTCACTCTTAATATTTTCCCTCTTGGTATCCCTCCCAAGCCCTGCTTTGCCATCCATTTGCTCAAGTCCTTCAAATATGTCTTGCACTGTTTTCCCCTGTCTCTCTTTTCTTCTATTCGTCCTGTGAGTATTAAATTCTCCAAACCCTCCTACTTCATTACATGTCTCAAAAAACTCAGCTAAGCATAAGTTTTCTTCTCATTTTCAGCTTCGCCAATATCTTGTTGCTCACATGTTTGGGCCATGGTATCTGCAGCATCCTTCTGTAGAACCACATTTTCATTGCTTTGAGCCTCTTCTTCATCTTTGAAGAGATTCTCCAACATTTGCTGCTATATAGAAGAACAGATATCATGTAGTAGTCTAGCACCATTTCTTTTTTTAATGAGATCTTCCTATCTCTCAGCACTCTGGTTAGCTTTTGAAATGTTTCCTTGATTAGGATTGAGCACTTAGATACTGTTTGATTTTCCTGAAATTTGTAAGTAATTTCAGCAGGTCTGAGGCTCAGTTTAATATCATACTTTTGCATCTACCATGTCACTTCAAAAGATATGCACTCATGGCTCTCCACAATGTTCTATATTTTGTACCAGTGTTTGCTTTTTATTTGCTTTTTTATTATCTCTTCCATTCCCTGTTTAAGGTCAGTTACTCTTCAGTATGCTTTGTGAGTGTCAAATTTTCCAAGCCTTTTTTCTACATTATGTGTTCTAGAAATTTCAACTGTTTCTTCCTGATTCTAAGTATAAGCATTCTTTTGATTTTCACTTTCCTTAAAATGCCATCATTGCTTACATCCTCAATCTCTGGGATTCTCAGCATCATTCTTCAGAATCATATTTCTCATGTCTTAAATCTTTTCTTCAAGCGCATATATTACATGATGTCTTAAATCTTTTCTCCAAGCGCATATATTACATGATTACATGAGTTTTTTAAAAGAAAAATAATGAACATGCAGAATAAATTATTCTTGTTTCTCCTCCTTTTTCTTTGCCTTTGTCGTCTTCACTTGTTTCTTAAGTCATTCTCTGCTACTGCCTCTCAGATCTTGTGAAATTCGTTTCTCTCTGGGCTTTCTGGCTTGTCTATTTATTGATGCCAGACTCCATGCTGCTTGTCATTCATCCAGGCATGTGAACTAAACCAAACATCCTGGCACCTAAATTAAACTAAGCATCCATATTACACTTAAATCACATTTCTCGCATTGAGAGCGATGCAGGTTTGATATTGAACCAAAGTCCTACATGCCAGACAAAGTCTAACCCTCTTTCTTCAAGAGTATGATAAGTCCTGTTCATTTCTGCCATTCAACTCATGTTCTCTGTCACAATAATAGTTCAGCGCTCTTTTATTTATTTTTAATGATGTTTCCCTGTTTCTTAATATTTTGTGTAGTCTTGGGTTGGTATTTTTTACTATTCTAATAATTTATTTTATAATAATTTATGATAAAAGTTTGATAAACTTGCATCAAAACAAAAGATACAACTGAATAGCATTGATAATAATATGATACACACACGCAAATATAGAGCCATTTTATATTTTTTATTTTGCTCATGCACATAGTTTTTGATTTAGTTGACTGCACAGTATAGTTGGGTCAATTGGGCACCATCTGTGAGAAAATAAATAACCATAATACAATTCACTCCACCAGAAATTTGAAAATGGCATGCTGTACTACTTGAAATTTCCACAGGAAGCTCAAATATAAACATTTCCGAGTGTTTGGGTGTCAATATGAGAAAAGTACATGTGAGTTGGATGATATATCCAGTCAACTTAGAGTGATCACTAGTGATGGCTATGTTATGCCTCCTTTCAACTTCCCACAGGGCCCCAGACTCAACACAGGCCCACATCAAGTGCCTTGACAAGGTAGTGCTGCCCTGGGTCAAGAGGGTGGCTGTTAAAAGACTCAGTATATGACAACAGGTCTCTTCACCATGCCACATAATCAGGAGAATGCAAACATTGCTGTCAGACAATTTCTGCCACTACATCACCCTTTACCTCTTAGCCACCCGACTATCCAGACTGCAACCCTCTTGATTATTATGTGTGAGGCACAATTGAGCAAGAGACCTAGAAAAATCTTTGCAACACTAAAGATGAACTAAATACAAAGATTATGTCAGCATAAAACAAATTAAACTGTTCAAAAGAGATGCAGGTGACTACAAAATCAGCTGGAGGCTTGGTTGAAGGCAATGGCAATTTTATTAAATAAATTTACTATTTAGTATTCCAAGATATTTTGTGCAATTTCAGTAAATATATCTGTTCGAATGAGATATCAGTGTTGTTTTCATTTTTGCATAGTTTAGATGACATTCATCCATCACACACTCTGCATATATTATAAAATATGAAAAAAAAATAATACATACACATGACACCATATTTATGTCGCAACACAATTTACTTCTACAAAACCACCCTGATGATGAATTAAAATGTCAAAAGCCTGACAAATATTTTCTGAACTTTTTTTCCATAATGAACTTTAGACAATTTCTGATTGAATTTCCTCATTGGCTGAGAAGGATTATTCAAAACTTGGAAAAGTTGATCATTAAAATTAATCAGCACAAAATGTCTGTCATTTTTAATAGTATTTGCCTGTAAAAATGTTTGCTGCCTGAATACACAGAATATATATATATATATATATATATTATTAACTACCTGAGGAGACATTATTCTTTCAATGTTGAAATAAAATGTACAATTTTGTAGTAGTTTGCACATATTCTAAAGTAATAATTATTAATAATTATCATAATATATACATATATATATATATATATATATATATATCCAAATGAATAAGGAATGAAGAAAATATTTACATCGTTCAAAACATCAGTTTGAAACAGTGCTCAATATAGAAATAACGAAATGAATATTTATTGCAAATTATAATTTAGAACATGTACAAACTACAATCTATGACAAAAGTGTATATTTTGTTTCGACATTGAAAGAACAATGTCTCATCAGGTACCACCATTACTAACTACCTAATGAGACATTGTTCTTTCAATGTCGAAACAAAATATACACTTTTGTCGTAGATTGTAGTTTGTACATGTTCTAAAGTATAATTTATAACATATATATATATACATATATATATATAGCTAGAAGAAGAGATAGATATATATATATATCCAAATGAATAAGGAATGAAAAAATTATTTACAACGTTCAAAACATCATTTTGAAACAGTGCTCAATATAGAAATAAACCAATGAATATTTATATATATATATATATCATGAATATATATATATATAATATTTATATATATATATAATATATATATATATATATATAAAATGAATATATATATGTATATATATATATATATATATATATACACATATATATATTCATTATATATATATATATATATATATATATACATGAAATAATTTTGGAAGGAAAATTGTGTAAAAGAACAAAAGTAATATCTTTTTGGGGTTTTTTTTTTTTTTGCTTTTTTTTCATATTTTAATTTCTTTTAGTAATTTCAGTTTATGTTTTTAATGTAGCAAAAACTATTTATGATTTCAGTTTTGTCAAATGTCCAGGAATGAAAGCTACTTGCACTTTAAAAGCAAAATAAGGTCAATGAACCTTAACATTTAGTCATCAAGATAATGTTAATTTTAAAGATTTTACAAACATGTATCTATTGGAGTAAAAAAAAAAAAAATTTAACTGACAGCCATAAAAGAACATTATGTTATTGCATGGCTAATTTTATGTCTTTTGTATACAAACAATCCAGTGATTGTAGTTAGTTGCTGATGAAGCAGAGGTTGAAAAGTAATAGAGTACATCATCTATGGCATTAATATATTTTGTATTACAAAAAAAAGAGTGTTATGTTAAAGAGAAACATTTTATGTTATGAATTGCACTGAAAGTAATAAATATTAATTTCAAATATTCCCATATTTTTTGCTGTTGCTCAAGCATATATAGTCATTAAAAATATGAGATTATTGACTTTACTTCTCATATATGTAAAAAATGACATTACATTAAATAACAATGTTTTTGTTTCATTAGCAAAATCTAAAAGAAGTTTTCTTTTTTTTATGGCATATCTACCTCGGCGGGTGATTTATTGTCAACTAAATTTTATTTATTTATTGCTGATAATACCTTTTTCTTTCAACAATTTATTGTTGTTTTTTTTTATATAAGTTTTTTGTCTAGTAATACAGTTTTCTTTTCGAGTATCAAGATTCATTGTGATTTGTTTTTAAGGGCAGGTTCCCCAAGTCCTACACTGTTATTTAATCCATAACTGGTAGGAAGGGACGAATTAATACCTTTCCCAAGGGTACCAGTGCTTAAGTGAATGCAGGGTATTCAACTGGAATTTGAACTCGGCTCATTGATTTCTCTTTTCGAGCCAAAATCCACTGCACCATAACTCAAATACGTCACTAAATGCTTACAGCACCTGGTATTCCCAAGCGGTCACCCATCTAAGTACTGACCAGGCTCAACGTTGCTTAACTTTGGTGATCAAGTGAGAACCAGTGTATTCAACGTGATATGGCTGTAAGCCCTAAAAGAAGTGATTTAGGTTTTATTTAATTTATCTTTTGTTTTTCTTTTTAGAGAATGTTGGCAATCATAGTACAACTTCCTGTCCTTTGTAGATTTAGTTTTTTTGTTATCTCTTCTAACCGCCGTTCTGCCATCCATTTATATCAATTCACTAGGTAGGTTATGCATTGTTTTCACCTATCTCTCTTGCATTCTGTCTTGTAAGTATCAAATTTTCCAAACACTCTTTCCTCATTATGTGACCCAGAAATTTCAACTGTCTTTCTTTCAGTTAAGTATAAGTGTCTTTCTTGTTTCTATTTTCTCTAAAAATTTGTCATGCAACAGGCATTTACTTGTACAACCAGATTGGCAACTGTTACAGTTAGATTAACCAAATGCAGACGACAATTCTACTCCTGCAGCTTCTTCTCTCGCACTTCCCACCTGTGGAACTCGCTTCCATATTCTTGCTTTCTTGACAGCTACAACCTCCAGGAATTTAAATGCAATGTCAATACTCATCTCTTAACCACTTGACTCTAGTTCTTTCACCACCCCGTATATGCTTTCCTTTCTTTCCATCTTTGCAACTGTCATCACACCTGTATTCCAATCCTTCTCTTGCTCCTTTCTAACTGGTTTGTCTTTCTCTTCACTCTCTTTGAATTAATCTTTTTACTCTTATGTAGCTCCCTGCACATCAGTGGCATTACCACCTTGGTTGGAGTGATACGATTAAAAAAAAAAATTGCTTAAATATTCAGTCCATGTTTTTCTTTAAAATCATATTTCTGTTAATTCAAGTCTCTTCTTCATCTGTGAGGAGACTGTTCAGCATTCACTGTCAAAACAAGAGGACTGATAAAAATTCCTCAAGCAAATATGCATCTTAATATCATGGTCAAATTTATTTATTCTTGTACATTTTTAATTCCTTTGAAAACTTTTGAACTTTCTCTTTCTATGGTGCACAGTATATGGTAGTAAATATTACCAGAGGAAGAACCCCAAAACACCATCATCTCAGCTTTTGACTTAAGACATATTAAAGCAGTAATGAATCCATGACATGTATGCACAATGTTTTATTAATATTTTTGTAAATTTAGTAATCATAAATTTTTAGAAAATTTTGTAAGCAATCTTTTAATAACATTATTGTAAATTTAGTATGGTGCAGTGGATATAGACTTGGAAATAGCAGGGCAGATTGGGTTCAATAATCTTGGTTGGCAACCACTCTATTGCAAGAAGTAATGACAACCTTCTGAGGAAAGATCTTCTGCTCAGTCTATCATGTCTCTTTCAAGACATGATCACTCAAGCATATATCACACATGGCACTTAACTGACTGAATGTTTTCAATAATATTTTAGTAAGTTTTAGTAAGGATTAGCATTTTCATAAATATCATTTTTTAATATTTTCATCACATTTTGTAAACAATGTTTTTTAACAACATTTTACTTTATAATGTACGTGGTACAATTGATAACAGTTCAGAATCAGAAATTAGAGAGTTGAGTTTAAATTCCTGTCAAATTTTTTATATTCAGACAAGTACATTTGTAAAAGGTAGGAATCTATCTCTTACCCAAACTATGGGTTAAATAGTAAGATTTATATCTGGAAAAATTAATGTTATTTTCAGAAAATTGATATAAAAGAATTATTCTTTCAATCCATCAGTGAATATCTCCTTCTGGCTAAGGATATCTCTCTTGAATCCCCTGTCTACTCCTATGTGTGTCTCCATCTCTCTCTGCTAAACTCAGTCAGCTATCTCTTCTTTCTCTACTGCTCATCTTATAGATGATAGATAGTATTTCAGACATTATAGACAAGGTCATTTCCATCTTGCCAAGTGGCTGGAAAACTCTGTCACTGATCTTGCTGTAGTCCAATCACTGAAATTCTCAATCACTAAGTCTCTCATGAAAGTGGTGAATTTTTTCACGTTTTCCCAGTAACCACAAAAGACACACTTCTCTTCTAGATCGCTTCCTTACTTCTACCCCAGACTCTTGTCATGTTATGAAACTCTGCCATCTTGGCAATTCTGATCATGCTGTGGTGTCTGCAAATATCACTTTTTACTTTCCTTCCAGCCATATCTTACTGCTATCAACAAGCAGACTGGGACTCATTCCCTGATTTTCTTTGTGATGTCCCTTGGAACAAAGTTTTCAAATGTCCCTGTTCAAGACTGCGCTTTTGAAGTCTCCTCCTGGGTGAAAGCCAGCATTTATGATTTCATCCTAGCTGGGAAATTTTGACTTAAACCTCATTCTTTTCTTTGGTTGTCTCCTCCTTTTCCCAGCTGCAATCATTTACGTGAATAACTTCTTTCAACTTTACCAGAGCAGCTGATCACAATAAGCGCCTATTTGTCTCTGCTTGTAATGAATGTAAACATGTCTTGAAACATGTCTTTAAAGTTGTTTGCTGATAGAATGAAGCAGCATACAGCATCTTGCACATTTGGTTCAAAAGATTACTGGTGGCTCTTCAGAAATGTGCTGAACAATAGAAAACCCTTAATCCCTCTTTGATTCAATCAGTTCAAAGTCCTCATATCAACAGCAGACAAGGTCGAGTGCTTTGCTTGCAAATTCTCATCCAACTCCACACTTGAATCATCTGGAGTACCCACACTCAATTTCCCACCTGGAACTGAGGCTCAACTGAGTAATATATATATATAACACCATCTCTGTTCTCTGACATAATTTCTAAGATTGACTCCCATAAAGCAAGTAGAGGTGATAAAATTTCAGTCATCGTCCTTAAGAAATGTGCCGCTGAGCTGATACCAGTTCTTGCCAAACTCTGTAGCTATTGCCTCACTGCTTCCTGCTTTGCTGAAATCCTCCTTTGTTGTTTTTGTTTTTAAGAACTCTGGAGAGCCCACTGACCCCTCTAATCTACTGCTAGTCTACTGGGGAGCAAGTTGGTAAAAGTATTCAATTGCCGACCAAGGCTACAGAAAGCTCAGAACGAGAAACCGGGGAGCCGAGTTTGAATTCTAGTTGAATCCATTGTATTCACTTATGTGCAAATACCCTTGGGAAAGGTATTAATCCATCTATTTCTTCCAGTTATGGGTTAAATAACAGGACAGATTGGGTTCTATAGCCTTGGCAAGCAACCAGTCTACCGCAGAAAGCAATGGCAACCTACTGCGGGATAATCTTCTACCCGGTCAGTCATGTCTCTTTCAAGACATGATCACCCAAGCGTGTATCCCATATGGCACTTAACTGACTGACTAGATTGGTGGCAAGATCTAATTCTTACCCCTTTGCTTTGCTTAGGATGAAATGATTAAAAAAAATATACTATTGCTCTTTTATAGAAGTTCATGTAAAATGCATCCACAATAGGAATAAAAGATTTTATTTTACATTTTACATTTGAATTGGCCAGATGTAACCATAAGTTCTATGCTAACAGTTTCCTACTTTTGGAACACAATTCCGGCTTCTTGCTTTCCTGTCAAGTTTGATCTTCAAAAATTTATATGCAATGTCAAGTGTTATTGTCTGTCTTCTTAATTCCTGTTCTTTTGTTGTTATCCCACCTTAATGATGTTTTTTTTTTAAATATTTTCTTAGACTCAGAAATCCCTTGTGTCTTAGTGGATTAATTGTTTTGTTTCAGGTGAAATGATTAAAACTAAGGTGATAACCAAACTAAGTGAATGGTAAAAATTTCAAAATCATTTGTGGTGTCATTTTTTATATTCTGGGTGTGATGTTATGAAAACAATATAAAAAGGTATCTTTGAATAAAATCAGAAATTGTTAGAATTCATTTTTCAGATCCTTTCCTCTTTGTTTTAATAAATCTCAGGAAAAGATAAAGCTTAAAATGTCAGCACTTTTATAAAAGAAAGCAAAAAAGAGAAATAAAATAGAAAGCATAGAAGTAATGAGAAAATCTTCTTTTTTTTTGAGTTCATTAAGCAAATCAGAAATGTTAGGAACTGATTTGAAATGATGTAGTAAATCACATCTTCTTGTTTTCCTTTTGCTCTTCTTGTTTTTATTTCCTTCTTTGTCATTTGAGTGTGACATGACGAAAGTTGGTTGGTTGGTTGGTTGTTTTATTTTTATGACATTATAGTGGGTTGCTTATTGTTGCAGGTTAATGGAATTTGGCCTATAAGTCATTAAATGATTATAAAATCAAGAAAAGCCAATTGAGTTGAAAATAACATTTATATATACATATGTCAATTAATGTTTTACAATTAAAGCAATACTTGAATATAGGTCCAACGTAGGTTAAATGTTCATGATAAATAATAAGCTGAAAAAGATAATTAGTGTTTAGAAATGTGGGGAGTGGAGGTATGTGAGGAATGTCTTTGAAGTAGTTGCTCCTTAGGTCAGAAAGTAATTTTGAGACAGGAAAGAGGCAAGCGTAGTAACCGCTTGACTTAAGTCAAGGGGATATTAATTACACTCTTCTCCTTGGTCTCTGTCTGGTCTGTCTGTCAGGTGCTTTTTGTCTCGGCTTTTTAGATCTGCTTTTTGGATCAAAAGCAGCTCATTTTGGGATTTCACACTTGTATTTGATTCTGAGCTTCCCATTGGCTGATAAATAAAATTCGTGTAGGCTCGCGAAATGGAAATTTGATTAATTTTTATTTTCCAATTTGAACATCTGCGTGAATCTACCTGCGCAGAAATGACTTTTGTTCATTTGCTTTTTGGTTGGTATAGAGCAAACATCCGGTCCCTCGCTTTTGCTCAGTATCACCACAGCATATCAACCTTGGCAGGTCATTTATTCCCAACTAAATTTTATTTATTTATTGCTGGTAATATCTTTTTCTTTCAACAATTTATTGTTGTTTTATTTAAGTTTTGTGTCTAGTAATACTTTTTTTTTTCGAGTATCAAGATTCATTGGGATTTTGTTTTTTTTTAAAGAGCAGAGTCCCCGTCCTACCCTGTTATTTAACCCAAAACTGGAGGGAAGGGATGGATTAATACCTTTCCCAAGGGTACCAGTGCTTAAGTGAATGCAGGGTATTCAACTGGAATTTGAACTCGGCTCACCGATTTCTCTTTCCGAGCCAATATCCACTGCACCACAACGCACATCCATCACTAAATGCTTACAGCACCTGGTATTCCTAAGCGGTCACCCATCTAAGTACTGACCAGGCTCAACATTGCTTAACTTTGGTGATCGAGCAAGAACCGGTGTATTCAACGTGATAGGCCGTAAGTCCGACATAATGAAAGAAATGTATAAGTTGTATAATAGTAAATACACTTTTTGTGGTAGTACAGATCAGGTAACTGTTGTTGGTGCAAAATCAGTGAGCCAGTTTCAAGTTCCAGCCTCCTCTGTTGTAGATACTTCTGCACTTGGGAAAGGCATGAACAAATTTCTTCTCCCCTAAATAAAAAGGTAGACTGAGATCTCTAGCGTTAGATGTTGAGAGTAGGAGAAAATCTTTGAATTCCAAACTGTGGAGACAATAAAGGGGAACCACTCCCATATTTTTCTCAACAATTCATGGTCATTCACAGATAATAAAAATGGAGGCTCATGATTGTCCATGTTTGAAGAGATATTGCAAGAATAAAAAAATTTTATTCTATAGGTATTGTGGGTTTTTCTTTCATATTTGGCCTGAATTATGAAATACTAGATACATAGCAATCTCATTCTCATTCAATGTACTATCTTCCTTCAGGGTTTGTGAGGATCATGGTTCTCCACAGCTTTCTACCTTTTTTTTCTCTCATAGTAATATCATAATTGAAATCAGATTTGGAAGTAATCTAGTGAAGATTTGAATAGTCAATTCAGGTAAAGAAATTTGAATGAAACCAGTTTGTAGATGTTTGTACACATGAAGAAATGCATATATGTTTTGTTGGGTTTTCGCTATACATTTTTGATAATTTCATGATCAAGTTCACAACACAGCAACCAAAATAGTGAAAACAAAGCTGCAGGAATTTGTAATTTATTTTTAATTCATATATACTCCAATGACAGCATCAGGTTAACAACAAGAATAAAAGATGGTTACTGAAGTGTCACTGTGCAGATTCAGAAACTAGTATTTAGTATTTCGTACTTCACTCATGTAACCACTGAACATGGATTAAACACATGAGTAATGAGGAAATTTTAAGGCAAATGGGACTGCAAAGGATACTTTTGTTTAGGATCTGAAAGAGACTTAGAATTCATAGGATTTTTTTCATCAATTCATCCCAGACAAGATGATAATTCCACTAAGACATAAACAGTTAGTGGGAATTAAAAAATGAGAAAAGTTTAGTGTAAAGAATTAAGATGAAAAGAAATTATATGAAAATATTCATGAAGACAGAAGACGACGATTGGTACTGGATTTAAATTTTTGAAGATTGTAGGTGGCAGATAAGCAAGAAATTGGAAGTTAGTTTCAAAGGCAAGAAGTATGAGTAAAGAAACTATTAGACTGGCCCCCTATACTTGAATTTGCTTGAGCCACAAGATTAGCAACTAGGTCTCACCCGTTTACTGTGAAACCAATAAATTGTAAACACAAATTCTACTCCAGCAGCAGCTTCTTTTCTCACACTTCCCGGCTGTGGAATTCCCTTCTGTTTACTTGCTTTCCCGACGACTACAATCTTCAAGAATTCAAATGTAAAGTCAATAGTCATCTCCTATCTCACTAACTTCCATCCTCTCTCTCTCTCTCTCTCTCTCTCTCTCTCTCTCTCTCATCAGTATTTTCATCCTTCTCCTACCCTCTTCCTGACAACCCCTGTAACTTGTCACTCTTTCTCATAACTTAACTCCTATGTAACCCCCTCTCAACAGTGGCAGTGAAATGCCTTGCTTGGGGTGACACAATTATAAAAAAAAAACAACATATGTTTGCATCTAGATAGTTCAACAGTAAAATGGTGAGATTTATTTTTTGTGTTTTTTTTTCAAACTTTTCAATCTGACCAAGGCAAAGTCACCACTGGTGCACAGGGGAGTCACAGTTTAAAAAAAGAACATGGTACATAAAATGTCTAAGAAAACATAAAGAATGGATAGGATTAAATAAGTCAGAAGATGGCAATTGATATTGCATTTAAACTATTGAAGATTGTAGCTGTTGCCAGTCTTGTAGCATGCTTAAATTAAGAAGTTGAGAAACTGTTGTGGCAAATCTTCATTGCCAAGTTGTTGTGGCTTGTTTGGGCCAGGAAGAAAGGGACGGAAACAAGAAGGTAGATTCAACCAGTGTATTAAAATAACAGAACATTTATACAAAAACGAGTATTAGTAACCAGCAAATAGAAGGGTACATCCAAACTGTATAGTTACGCAGCATCTTGACTGTCTTACGACTGTCTCTAGGATACCTTCACAACTGCATCTTAGCTGCATCTCTGGAAGTCACGCAGGTTATTATTTATTGACAGAGTAAGAGTCCATTCCTATAGATAGGGTACCATAATAGGAACTATGAAAAAATATTTGCAGAAAAGACTGAGAGAAGCCATGTCATGTTGGTGAGAAAGTGACTAGAATTAAGATGTCATGTCAGGAGATTACATTACAGACCTTTCTTTGAATTTTGTCTGGAATCTTGAGATATATAGTAGAGCATCAGACCAAATATGGCAGCACTATTCAATGCATCAATGAGAGGGGGCTTGGAGAATTTGACATTGACAAATCATATTAAAGACAAGAGTGGAAGAGAAACAGTGATTAACATACTTATTTAATTTCTGCAAATGAATGAAAGAATATGAATTGGATCATAAGGGGACAAACATTGCTTAGAGCTGTAAAGGTTAGGAAGTTAGGGTGAGCTCTGTTCTGAACAGACATGGCACATAAAAGTGTACGATGACTCAAAAATGAGAATTCAATCAGTTGTATCTTTCTATTAAAAGACTACAGAAGTTATTTCCAGAATATTTTTTTTTTTATAATTGTTTCACCCCGAGCAAGGCATTTCACTGCCACTATTGTGCAAGGGGCTACATAGAGTGGTGAGAAAGGATGGTTAGTGGTGAGAAAGGATGGTTAGATATAGGAAAAGTCAGAAGGAGGGTGATAGATGGATAAGGATGCCGAGAATGAGGGTTGGGTAGATGGCGAGGGTGTTGGGAGAATAGATGCAAGTTAGTGTGATAGGAGGTGTCTATTGACCTTACATTTAAACTCCTGGAGATTGTAGTCGTCGGGAAAGCAGATAAGTGGAAGGGAATTCCACAGGCGGGAAGCGCAAGAGAAGAAGCTGTTGGAGTAGAAATTACGGTTACATCTTATCTGTTTTATTGTAAATGGGTGGGACCTAGTTGCAAATCTAGTATCTTGTGTAAATTCATACCTAGGCAGCACCAATGATCTAAGTTCATCAGAGCAGAAGCCATGTTTTTTGGTGTTCAACTTCTGAAAGAGAGTAAAGATAAGCAATAACATTGTTTTATATTTAAGAAATAAATTTACTTACTCTTTTTTGATGTTTGTTGATGTTTTTTTTTTCTTCTTTTTAGCAAACTATAGTTTAAATGACTCTTTAGGGTTTTCTGAAAGAGATATAAAGAAAATTCAAATGAATGTCTTAATACTTGCAAATTATTATTATTATTATTATTATTATTGTCTACAATTTTGAACTTTTCATGTGCAAAATTCAAGAAATGATATGAATTTGTCTTATTTTGTGGTAGCTTCAATGCATCAGCCATAACTGAGCATAATATTAGAAATAATGCAAGAAACGACTTCTGGAGATAATTTGGCTTCTGATAGAAGAGGAGGGAGATTATGATTCCATGGATTTAAAAACTATTACTTTCATCTAATTCTCCCTTCAAAGCAGCAAATGCTGAAATTGGTTTAGTCTTCTTGATTTGGGAATAAAGAGAGATAAGAATTTTGGATATATTCTAAAAGCTGTAAAAATATGCCTGTCCTTATCTCTTTATACTTTTTAAAATTTCCCAGAGTTAAGCAACAAATTTTGAAATTAGCTGAGGTTATTTGAATGGTGAATAAAGTAAAGTGATACTGTAAAATCGCAGCAAAGTCTTTATTTTTCTTCTTTTAATTATTTCTTTGAAACTTATCCTCATTTCAAGTTGTAAATCCCGAGACTTTGGAGCAAGGAAGTATTATGCAGTTATGTAAATTAAAGAGTTGAAGAATTTGTGCTTTTTTAAAAACTTTTTGTAATTTTTAAAAAATAAATGACAGGTGAAGCTGTAATTTTTCAAACTAGCTGAGGTTCTCAATGAGAAGATAGAGAAAGGGTTATATGAAAATATGATCTGAAAAGCAGAAGGCTTTTTTTTTTGTGGCATTTAAAAATGTTGTTTCTTTATAAGAAATTTTGAGATAAGGAAGCAGTTTTCCTTTTCCTAAAAGAGGAGGTTTTATTATGAAATAAGTTTTGGCAAAATACATTTTGAAGGAAAAACTTAATTCTTCAAATAGAGAAATGACCTGACCAAAAAGAAAAAAAATGTGGATGGGAAGCTTTATGAAATATACAAATAAAAAATATAGAAAAAAACTTATGGAAAGTATTTTATGAAAAATAGAAGGAATTTGCTTTCATTTAAATATGTTCATTACAGTCATCTTTTTTTTTTCTTTTTTTTTAATTGTTTCACCCCGAGCAAGGCATTTCACTGCCACTATTGTGCAGGGAGTTACATGGGGGGGAGCGATGAGAAAGGATGGTTAGATATAGGAAAAGTCAGAAGGAGGGTGATAGACGGGTGAGAATACTGAGAATGAGGGTTAGGTAGATGGTGAGAGTGTTTGAGAGAATAGATGCAAGTTAGTGTGATAGGAGGTGTCTATTGACCTTACATTTAAACTCCTGGAGATTTTAGCTGTCAGGGAAGCTGGCATGTGGAAGGGAATTCCACAGGTAGGAAGCATGAGAAAAGAACCTGCTGGACTATAAATTACGGTTACATCTTATCTATTTCACTATAAAAGGGTGGGACCTAGTTGCTAATCTAGTATCTCGTGTAAATTCATACCTAGGCGGCACCAATGATCTAAGTTCATTGGAGCAGAAACCGTGAAAGTACTTATAGAAGAGGTACAGGGAAGCCATGTCACGCCGGTGAGAGAATGGTTGCAGCCGGTCTGCCAAGTCAGTATCGATCACGTTACAGATTCTCCATTATATTTTGTCAAGAAGCCCGAGGAGAGTAGCAAGGGCACCCAACCAGATATGGCAGCAGTATTCAATTCAAGTGTTCTGCCTGCCTTGTGGCTGAAAGAATTGCATATTTACTACCATTCATGAAGTTTGAGAATTAATCCCATGCAGAAATGTAGGAAAAGCTGGTGTCCAAGACAAGCAAGTCTTCTCCATTTGAAAATTTAGGAGAACACAATATTCCTATATTTATTTTCTTCCTTTTAGTTTTGTGTTCTATAAAGTTAACTGCCAACCCAAAATCAGTATAGGATCATGTATGGCCAGTATTTTAAAAAATAAATGAATATTTTCTCAAAAAATGTTAGGTAGGAATGAAAATTTTTATAGCTAATATTTTTTTTGAGAAACTGACTGCCAAAGATTTTTTTCCTAACCTCAGAAGCCTTATCACCAATTACTAGTGATAACTACTTTCTTGTGTGTGTATCAGCATTTTAGGCATATGCAAAACTAGATGGACAAATAACAGAGATTTCATCAGTGACAACCACAGAATCATACATGCAAGCAGTAAAAATAATGAAAAAGGAGTCAAATTGATACTAGCCCAAGAAATGAAGAAATGCATTCTTGGGTACTGCCAGTTATCTGACAGAATTATTGTGGTCAAATTGAAAGGAAAGCCCTTCAATATAACTTATAGTAGTGTCTGTACCAAAAATGCAAAGCACTGTGGGGGAAATAGATTCTTTCTACTCCATACTGGACAACACCAATGCAGTGTAAATCACAAGAAATTAGAATTATCATGGAAGACCTAAATGCCAAAATAGGCAAGGAGAGGGAAGGTGTAACAGTTGGTAACTTTAGACTAGGAAACCACAATGACTGCAGAGAAAAATAGGTCCAATGGTGCACAGTGAATGATCAGGTAATAACCAACACCTGGTTTCAAGAACTCCCAAGATGATTATGGGCATAGATAAGCCCAGGAGGGGAGGTGTAAAACAAAATAGACTATGTAACTATGAACAGAAATGCAGTTGTTTACTGCAAAATTTATCCAAGTGTCAGCTGTAGAAGTGATTATCTTCCAGTCTTATGTAAGCTAAAGCTAAAACTCCAGACAAAAACTAATATACTAAAATGATTTTTTTCCATTTTTAATATGTCAAGGTTGCAAATAAAAATGTAGCAGTTTTGATATTTTTCACATACATGCTGATATAACTGTCGACATATTTCTGTCAAAAGTTTTCTTTGTGAATATTGTTAGTAAATAGTAAATGCTACAAATACCAAGTAATGAAAAAAAAAAACAGAATAAAGTTTTTGGTCAGTCCAGTACTGCCTACTGCAGCACCCAGATGGCAATACAACACTCATGAACAACCTCAATCTGTGGAAAAAAATATAAAGACAGTGTGAAAAAGAAATGGATGGAATGCTCATATTAAAGAAAGAGACTACGCAAAAGCATTTGACAAAGTATATCACACATATTTGATAGAAATGCTTGGCAACCTTGACATATTCGGGAAGGACAGTAGAGTGATCAATAACCTATGCTGGCAGCAGGCAACCTACATACAGACAGGAAATGAGTTTGGCAGATATACAAAAATAGAAAGGGGTATAAGACAAGTATGTGCTTTTCTCACTGGATCTATTTAACCTTTGTTAGAGTCTTTTGCAAGGCAATTCTGAAAGAAATAGAAGTTCTGCCAGGATTTGAAATCAGGGACCACAATCTGAACAATATGATATGTGTTGTATATCGACAAACAACAAACACGCATATATATAAAAAATATGAGTTATATTTTTATTAATGACGATGAACCGTGTAGCATAGGGGACAGAGAATTAAGAGAGCGCGCTTCTAAGGGTTGACGGGAGTGTCATCGTATCTGTTGTGTCTCTCTCTCTCTACTGCTACTCTGGTCTACCTGTCTGTCTGGTGAATCCGTGCGCCGAGGTCTTTTTATAATCTCCAAACCGGGACTTTTTCTTCTGGTTTTGCCTCGCCCACGCACGCCCACGTAATTCTCAGAGACACCTGTTCTGTTTGCCTCTGTAGCCATTTCCGCTACTGCCGGAAATAAGGTCAAACAAACATCCGTTCCTTTCAACGACCGGAAACACCCCCGCTTGCATCAGCCTTCCTCGGGTGGGGCCAGATTGTTATTACATATGCAGATGATACAGTGCTGTTAGCAGACATGGAAAGGAAACTACAAAATCTCCTACATAAGATAGATAAAGAAAATGAAAAGAAAGGACCTAACATAACTTTCAAGAAAACTGAATGCATGGTTATTAGTTAAAAAGAGGATCCCAAAATGTCAACTATAAGTTGAGAATACTGAAAACAAGCAGATATAAAAATTTAAACATTTGGGAAACATTCTAACAGAAGACAGCAAATGTGACACTGAGATCTGAAGAAATATTGGCATGGCCAAGGATGCATTCCAGAGGCTGAGTAGAATATTGAGAGACGGGAAGATTTCATTAGAAACAAGAAAAGAGTATTGGACTGTTATATGATACCAGTTCTCCTTTAAGGCAGTTAATGCTGGACAATCTCCTTAAGGATGAAGGAGAGACTTGATGCAACAGAAATGTGGCTCTACAGAAGGATACTGATGATACCACGAATTGAACATGTGAGCAACGACAAGGTTTTAGAGAGGATGCAAACAAAGAGGAAATAAATACTTAACATCAGAAGGAGACAGTTGAGATTTCTGGGACATGTAATGAAGAAGGAGAGTGTATAGAACCTGATACTCACAGAAATGATAGAGGGAAAGGGAGACAGGAGAAAGCATCACAAGACATGTGAGCAAGAGGATGATGGAATGGGGTTTGGGAGAGATATCAAGAGGGGAAATGTTAAAAACAACAGGGGATAGGGGCAAATGGAAGTCCATGATCACCTACACTACCAGCCATAATTATTAAACCACCCCAGTTTTTTCAAAAGAAATTATGTATTTCATATTATATTGAGTATTTATTGCTAAGTGGATATTTCTAAATGAAAATAGAATGGTTCTTTTGTTATTATTACTTTGCAAAATTTTATAAAGCAAGGAAGCAAAAATGAACTCGTCCGAATCACCCTAAATGTTTTTCATTCTTTGAGTGATGAAACTGCAATATAGGTAATTATAAAATATTTATAAATTCATTTGTTGCACACATTATTGTGCAATATTAACAAAAGAACCATTCTGTTTTCATTTACAATTATTCACTTGGCAATAAATACTAAAAAATAGTATGAAATACATCATTTTTTTAAAACCCTGGGGTGGCCTAATAATTATGGCCGGTAGTGTATATCTTGAAAGGATATAAAGAAAAAGAAATAATATATATTATTTTCTAACAATTAGATACTTCAAAGCAAATTTTGGTATATTACATGCTAGAAATATGATTTATATTTATTTTAAAATTATGACCATTAATTGTATAAACATTACTAATATTGTACTTGAATCAATAACTTTTCCTTTGAGCTTTTTTTTGTACATATACATATATAAAGTATTAATCTATACTATTTCTATATTATACTATTGTACTACGCTGGTTACATTATTCTGACTATTGTCCTCATCTTTATTGTCACTTTCAAGATGTTTCGGCTGTTGTACACTCCGGCCTTCTTCAGGTGCTAGGAATTTTGGTTTGCTAGGAATTTCAAACCAAAATTCCTACCACCTGAAAAACATTGAGAAAGTGACTAAAGTCAGGATGCCAGCCCAGGATTGACAACATTACAAACTCTTTGAATTTTGTCAAGAATCTCAAGATATACAGCAGTTGCACTAAACCTGATATGACAGCAATATTCAATAAAATTTGTGTTGTTGTCAAGCAAGTATTTTTAGAACCTTATTATACCTTCCTCTTAACTAATTCCAGATGTTTTTACCCATTACTGTCCTGTCCTTTATTAAGAACAATACTAGACTCTTTTCCAATCTTACCAGATTACCTTTACTTCTTTGGATGAAGATTAGCTTTTGATATAGAGAATATTTGTTCACTTTGGCTAATCAATGATCTCTTTCATTGCACAATGTTGCAAAGTATGCACTTTTCATCACCTGTCAGAATTTGTTTCAAAGGTTTTACATGGAATTGGTAAATATTTTCATTTAACTTCTGTAAAAGTTGCACATGAAAGCGATTTAACGCAACATTGATTTTCATTGCTTGATATGAAAATATTTTAGTTATATTGACTGTCTTAAATATTTTACAGTGATTTTATTCTTAGTACTGCCTTTATTTGATCACTGTCAACTGCTCTATCCAACCATAGAGCATTGTTCATCAAGAAATTTTCAGTACAAAATTTCACAAACAATTTTTGCTATCACCCTTCTGCATGAACAGCATTATTTTTTATATATGAGCAGTAACTTTACATTTTTTTAAATAAAAAAAACTAATATACTAAAATGATTTTTTTTCCATTTTTAATATAAGTAAATAAAAATATACCAGTTTTGATATTTTTTATGTACTATAAGAAAAAAAAGGTTACTACCACTTTTCCTACACAATTTCTCTTCTCACCCACCCCTAATCTAAATGGGTCTGTTTGATTGGCTAAGATGATTTTCCTTGACCAATCAGTGGACGCCCAATTTTGGTGGACTCAATGCAAAAATCCTTCTAAATGGGTCTGTTTGATTGGCTAAGATGATTTTCCTTGACCAATCAGTGGACGCCCAATTTTGGTGGACTCAATGCAAAAATCCTTCTATCTTCGTCTTTTTTCAAATGTTCTAGCAAGGAACAACAGGTAAGAAATTTCCTCTCTTTATTTGAAGCTACTTTGAACATTCTAAGAGCCGTCTAATTTATTTGGACATTAAAGAACATTTCATAGTTGGACTTCTAAAGCCGCAAACACAACTAGTCTTTTTCTCTGTTATTGCCATAATAATCACTTGTTTCGTTATCTCTGTCTTGTGTCTTTTGTATTCCTTTTTTTCAGCAATTCCAACTAAATTCACCTTAGTACATGCTGATATAACTGCTGTCACATTTCTGTCAAAAGTGTTCTTTGTGAATAAAGTTAGTAAATAGTAAATGCTACAAATAACAACTAATGAAAGAAAAAAAAATAAAGTTTGGTAAATGTTCGTTTTAGGTGCTGGTGGCTTTTCCTCCTTCAAATTTATCCAAAATAGCATTATTTCTGTGCAAATGTATATGCTGAACTCAAATCAACAATTAGTTATTGAAGAAACTTACCTTTTTTGCTTTGAAAGTCCATAAAAAAAATGAGCTATATCTTGCACTTTTTCTCTCCTGTATCTCTCACGAAGTCATTTAATTAACTGCAGAATGACGTTCTACGTAGGCAGCAATTTTCTGCCAAAGTTTGGTCGATTTTCTTTCTTTACTAAAACTTCTGGCAATGTACTTCCTGTTATGAAAGTAACAAGCCTAGAAATACAATAGCGCATTACTTTTTTACCGGAAGTACATTGCCGGAAGTATCAGTAAATGAAGAAAAATCGAGCAAAAATCTGCCAAAATTCGTTGCATTACGCAGTACGTCATTCTGCAGTTAATTACATGACTTCATGAGAGTTACGGGAGAGAAAAAGTGCAAGATATAGTTCGTTTTTTTTATGGCCATTTAGATAAAAAAAGGTAAGTTTCTTCAATAACTAACAGTTGATTTGAGTTCAGCATATACATTTGCACAGAGATAATGCTACTTTTGATAGATTTAAAGGGGAAAAGCGTCGGGACTTACAACAAAAATTTACCTAAAGTTTTTGGTCAGTCCAGTACTTCTGTACTGTATTCTTAGCACTGACAATCTATTGTTTTTTTTTTTTGGTATTTTTAAATCTCACTTCTGTTACTGCCATACCAAAAGACAACTGTCATCTTTGATCATTTCCAAGTATCTGCCTTCAAAAGACATAAGAATTGCCAAATCAAAATTCTTTTTTAATGTTTAACTTACTTTTTAAAAAAAAATTGACATGCTTGATGTTCATTGATTTTATTATAGTATTTTTAATGAAGAAAGCAGACAAATCGTCCAATAGGTGCTAAAGAGTGCATATTGTTATAAAATATTGATTTCCTACTATCAGTAATGAAGACATACTCAATATATTGACAAAGTGCAAAGATGTCTGATTTCTTTTGTGCAATATTTTTAATATACTAATTGCACACTCTATAAAGACAAATTGGTTAAAAGAAAATTAGGAAAGATATAATTTTCAAGACAAACAAAAAAGTTTTCTTAGCAAACATAATATGATATTTTGAATCTAAAGAAATACATATTTGCATATTGTTTTTAGCTGTCCTTGCAAAAGCTTCATAAGGCTGGTTTCTTTAAATGCTAAAATGCTTCAAAATAATCTGGTCAAAAAATGTAACCATTTCTGTTTAGAAAATTATTTTTTGCAATTTTTATCATTGTGTTGGAAATTGGCGATTTCATATATATTTCATTACTTGGTTGTTTTTATATACTAGCTGAATACACTTCCTACAGATAGAAAAATAAGTTAAAAAAACCCTCATTTTCAGCAAACATCTATTTTCTAAAGTTCTTTTTGTCATTATGCTAAGTCCACTTGAATTTTATCCTCTAGATATACCTACATAGATCTGATGATGAGACAAACATTTGAATAATTTTTTAATGTCAGTATTATTTTTATTATCATTATTAATAATAATAATAATAATAATCATTATGCTAAGTTCACTTGAATTTTATCCTCTAGAGGCTTACGGCCTTATCACGTTGGATACACTGGTTCTCGCTCGATCACAAAAGTTAAGCAACGTTGAGCCTGGTCAGTACCTAGATGGGTGACTGCTTGGGAATACCAGGTGCTGTAAATGTTTAGTGACAGATGTGCATTGTGGTTCAGTGGATATCGGCTCAGAAAGAGAAATCGGTGAACTGAGTTCAAATTCCAGTTGAATACCCTGCATTCACTTACGCACTGGTACCCTTGGGAAAGGTATTAATCCATCCAGTTATAGGTTAAATAACAAGGGAAGGACTTGGGGACCCTGCTCTTAAAAAACAAATCTCAATGAATCTTGATACTCGAAAAGAAAAACGTATTACTAGACACAAAACTTATATAAAAACAACAATAGATTGTTGAAAGAAAAATGTGTTACCAGCAATAAATAAATAAAATTTTGTTGGCAATAAATGACCCACCGAGGTTGATTTGACATAAAAAAAAAAATTATCCTCTAGATATACCTACATAGATCTGATGATGAGACAAACATTTGAATAATTTTCTAATGTCAGTATTATTTTTATTATTATTATTATTAATAATAATAATAATAATAATAATAATAATAATAATAATAATCATTATGCTAAGTTCACTTGAATTTTATCCTCTAGAGGCTTACGGCCATATCAAGTTGAATACACCAGTTCTCACTCGATCACTGAAGTTAAGCAACATTGAGCCTGGTCAGTACTTAGATGGGTGACCGCTTGGGAAAACCAGGTGCTGTAAGCGTTTAGTGATGGATGTGTGTTGTGGTGCAGTCGATATCAATTTGGAAAGAGAAATCGGTAAGCCGAGTTCAAATTCCAGTTGAATACCCTGCATTCACTTAAGCACTGGTACCCTTAGGAAAAGTATTAATCCATCCCTTCTCTCCATCCAGTTATGGGTGAATTAACAAGAGTAGGACTTGGGGACCCTGCCCTTAAAAAACAAATCCCAATGAATCTTGGTACTCGAAAAGAAAAAAGTATTACTCAAAACAAAACTTATATAAAAACAACAATAAATTGTTGAAAGAAAAAGGTATTACCAGCAATAAATAAATAAAATTTAGTTAGCAATAAATGACCCACCAAGGTTGATTTGACATAAAAAAAAAAAAATTATCCTCTAGATATACCTACATAGATCTGATGATGAGACAAACATTTGAATAATTTTCTAATGTCAGTATTATTTTTTATTATCATTAATAATAATAATAATAATAATAATAATAATAATAAAAATAATTATTCATGTGGCAAACTTACTGTTTTTTTCTGGATGTGCTTTGCGATGCAGTGGATGTTGCCTCAGAATGAGAAATCAGAGAGCTGAATTCAAATTCCAGTTAAATTCATTGCATTCACATACATGTTTTTTCTTTGAATTTTATAAACAATCTCTAAATATATAGCCGAAGTACGAGACCAGATGTGACATTCAATGTGTATTCAATGCAAGGATGAATGGCTTATAAATATGCAAAATTCTGGAGAGAAAAATTGTCTAGCACAGCACAGAGAACCAACTTTTCTAGCAGTAAACCTAGCAATTGATTTAATGTAATCTTTCTAAGCCATGTCAGTGAGAAATGTTAGAGAGGGTGCAATGAATGTCTCTTCTGGAGGTTAGCATCAGCCTTGCTGATGGAAGGTAAAAAAGGTTCTCTCAGCTGTTTAAAAAGGAGCAGTTTCCTTTTGGAAACATTAAAATTAGCAAACTATACTTTGCTCCTGTTAACAACAGAAGGTAGATCATTTTTAGATCCCCTGCCAATTTAACCTTATCAAACCAATCAGACTTACTCTTGAGACAGGAGTAAATAGTTGTGTTCATCATTCTGAGGTGAGTGTATGATACCAGATGATGTGTGCTGAAGTATCTGCAGCACAATATCCTTGCTAATGGATATTAAGTACAAACAAGACAAACACAAGACAGGAAAATAATAAGCATTAGAAAGAAGAGGTTAAGTTGTTAAAGTCACAGAGAGCACAGTCTCATAATAATTGTCAATGACACTCTGAATTGCTAACTGCTATTAATCTTATTTATATAACTGTTTCAGTCCACAGACCATTCCATAATTGAGAGTGTTAGAGGGTTGTCAGCTGCTCTACAACACATTCATACTGTGTTGAGAACTGATATCATCAAGAAGGTAATTGATGAAAATTAGGAGCAAAGAAGTTAAAGGGATAAAGCCAATGGTGATCCCTTCCTTAGTACAAAAGATTTAGAAGAATGGCCATTCAGGACAACTTACATTTTTCAATTCGATAAGAAAGACTGAATCAGTTCAAAAATTTGTCTAGAAATGCCACAATCTTTCAACTTATTATGAAGACCAGTATACCAAACCACCTCAAATGCCTTTGCGATATCCAGAGCAACAGACTAAGTTTCACCATTCTTATCTAAAGCTTGATTGACTCTTTCAGCAATAACCCTTGTCACATTAGCAGTTGATTTAGAAAAAGCAAAAGCCATATTGCTAATTTGAAACAATACAATATAAGGTGTTTAACCAATTCAGAGCTTTGCCAAAAAGAGTTAGAAGACTAAAAGGCTGGTAGAAGGATTAGATGATTTGCCTAAGTTCTTATAGACAGGAAATACAGAAGAGGATTTTCAACAAGCAGGAAAGGAAGAGGCATTTATTGTAAAGTTTAAACAGAATGGGAGACACTTCAGGAGCACATTTCCAAATTGTAGGAATGCCATCAAATTTATATGCTTTGTGAAAATCCAGTTAAGAGATGGAAATAGTAACAGAGAAATGAGATGCTAGCAATACTCTGTGAGAAAAAGGTTGTAGAACTTTCACAACCATGCTGAATGGTTTTCAAATAATTAGAGAGGACGATAATCATGTTGTGCATTCTATACTTTCTCAGTTATATATATATATCAATCTACAGGGAATTCAGAAATGAATCCTTTATTTAATCTATGGAGGTAGATTGTTCTTATTGCACTACCCATGTCTAGGGATAGCTCATCTAATTTTTTTATTTTTTTTTTAGTACTATTGCTCTCCCATTTCCACTGATTCCAAGTACACACTTCTTGACTCAAAAATTTAACTTCTCTGTCACCAAATGTTCTAAGGGACAATGGCTTAGTGGATCAAAGCATTGGTTTGTTAATTTGATGACATAGTGATTGTGGGTCAGGTAGTGTCTCCTTGGACAAAATGGAAATAGATAAACAATAACTGAGCAGTATTAAAAGTAAGAACTGGACATTATCCTAAACATTGGCAGTTGAATTGGAACAGTCTGCTCTTATACATTAAATAAAGAATTCACTTCAGAATTCTTTGTAGATTTATATACACCTGAAGAAGGCTAGAGGGCACAACAGCTAAAACATTGTGATAACAACAATAAAGATGAAGACAATAGTTCAAATCAAATAATGAAAATAATGATAACTTTCTAATCCAAAGATTCAAACAGAAACTCTCTCTGATCACAGAGAGATGTTTGTCATTAGACACAAGGTAAATATTACAATGCCATCAGCAGAAGCAGGCTTTTCCCTTAGCTATATGAAATTTGAAACTCTTTTCTAAAAAGATTTGGGTAAACAAATTTTGAATAATTATGCATGATTATTATTTATTAATGATTTGTAGATTAACTCATTAACTTAGCCGGAATACCCAGGCTATATGTCAGTTAGTTAAGTGGTAAACGCTTGGGCGATCATGTCTCGAAAGAGACATAACTGACTAGGCAGAAGATTATCCTGCAGTAGGTTGCCATTGCTTTCTGCGGTAGACTGGTTGCCGGCCAAGGCTTTAGAACCCAATCTGTCCTGTTATTTAACCCATAACTGGAAGGAAGAGATGGATTAATACCTTTCCCAAGGTTATTTGCGCATAAGTGAATGCAATGAATTCAACTGGAATTTGAACTCGGCTCCCCGATTTCTCGTTCCGAGCCGATATCCACTGTACCACAATGCACATTATAACTACTCCAATTAGAAGAAGGAAGGACTATGCATGAGTGATGAGTAGTAACACAAATGACTTTAGGACTTCACAAAAATTAAAAAAACTAAATTAGTTGCAAAATGCTCGTTTTAACTAATTAATAGACTTATTCCATTTGCCACAAAACATAATTACTGCCCTTAACAATTAGCAAGTAATATTCAGTACAAATATTTAAACAAAACTAAATTTAATAATAACCCCTTTTATTTAAAACATTCTTTTCTGTGATTTTTCTCTAGTAAAATCATCAATTATTTCACTGAAAGTAATGAAAAGTAACTTGACACTTTGTACATAGAAGACTACATGCAGCCAGTTTATGTAATGACATTGTTTGTTCAAAGTTAATTTTCTATTCATTTTAGCTGTGAAAAAGATATTTCTTCCCAGTAATTTGTAACCACTAAACAGAAGAATATAGACTGCTACGTGATGTCAGTTCTTCAATACGGCAGTGAATGCTGGACAATATCATCGAAAATGAGGATAAAACTGGAAGCAGCCAAAATGTAGTTCTACAGAAGGATGCTACGGATATCGTGGACTGAGCATACAAGCAACGACAAGGTGTTAGAAAGAATGGCAACAAAAATGAAATTGATGCTGAGCATCAGGAAGAGACAACTGAAGTTCCTGGGACATGCAATGAGGAAGGAGAGCCTGGAGAACCTGATACTGACTGGTCAGATAGAAGGAAGGAGAGACAGAGGAAGGCAGCGGATAACATATTTGCAGGGCCTGATCAGGTGGATGACGGAACGGGGGTTGCCAGGAGCAACAGGAGCAAACATACTAAGAGCCACAAGGGATAGAGAGATGTGGAGAGCCATGATCGCCTACGTCCTGAAGGGACAGGGCACATAGAAGAAGAAGCAGAAGAATAATCATAAAATACTTTCTATCTTAGGAAAAGCTAAACAAATTTCATTTTTCTAAATTACCAGATGTAGAAACTTGTGGATAACATATTCATCATTTCAATAATTTTGCTTCACATAAAGCAGAAAATGTTCCAATTCACCTAACAAATTCATATCAACATCATCTGGATATTCTTTAATAATTACCGTTACTGCATCATATGGTTGCTCCTCTGCAGAATGGAAATCTGCTAAAAACAAAATTTATCTGCAACATCATTATTTACTGTTGCTTATGTAAAATGCATCAACAACAAGAATAAACTATTTTATTCTGAATTTATCTGTTGCAGATAGTTCTTCATCTGCATGAGACCCAATTTTTTTTTAGAAGAAAGCTTTTAAAGCTTAATTTACCATGCAGTTGTCAAAGTATTTTACAAATGTTGTCATTATTACCACAATCATTATTTTTTATTAATTTTAATAAAAAAGATATATATATATATATATATATATATATATACAGAGCTGTAGCTGATGCTAAAAAACCCTGGGCACGGAGAAAATTGCCCGGATTTATTAGTTGACAATGTAATGACGTCATCAGTGTCATTCATTTCCAGAAACTATGATTTTTTTGGCTATTTCAATGGAAATTAGGCACAGAACCTGAACAAAAGCAGGAAGTCGGGTTTGGACTTTTTGAGTATAACCAGTCTTTTCTCTCAAAATTAATAAATAAACAAACAGATTTTTACTGCTTTAATTCAGATGTTTTCTTCGTTTTTCTTTCGTTTTTCTTTCTTTCTTTCTTTCTTTCTTCGTGAATTGTTTAGTTTGATTTCTGATGAAGACATTTTTCCTTGCCCGGATTATCACTATGATTGCACAGATTGGCTCGGACTCATGCCCGGTGTACCCGGTAGTCAGATACGGCCATGTATATATGTATATATATTTGGTGTCAGTCAAAGTTGCTAAACTCTAAGCTATTAAGCACATGGAATCAGAGAAAGAAAATTTTAATGTGTTATATATAAGCGATATATACACATGTCAGTCACCAAAAGAACTCAATTCATTGCTGAAAAAATTTATGCATATATTGCCAAAGTGATAACTGGTTTTTCAAATTTTCCTCTCTAGAGTGCTCAATCATAATGAGAACATAATATTCATCATATATATATATATATATATATATATATATATATATATATATTACAAAAAAGTGAAAGGACACATACATTAAAAACCCACTGTTCAAGCATTTACTTTTATAAAGAGTGCTCAATACAGAGTAGAGCTTAATATTGTAATTTTGTTATTACAATGTTTTATAAAAGCATACTATCACTACACAAAAATTTTCATGTTTCAGAACAAAACTGTTCTTCTTCAGGTGATATGTTAAAATAACTAATAATTATTGTATATATATATATATATATATATTAGTTTTTGGTCATAATTAAAATAGACCAGTACACAGTTGTATTAAAAAGTTTCAATACATTTATTTTGTAGAACTACTGGGATATTCAAACTACTGAAAATTTTCAAAGTTAGAGAGGATTTATTCAAGGATCTTGCAACACTTTTATCCATTTTTGTGTGACCCTAGTGTGTTTATAGGTGTTTGTATACATTATATATATATATATATATATATATATATATATATCATTGAAGAGAGTGGACATCATTTTAACCTAAACCCGAGGAACCTTTCAGCCAACACTTGTCAAGGGTTACGTTGGCAAAATTTTAAATGGGTATAGAAGAGGACACAACAAAAGGGATTATTTGCAATACTGGGAGAAGATGGAATTCATTTAAAAATAAATTTATTGATAAAATATTAAAAAGTGAGGGGGGTGTAAACATGTAAATCCCACAAGAGTGAAATAAAAAAGAAAAATGTTACACTCACATACTCGCCAGTAGTTGCAAAGAGCGTAAGAACTGCTCTTTCTGCCTGCATAGGCTCGGCTGCTGAATTTTTAGGCTAATGGCCTCTAAAACACGTAGATGGTAAGCCGATCGAGCACTATGCAAGACAGAAAACCAATTGTCCTCATAAGAGGAGGCACAAACCTGATTATCCAGCAGGTACTGGCCGATTGCTGAATCCAACACAGCTTGAGTCGTCCTTATATTGCTATGGGAATTGCCTAAACGTGTGTGTGTGTGTGTGTGTTTATATTTATATATATATATATATATATATATATATATATAAATCACACACACACACACACACACACACACACACACACACACATATATATATAAATCACACACACACACACACACACACATATATATATATATATAAATCACACACACACACACACACACACACACACACACACACACACATATATATATATATATATATATATATATATTATTTTTGTTGATTTAGTGTCAAAAAATGAAAATTATTTAAAAAATATATACTTTTAAAATATAAAGGCTCCAAGGTTATTCTAGCGCTGACCATCAGTAAAGAGCTGCAACTTCATGTGTTCCCTGTTGGCTTGATAGTTCACAAGGAGAAGAAATGTGGATTAATAGTGCTCGATATGTTAATTAAGAATATAAAATGATTCTTATTAAATTCTGAGTTATTTCAAAATATCAAATATTAGTTTTATTTCCAATGGAAAATTTTATTAAAAGCGTTAAGTTAAAATGTGATATGAATAGTTCATAAATGAACACTAAATTCAAAAAACAATAACAGTATTTTTAAAAGAAAAAGATTTATAGATAAAATTAAGATTTTTAGATGTGGCACAAGGCTGAAAGTATGAGGCACGTTGTAAGGATTGAACTCACTACTCAATTCTAACTGATGTAGTGAGAAGCTTGCTAACTATTGCACCACCCCAAAGTACCCCAAAATAATTTTATAAGTGTAGCTTAGATGTGGTACACACACCAAAAGTGTAGAGCACCCAGTGAGGATCAAACTCATTACTCTATAATAATTGATGTAGCCAGACAAGCTTTGTTAACCATTACACCACATTGAAGATTTATAGATAAAATGAAATGCAAATGTATACACAACACAAGTAAAAATGTACTTTTATTGAAAGTTATTATTTTTTCTTAAAATAATATGTTAAGTGAATAGAAATCTGTCAACTGAAATTAATAGGAATGTCATCAGAAGTTTTGTCTACATTTTTGTTTTATTCAAATGACAAAATGTTTATTTTACAGTGTTTCAAAAGTATTCATGCCTAATTTATACAGTACAGTCAGTACATCATAGTCGATCTTTTTGTGAAAATAGCAGCTCATAATCCTTTTATTTTTTAGAGCAGCTGACACCCTTCTGGCACTCTCAAAGATGGAATGGTCAGTGGGCTGAAATAGCTTTATATATAATATGCATAGCAGTTAGGAATTCGGAGTGTCATTGATGATTATTATCAGACTGTGCTCTGTGTGACTCTAACAACTTAATCTCTCCCCTCTTCTAATTATTGTTGTTCTGTCTTATCTGTGTCTGTCTTGTTTGTACTTAATATTCATTAGCATGGATATTGTGCTGTGGATAATTCAGCACACAACATCTGGTATCATACTGCCACCTCAGGGATATAACACTTTGGGTAGCCTGTGGTAAGATTTCTGCTATGTTACTTGGACAGTTTATCCCATGCTTTTTTACATTAGTGTTCTAGCTGAGTCATGTTTGTTGATGACCTTTGATGGACAGCAGTTTTTGGTTACTTCCAGAAGCTTTTCTGTTATTTCCCAGTGTAAAACTTGAACAGTTTTCTTTAGAATCCATCATATTTTTTGATTTGCTTGAGATGTATGCTTGGAATCATTCTACAGAAATGTGAATTTCTTCCTAAGCTTCAGACTTCTTACAGGCTTAAAGGGGTTTAACTTAAGAATTACTTTTTTATATTTAGCATTGTCCAAGTAACTTAAACATGAGCAAACCCCCCAAGATGAGAAAAAAACAACCCTATAGTATTATACCACTACATGTTTTTTTTTAGTTGGGATGGTATGGGCTAGATCAGGATGAACAATGGCATCCTCCCCCCTGCCCAAATCTATGATACTAGCTCTCTTTCTACTATATCTCAATTTTCAAAAGGTCATCTTTATACAAAATACAAATTTTTATTGTATCCTAATTATGTACAGTATTATATGCAAGATAGGTGAACTATTCAATTAGAAAAATTGAAAATAAATACAATATATTAAGACATTGAACAGGTTCTTTATGTTTTCAAACAGATGGCATTCCTAGAACTTCATGCATGTAGTTTCAAAAAGTAATGCATCTATAAAGAATTACTATAAGCAAACTTGAAATTTGATGTATGTCATTTCACCAAAACGTAAACAACTTTGTTTTTCATAGCGTTAAACATGTGTAATTTCATGCCAAAGAAAGTGCATTTACAAGGAATTTTACTGCACCACTTTATTCAAAAGAAATCTACACCTGAAGCACAGAGAATTCTTGTTGAGATTTATTGTGATAATTCTCTGTTGAAAACAATATGCTGAGATTGGTTTAGACACTTCAAAAGTAATGATTTTGATGTTGAATATAAAGAACACTCCAGTACACTGAAGAAGTTTGAAGACAAAGAATTGGAGGTATTAATTCATGAAGATTCATATCAGGTGCAAGCTGAACTTTCATAATCATTAGAAGTTGATTGCACAACAGTTTCAAAATGTTTCAAAGCATTAGGTATGATTCAAAAGCAAGGACATTGGGTTCCATATGAGTTGAAGCAGAGACGTCAAATGGAATCTTGTCACGTGAACAGCTGCTTCAGTGGCACATAAGGAAAGATTTTTTGCACTGTATCATGACCAGTGATGAAAATTGGATACACTATGATAACCCTTAGCATAAAAGATCATGAGTTAAGCTCAGCCATACATCGACATCAGTGGCAAAGCTAAATATTCATGGTTTGAAGCTTCTGCTCTGCATATAGTGGGATCAGATGGATGTAGTTTATTACGGGCTACTCAAACTGACTAAAACCATCACAGGAAATTGCTATTGACTACGATAGATGCATCTGCAGTAAGCATTGAAGAAAAACTGGTCTCTACATGATATATCCCATGAGGGGATAATCAGGAAAAGAATAGTGCAAGAATAATACTTAACACTGAAGATAGATTAATAGGGATTTATTATACCACAGTACAATAAATCAATAGACATACAAAAACACCAACGAATAGTAACAGGTATAACAATCAAGTAGACTATGTCTCTGCCTAGGACGTATGCAGCCATCTAGTGAAGAATGCTTCCGCCAAGTGACGTATGCTTCCGTCTAGTGATGTATGCTCTCGCCTAGTGATGATGGCTCCCTAGTTCGCTCTAGTCACAGTCTTTTATAGACTGGACCATATCCATTCCGGGATAGGACAGGATATACCTCTACAACACTATACGAGCAGAAACACAACCAAATGATTTTGCAACATGACAATACTAGACCACATGTTGCAAAATGGATAAAAACCTTGCTTGGAAACAGTTGAATGAGAAATCCTGCCTCTCCTACTGTATTCCCCAGATATTGCTTCATTCGATTATCACTTGTTCCGATTTATGGTACACGGCCTGACTGAGCAGCACTTTCATTCTTATGAAGAATTTTTCTTGACGTGGAATTCAAATGCTGCCAGAAAGATGGGGAAAAGTAATGGCTAGTAATGGACAATACTTTCAGTAGCATGCTTTTTACTAATTTTTGCAAATAAGACATTACTTTTCATGAAAAATCATCAAGAACTTATTCAAGCTCTTAATATCTAAATATGAATTAGAAACATGTCATAATAGATCAATTTATTTTAAAGAAATCAACAATATTTTGCTGCTAATTTTAACATGAACTTGAAAATTTTTCTTGTTAAGAAGTTGAATAATTTTAATACATTCAAAATTATGAAGAAAAAGAAAATTTTACTTGTTGATTTGATGCACACAAAACAACTGAGTCTAGAACTGGGAGCCTTAATCTTTATGGTTCTATTTTTTACCAAAATGGAAAAAAGTAGGCAGTAAAAACAATAAAAAAATGCAGATAAATAAGAATACATTTTTACCGAGGATTTCTGTTTGAATTTCTAGGTTGAGGACAATAGCCAAATGGATTATTTGTTTTAATTTTCTTGGAAGCATTAGTCATTTCTTTTACAAAAATATATTGCTAGTTATAATCTTTTTAAATATATTACTGCTAATTGTTTACTATGAAAATGTATTCTGGTATTTTTATTATAAAAATGTATTTTTAAACTTTCATGGTTTTTTAAACCCAATTTGAGGTTTAACTATTTAACCATACTTGGTCATACCACCCTGGGTCTAGGTAAACCTGGGAACAACAGCAATTACAAAGTGATTGCATGCTTCTCAAAAGCTCCCAATCAGAGGCCTTACTCCAAAATGTAGCTTGTTGTCATACCCAGGAGGGTTTATTATTATGATTACAGAAGAGATATAAAAATAAAAAAAAATAATAATGCGAAGGTGAGTGTGTTCTACTACCTGGGTCAGCAGCAATTGAAAAGTATTCTGATCAGTGGCCTTGCTGCCAGATGTAGTTTATCATCATACCCAGGACACAGTTATTGAATAAAAGCAATGGTTCAAAGTAAAGTATGGTGGTATAGTAATTGTGAGTTCAAGAACTGAGCTGAGTGGTATGGACTTAAACTCTGTCAAAACAGGAAGAGCGATAACTGGACAGTACTAAATATAAACAATCTAAGATATCCCTAGACATGAACAGTAGAATGAGAACAATCTACCCTAAAGTGTTCAGTTTAGAACTCCCTGAAGATTATCTGGATTGACAGACACTCAAAAAAGGTCAAAGCAAAACTAACAAGAAATGTTCTGATAATAACAAAGACAAAGTGGTCCAAACATAAAACTCAGGATTGTTTTGGAGGTACTAGTCTAGAAGTAGACAAGAGAAATATCTTGGCTTTGTGCTGAACAAATATGCCAAGATATTTATATCTCTTTCGTATGACAGATTTTACAAGTGTATTAATCGCAATCAGAAAGGGGTCTTTTATTTTGCCCATTTATAAATTATCAAAGATTATCGACTGCTTTTTGTGAATAGAGATCAATTAACTGAGGTGATATTCAATTGATATTCATGACTTTGGGGAGATTATCATTACTTTATTTTGAGATGCATTAATGACGTTCTGTTTTCTAAACTATCATGGCTTCAAACAAGTTTTGAAATTCAGCTTAGCTTAGGAAACACAAATAAAACAGCATTAGTAAATATACTTAATCATAATGGGAGAGCCACATTTATCATTCATGAGATCCTATTCACTTATTTTCTTTCTGTTGACACAGGGTTTCAACTGATGCATTCTTATTCATCATCAGAAAATATCTAATATATAATTATTTATATCCATTTATCTAGCACCCTTAATAAAATAGAAATCATGTGAATACTAATCCCTATAAGCTCATGAATACAGAATGTCATTTATGAAAAACTCATTGGTTTAATTTTTGCACAGCAGGTGGAGAAATATATTTCTTTCTTAAGAATAATTTAGATATTGTTCATAATACTGATTTTTTATACTTAAAGCTTTCGTTTTTTTATTCTTTTATTTAATAATATTGTGTGGCTTTTGTGTGCATCCAACCAACAAGTAAAATTTTCTTTTTCTCTATAAATTTGAATGTATTAAAATTATTCAACCTTTTAACATGAACAATCTTAAGTTGATGTTAAAAATGACCACGAAACATTTTTGATTTATTTAAGATGGAATGATCTGTTATGACATGTCTCTAATTTGCAATTTATCTTAGATAAATTTTATTTATTTTAAGTTTTCCCCATTGAATTTTTCACCTATATTGTCAGTCAGTTAAGTGCCATACATGATACACGCTTGGGCGATCATGTCTCGAAAGAGACATGACTGACTGGGCAGAAGATTATCCCACAGTAGGTTGCCATTGCTTTCTGTAGTAGACTGGTTGCTGACCAAGGCTATAGAACCCAATCTGTCCTGTTATTTAACCCATAACTGGGGGGAAGAGACGGATTAATACCTTTCCCAAGGGTATTTGCGCGTAAGTGAATGCAATGAATTTGGCTGGAATTTGAACTGGGCTCCCCGATTTCTCATTCCGAGCTGATATCCAATGCACCACAATGCACATCCTACATTGTAAATTATCTATTATTGTGCATGCATAATTAGACTGCATAAAAATAATAAAATAATTGTATTTTATATAAAGACTACCTTATGAAAATTTATATATAGTAGAGTGACAGGGTGGGTATCATAAATTTGGGGTGTTTCAAAAAAAAACCCTGCACTAGCACTGACCAGAAAAAGAACAGGGGTAACAATGGTCAAACAATCATAATAACATGTGTAAATTAGTCAGACTTTAAATTATATCAATAATGATAACTCTTCCTTCCAGAAATTCAGAAAGGCTTATAGAAACTTATAACCTATTCATATCCACTGAAATGGTTTGTTGAGCATTACTATGGTAAAGAGCTCAAGCAAAGCTATAGAAAACAATATCAAATCCAATATCTTGAGCAACAGAAAAAAATTATGGAATGAACATTGTTTTAAGGTTAATTTATAGAGGGCTTCTTTTTTTATTATTCGTTTCACCCCAAGCAAGGCAATAAAGCCACTAACATGCAAGTGGTTACTGAGTGTTAGAGAATATGAAAACACATACTACTAAGGAAAGTGCACAATAAAGGAGCAAGAATTGAGAAGATAGAATGTTTGACATTGCATTTAAATTTTCGAAGATCTAAATTGACTGGGAAGCAAGAAGCTGGAATAGAGTTTCACAAGCAAGAAGTCTTACAGAAGAAACTGTTAGCATAGAACTAATAGTTACATATAGCCATTTCCAATGTAGAATGATGAGACCTTGCTGCTAATCTAGTACTGCACTTTTTTTATTTTTTATTTTAATCATTTCACCCCGAGCAAGGCAGAAATGCCACTGATGAGCTGGGGGCTACATAAATGTAAAAAGATTAATTAGAAAAGAGTGAGGAGTACAAACTAGTTAGAAAGGAGCAATAGAAAGCTGAGAATGCAGGTGCGATGACAGATACATAGGTGGAGAGAAAGGGAAGGATAAACGGGGGTGGGGAGAGAGCTAGAGTCCATTGGTTAATAGATGAGTATTGACATTGCATTTAAATTTCTGGAGGTTGTAGCCGTCAGGAAAGCAAGAATTTCATAAAGTCTAGCTATCATAGTGGAAAGTTCATGAAAACAATTACCATGAAAATATTTATAGAAAATGCAATGGAAAGCTATCCTATAGTGATGGGAAGAGACTAAAGATGAAATGCTGGTTAGGACTAATAATATTGCAAATTCTTCTTTGTGTTTTCTAAAAAATTTCTAAATATATAGCAGGAGCAATGTTATAGATCTTTGTTGCCAAATTGTTATGGAGTTGTAGCAAAATTTCACTGTAAAGTTGTAGTGAACAGTTTGTGCCGGAAGTAAGACCTGGAACAAGAAAGTAAGTTCAAAACAGCATATTAGTATAACAAGAAACAAGATATTCAAAGAAAGTGTTAATAATAAGTAACTAGAAAGAAGTAAGTCCGAAGATATTATTACGCTGCTTATTGCCTGACAGCTCATCAGTACAGTTAGACACCGATTGCTTTTTACCCAGGATTGAAACCTGACCAAATTGGCATCAGTCGGCGATTCTACCTCTCAGCTATGGGCGTTTGGTAGAAGGAGGCAGACTTTTTAGTGCATATATTATCATTATACAATCCCAATAGCTGAGAGTGTTCTAATTCATTGTTGAATGAACGATGCATAGATGCCAGAGCAGCTACTGTTTTTCAAAGTCTACCATTCATCTACAGTGCTCAATCAGGTTGTGAGAGCATATATATATATATATATATATATATATATATATATATATATATATATTTAGAGAGAGAGAGATTCTATAAGGCATTTATTTTCCAGTAGACATTCCATAGGCTTTCTACAATTACATTTTTCATTATCTAAATTACTGATTTCAGTTTTGGAATTATTCTTATTTTTGTTTAGGTTTAAATTTTTATCTAAAATGTTATTATTATGGTTTTTATAATTTTTATAGATTGTCAGTACAACTATAACTTAATTGTAGTATATATATATCAAAGAAAAAACAAAAACCTTGGTGGAACCAACTGAGGGCTTGCCAAAATATCTCTTACCTTAATCAAGAGAAAATTTTAAACAATCTGTTAAATTGTGATTTAGTGCCAAAATGGCTGTTTAATAAGTAACAAGAAAGAAGTAAGTCCGAAGGTATTATTATGCTGCTTATTGTCTGACTAGTAGCTGTCATCGATTGTTTTCGTTAACTGCTCTGTTAACTGTCTTTGATTAACTGCTCTCAGGAAGTCATGCAGGTAATTACATATAACAAGAAGAAGATACCACTCCTCATAGGAGGGCATCATAACAAGCACCAGACTAGAAGAAGCAGCAATATTTTAAGCATGGATGAATGGTAGACTTCTTGTAAATAGGGAAAAATTGCTGGAAAAAATTATCTATCACTTAAGATTTTTTTCTTTTTTCAGAAAATTTATTTAGCTGTTAAAAAAATTGTTAATTTTGCTTAGTTTTTATCTAATTCTTTATGTTTTTCTTTTTTCACTTCATGCTTTCTTTTTTTGCTTAAAAAATTCATTTCACGCTAAGCAAGGCAGTAAAACTACTAACTTGCAAAGGGTTACTGGAAATGAAAGAAACTGAGAAAGTTTCATTGTGGAGAACGGACAATAAAAAGACAGGATTCAAAAAGACAAAACATAATGATTAAATTTTTGAACATCATAGTTGTTAGGAAAGTAAGAAGCCAGGAAAGAGTTTCACAAACAAGAGGTGAGAGTAAATAAATCATTACAATAGGTCTTACAGTTACATCTAGCCATTTTAACAGTAGCTGCTAATCTAGTCAGTCAGTTAAGTGCCATATGTGATACACACTTGGGTGATCATGTCTCAAATGAGTCATGACTGACCGAGCAGAAGATTCTCCTGCAGTAGGTTGCCATTGCTTTTTATGGTAGACTGGTTGCCAGCTAAGGCTATAGAACTCAATCTGTCCTATTATTTAACCCATAACTGTTGGGAAGAGACAGATTAATACCTTTCCCAAGGGTATGCTAAAAATTATCAAGTTGAGGTATCAAAGTTCACCAAAACATCTGCCATGAAAGTATTTATACAAAAACCACAAGGAAGCTAAATTATGGACTAAAGACAGCCTCTGTGTGATTTCTCCTTTTTAACCAATGCCTTAATCTATAAAATATAAAATTATCAAATTCTGCAATATCTGTGTTAATGATTATTTTTGAACTGGTTGAACATGAATAAACTAGAATGTTATTGAAGAAGAAAGGAAGCCTGGCTCTTCTAAACAAAATTAATCACAGCCGTAGACTTGAATTTTCAAACTTTTTATTATTCCCTTATAACGACAGCCCAGCAAATTTATTCTTGGATATTTTTTATTTTACAAGTACAAGAGACATTTTTTGAAGAAAACAATCACTAACAAGGCTGAAAATGTTATTCAAAATCAGATATAGCCAAATCAGGTCAACTGTAGAGTAAACAGTTGAAATCTATTAAAAAAATGAAACAAAATAAATTGCTAAAATTCTTAGAGTATAATCCTACAATGTGACTGAAGCAGAAATTAAGACATGTCTCATCAGAGAATCAGACAGTGATAAAATGTAGCTCATCATTCAAAAGCACCCCTTCAGGTTTTCGTTCCTATCTTTCTTTTATCTCAAAGCTTTTATGATTGAAATAAACTGTCAATTAGCTGTCTTTTTGTGATTTGTATTTGCAAAGAAAAAACTCTGTCTAATTAATATTTATGTTTTCGTTATCTTGAGTAATTAGTGTAGCTTTATCTTGTACTCCAAAGACTCTAACTTCAAAGTTTTTTTTTTAATTTCTTCTTTTCAAAAATCACTGATAGGATTGCATGGTTAGACTATAGAGCAAAAGATTGAAGGTTTAATCCCTACTTTCACTTTTACACATAAGACACAAAAAGCATTTAAAAACTATCTTTATCTTGATAATATTTGAAACATTAAAAAGATGCTTCAGTCAATGCTGGACAATCTCATCACATTTGAAGAAAAGACTTGATGCAACAGAAATGTGGTTTTACAGAAGGATGCTTAAGAACATGGCATTAAAAAAAAACTAACTGGATTTTTCTGTATGCAGACTGTACCAAAACAAACAGTTTGATAAAAAATAATGATGACTTTGAAAAGAATTTTATCCACCCTAAACCAGTTGATGAGATTTCTCATGGGAAATGTCTTTGTTCTGGAATGACAGACAAGATATTTCAGAGATATGGCACCAAAACATACTGTAACAACTTAATTAGTACTGAAAGTAATGCAGTTTAAATTTCAAGTTTGTTAGTAAATCCTAGTTCCCTATATTTTTGAAGTGATATCTAAATCTAAACTTATTTATAAATGGAACTCTGTGTGTGTGTGTGTGTGTGTGTGTGTGTGTGTGTGTGTGTGTCTGTGTGTGTGTGTCCGTTACCTATAGACTCCGAAATGGCTGAACCAATTTTCTTGAAAATTTACACAGTTGTACTATAAGCGTCTGTGAGTGTTCTTAGCTAGGTTTTGTGTCAAGGTACCAGCAATAAATATCGAAAATCGATAATCAAAAAAATCAGGTTATAGAAGGAGTGGTCTCATTTTAATCAAATTTGATACACTGATAGACAAAGACATAAGAAACGAAATTCAGAAGTTTCAAGGTTGCAGTTCTTACAATAGTGCAGAAAATCAATAATATATATATATAAAAGGCAAGATGTTTGTGTGTGTGTCTGTTTATCTGTCTGTATGTCCTTTATACAAATCCACAATTTTTATCTGATTCTCACCAAACTTCACACAAATATTTTTTAGGCTAAGTCTGAGCACCAGGACTACTTTTCTAAGTCTACTTTTATGTATATGTTTCTATAAAAGTGTATTTTTATTCTTTCATAGTGTGTTGACCCCAGTTTGTGGGGCGTTAAGTATTTGCCCATAGCTTGGACCCTAACAGGTGCTACCACCTCAGGTCAGGGTTGACCTGAGAACAACAGTAATTAAGAGGTGGTTCCATGCTCCTCACAAACTCCCAATCATGATCAAGGTCAGTAGATGTAAATAAATAAATATACTGCTTAATAATAAAAACAGAATATCTACTTAAATGCTAGTATCATTAAGCAAATAAATTAATATGGATATATATATATATATATATATATATATAGAGAGAGAGAGAGAGAGAGAGAGAGAGAGACAGACAGACAGACAGACAGACAGACAGAGGGAGGGACAGAAATTTTAATACACACTGTGACACACTCACTCAAATCCATAAACTCACTGACTCCCTTAGGAGTACAGGGACACAGCTCTCAGTACGTTAGGCATTGCTGCTGTAGTTTCTATAGCAACTAGTAGTTTTTTGTGTTTTTACAATAATTTTTTAGCTGTAGTAGGCCCCTTGAATTAGAGGGCTGCAAAGTAAGATGTGGTAAAGGTACAGTTAATAGAATTTATGGAAAAGATAAAGGCTAACCCTAGTGATTGAGAAGCATCCTCTTGGGAGCCGGTTCCACAAAATAGCAGATTGTGGGAAGAAGCTGTTTGAGTGGGACTCACATCTCACTAAAGGTTTTACAGGATGGAGTTAATAGCCCCATGCCCAACTTGTTTTAAATTCAGAGTTATCCTTCTTCTAGACTGGTTACCAACCATGACTAAAAATCCAATCTGCTCTACTATTTAATCCATAGCTGGAGTGGAAGAGATGGATTCCTACCTCTCCCAAAGATGTTTGTGTGCAAGTGAAATTAATGAGTTTTACTAGAATTTGAACTTGGCTCTCCAATTTCTCATTCCAACTCATTATCCATTACACCACTCTTACATACACTCTGATACATCAATCTGTGTAATTTATATTCACATTAAAATGTATATTTTTCATGAACACTGCTAAGTGTGCGCATATATGTGTGTGATGTGCGTAGGTGTTGCAGCTACACTCATGATCTAGCTAAATGGTTGCTATAGTCATTGATTCCTTTTTCAAGTCATAAAAGCAAAATAGTCCACTGTACATACAAATAGGCCCTTTTTTCTTAGTCCCTTTTATAAACATGAATTCATACTGCATAAACAAGCATGTTTATAAAAAGACAAAACATGAATTTGGCTATGCAAATACCTGCCATAGGTATAGATTATAGAATAAGGGAGACAAATAAGTGAATAGGCCAATAGTGAGATGGGTATGAATAGATTGCAATACACAAACAAATATGAATATACTGGAATAAATAAAGAGATGAAAGCACAGGTTTAGATTGGAATAGATCGTCTAGAAACTGAGATGGCTTGAAAATGGATAGATTGTGATAGATAAAAAGGTATAGAGGGAGATCAATTGATTAATATTTATAAAAACAGAAACTGACTGATATTAAATCAGGTTATACTAACCTGCCTTATAGATAGATAATACTTGAAATAGAGTAAAATAGATGTGATCAATATGTGTATATATATATATATATATATATATATTTTCCATTTGTAAACGAGTTATTACACACCTAGGTTTCTACCATGAGTAGTGTCTTCCTAGGTACAAATGGAAAATATTCAAAAGTTCTACAATATAATTGTATTGAACACTTTTTAATACAAATGTGCACAGATCTAATTTTATTATGACCAAGAACTAAGTAATTAAACAATATATATATATATATTGCATGTATTGTACCGGTCCTAATTAAAAAGTGGTCAATATAATACAACAAAGCTATTAAGAATATATTAATAAATATACATATTATCCCTCACCAATAGCATGACTTGGAGTTTTATGTGCAACTCAACCTTCAGGTGCTGAAATACTCTGCACTTGAAGATTGCAGTCATGCAGTCACTGAGGAATAATAAGTATATTTATCGAGATGTGTATGTGTGTGCGTGTGTGTGTTATTGAATAATATAGACACATTGTGTCTACTTATTTTTATACTGGTTCATTCCAGTTGTCTAATCAGTTCTTTGTTGTTAAGATGAAACAAATTAAGGACGATGCCATAGTTTTTTTAATCCAACTACTATCTTTTCTAAGATAGGGGTAAATTACAAAGACACAATATGTCTATATTATTCAATAAACCATGTTTGAATGAAGATTTGCTGTCTAAACACACACACACACACACACACACACACACACACACACACACACACACACACA
This sequence comes from Ascarosepion bandense, assembly GCA_037127315.1. Taxonomy (NCBI): domain Eukaryota; kingdom Metazoa; phylum Mollusca; class Cephalopoda; order Sepiida; family Sepiidae; genus Ascarosepion; species Ascarosepion bandense. The sequence goes on along the minus strand of JBBBDQ010000596.1, from coordinate 568,304 downwards.
CACAATAAATCCTGAGCCTGATATATAGCTGGCGCCACTAATAACAAATCCATATGATTTTTATGAAGTACTAACCTTCAAATGGCACGTGACAAGCAAAGAATCTTTTACAATATATTAGTCACTTACATATTGAAATTTCATTTGCTTTATTTTTCTAAATGTATTTTTTAATAATTTTATATCACTGTATTTGTGGAAAGTATTGCTCATAATTCTGTAAAGATGAAACATATATGTGGTGCAGTTTTGAGATAACTATTTACTATATAAATAAAACAATAAACAGGTATTGTAACATGTTCTAATATCTATTTTCCTTTTTTTATTTTAATAAATATATCTGACTATGGACTCTGACAGTTTTAAAAACAAACTTTTATGACTTGTTTTTTTTTTAAGTAGTTATTTCAAAATATTTTGAGATGTATTGCAATAATTTTGGCAGCCACAGGTAGCTTCCAATTTTTTTTAGTTCATCTTTAGCCACTGGAAAGTTCAGCACAAAGATTCATCTTATAACTGTCGTGTTATTAAATTGGTCAACAAATTTATTCTGTTTTCATTGTTAGCATTAGGAGCCTGAATGTGGTTTACCACATGCATTGTTGTCATCACCATGGTAAAAATGTAATAAAAATTATGTCTGTGTACTTAAATAGCAGTGTTCTGAAAAAAAGAAGTGCTAGACAATTTTTCTTACCAGAATCTATGTAAACTTATTTATAAATGGAACTTTGTCTGTGTGTGTGTCCATTACTTATAGACTCTGAAACGGCTGAACTGATTTTCTTGAAAATTTACACAGTTGTACTATAAATGCCTGCGAGTGTTCTTCGCTAGGTTTTGTGTCGAGGTAGCCCCGGTAAATATCGAAAATCGATAAAATTGGGTTCTAGAAGGAGTGGTCTCATTTTAATCAAATTTGATACACTCATAGACAAAGAGATAAGAAATGATATTCAGAAGTTTCAAGGTTGCAGTTCTTACAATAGTGCAGAAAATCAATAATATATATATATAAAAGGCAAGATGTTTGTGTGTGTGTCTGTTTATCTGTCTGTATGTCCTTTATACAAATCCACAATTTTTATCCAATTCTTACCAAACTTCACACAAATATTCTTTAGGCTGAGCTCCAGGACCATGGATTAGTTTTAAAGCTTTCATTACACCCCAGCAACGCCGAGTTATACTGCTAGTCTTACATATTTATAAGTCTATCATTTATTCATGCATTGGATATTGCTTCCACATCTGGTTTGGTGTTTCTACTATGTATTTAGTAATCTTGATAAAATCCAAAGAAGAATTGGTAATGTTATTTGTTGTATCTCAACTTCAGTCACTTTACCAATCCTGTAATGTAGCTTCTCTTTGTCTTTTCTATAAATATATTCATGGTTATTTTTCTGTTGAACTCTTTCCTATGGTAAATAGACTTTATGGATTTAAATGCAGTACTAGATTGGGAGATAGGTTTCAACATTTTTACAGTTGAAATGAATAGATTTAACTGTTGCTAACAGTTGCTTCTCTCACACTCCTCTCATTGAGCTTCTTGTTTTCCAGTTAAATTTGGTTTTCAAAATTTTAAATGCAATATCAGTTTTTATCTTCTACATTCTTAATTCTTATTTTTTTTAATGTTCTTTCTCTTTAATAATGCTTTTCTTTATTTCATATTCTTTCACACACAGTAACTCATTCATTCTTAGTAGCTTTCTTGCCTTGCTTGGATTGAAATGAATAAAAATAGAAGTTACTTAAATTATTATAGGTAACTTTATTAAAAAAGAACATGTTTGATAGTGTTCTGGCATTTGTCATATAAGCAGGCATTCTCCTTATAAAAAATTTTAGTTCCCTGAAGAGACCAATGATACCTTAACATTAATCATTCAATAATATAAAGTCATAATATATTGTAGGTTTATTCATCTTTTCTTTAGTAAGTATGATAGTAGCAAATTTCTAAGTAATATCTAAGAAATTTCCAATTAACTTTACACTTTGCCCCTCTGCAAAGATTGTACCTTTGAAATTACAGAGAAACAAATCCATTTTATTATTATTTATTAATCTATTCAAATCATCATGAGGTTTGTTATAGCCACAGTTTAAAATGAATCTATTACTTAATCCAAGTGTTACAGAATTCAGAGGATGGGTCAGAATGGCAAACAACCGGTCAGAACAACTAGTGGGCATGGAATTCTGACAGTGATGGATTGCCTTTGTCTATGATACCAAAATCTCATTGGAAACAAAGAAAAGAGTGCTGGACTGCGATGTAATATCTGTTCTTCTGTATAGCAGTGAATGCTGGACAATCTTCACAATGATGAAGAAGAGGATTGAGGCAGCAGAAACGTGGTTCTACAGATAGATGTTGAGAATACCATGAACTGAGCGTGTGAGCAATAATGAGGTGCTGAAGAGGATGCAAACAAGAAGAAAACTCATATTTAACATCAAGAAGAGGCAGCTGAGGTTCCTGGGATACGTATTGAGAAAGGAGAGCCTGGAGAATTTAATACTTACAGGATGGATAGAAGGAAAGAGAGACAGGAGAAAGCATGAGACATATTTGATAACCTTGAGAAAATGGATGGTAGAGCAGGGTTTGGGAGAGATACCAAAAGGAAAAATATTGAGAGCAACAAGAGACAGGGCCAAGTAAAAATTCATGATCACCTACATCCTGAAGGGACATGTCACAGAAAGAAGATGTCCACAAGATTGAATTCCTTTCATTACCATCATATTTTATCTCTAAGTTCTACTCAGACAGCTTCTTAACAAGATATGCTACTTTGTAGAAGAGACTCTCATGTGGATGCACCCTGACCACTACAATCTTAACCTCAAGTCTAGGGTCAGTTATCTTCTATGTTCATAAGCTTCATATTCCTTAATCCCAACAGTTCAAATCTTAACAGCTAGGGCTCACCACGCTATGTACACTTATCAAATCATCCTCATTTTCTATGTATTTCATTTGAAAGAAAGAACTACTTCCCAAGAATTGTTACTTTGAAGCAGTGACTCTCAAGAAGACGCTTCTCTGACTACAGAAATCTTAACCTTTCCAAGTCGACAGTCATTGTTACCTATTTGCCTTTTCTTCAGAATCATCGCTTTCTATTGTTATCATTCACCTCATTCAGTAACCCTCTACCTTGAGGGGCTCTTGGGTTTTGCATTGATTTTTTAAAAAGTGGGAAAAAATTAGCTAAAATATTTATTCCCTCTGACATTGTTATTTTGTTCCCATGTATCTATTCTAGCTTCCATAGAAATAAGTAAGAGACATTACTTTTCGAACATATAATTTTTGTGTGCTTGTGAAGCCAGTCAGTTGAGTGTTATATGTGATATACGCTTTGGGCGATCATGTCACAAAAGAGACATAACTGACTGGGCAGAAGATTATCCTGAAGTAGGTTTCCATTACTTTCTGCAGTAGACTGGTTGTCAGCCAAGGCTATAGAATCCAATCTGTCCTGTTATTTACCCCCATAACTGGAGGGAAGAGATGAATTAATACCTTTCCTAAGGGTATTTACGCATAAGTGAATGCAACGAATTCAACTGGAATTCAAATTCGACTCCCCAATTTTCTTGTTCCAGGCTGATATCCACTGCACCACAATGCAAGTGTTTGTGAAGAGACAGACAAAATACAGTCAGATAACACTAAGACTAGCCAAATGACAGACAGCCACAATAGACGTCTTAATATATTCAGACAAAAGTAAACAATGAAGAGAATCTGTCAAATGATGTTTTACCTGTAAATTTTAATTATTAATCACATTTATGCTCTTGCGAACACATGTGTACTGAGTTGAATGTTTTCTTATTCAAAGTAATGTGATCCTTGGCTGAGTTCAAACCACAAGAACTTTTTTCAGTCAAAGCATGCATTGATACACACACATGCACACACATCGATGCAAAGTGGAAGGAAAGTGTAATTAAAGACAGTCTTCTGTTCAAAACAAAATCTTTGTTCATAATTTAATTTTTTTTTTGTAACTTTCGCTTCGTGCTTTTTGTTATCTGTTGAGAAATTATTGAATGCACTATAATTTCTGTTTGAGGAGAAGGACGCTTTTCCTTTTGATCACCATTAGTTTTGCTGTTTTATGACAGCCTGTCATTATCTGAGTTCCAGTAATCAATTTAATGCTTAGTGTTGAAAGTTAACTTTCAACTTCTACTTATTACTTGCAAGGAATGAAATAATTTCTTCTTTTTTTTAATTTCAAAATTTGCTTCTTTTTTATAACATTTTTTATAACTCACAAACTTTTTTTTTCTACATTTTTCATATTTCATTCATTTTTTTCCTATTTCTTTCACCAAGTCTTCATTTAAATTTTTTTCTCACTTTCTTGCCATTTGATTCTTCTTTTTCTTTTTATCTTCTTTTTTTCATAAGTTTTTTTCATTTTCTCTTTCTCTATTTCTTTAACTATTTAATCTCTCACATCTGTAATTTATCCTTCCTTTCTTTCTTCTTTTCCTCCTCCTCCTCCTCTCTGACCTTTATTCTATGGGACATTTATTTACTAATATTTCTACCTTACCTCTCTTTTCTCTCTTCTTCATCTACAAACATATTCTTGCATTTGTATTCAAAGGCATTCTTATTTGTCTTCAGTTCATTTTCTCTTTCTTCATTTCTTTTCTTTTTTAATCTATATTATATTTTAATTTTATGTTTTTTTTCTTCTCCTCATTGAAAATCCTTCTTCCTCTAATCTTGCTAAACATCTATTTACAACTATTTCCGCCTCTTTTCTTTTCTCTTCTCATCATACACCAAATATATTAAATTACATTCACATTTGACAACATTCATGTTTTCTCTTGTTCAGTTTCTCTTTCACTTTCAAATTTTGTTTCATTTTACTGTTTTCGTCTTCCATTTTTTTCTGACTCTGCTTCTTTTTCTTCTTAATTATTTCTTTTCTTTTACCTCTTCTTCTTCTTTTTAGAATTAATCAATATTTTATATTCAACATTCATTTGTGGTTCTTGTAGAATTTTAAAGTTACATACAAAAGAGTTTTTGGTTTATCTTTGTTTTGACATAAGAAAAGTGAATTTTCATAATCACTTTCTTTTAGAACAATCAATAATTCATACACATTTTTGTTTCATTTAAATCATTCCTTCTTTTTTAAGAAAAATATTTTTTCATTCTTTTCCACAATTAAATCTGTTTTGTCTAACTTTTCAAAGTTTTTGTTTCATATACAGATTATATAAGAAACATTTATTCTATATGATAACTATTCATAAACATCTTCCTATGCCCATGTCCTCTTATAACCCCGCCCCCCACACACACATATATATAATTTCATTCCCTATCTTCACACATCAGACATATATATATATATATATATATATATATATATATATATATATATATATATATATATTCTTCATTTGTAAACAACCTAGGTTTCTTCATGGTAAACAACCTAGGTTTCTACCATGTGGTTTTCTTCAGGTGATTTGCAGATCGCCTGAAGACACCACATGGCAGCATCTACGTCATGTAAGAACTCATTTACAAATGAAGAATATGCAAAGGTTCTACAATATAATTGTATTGAACACTTTTTAATACAACTGTGTACTGGTCTAATTTTATTATAACCAAAAACTAAGTAATTAAACAATATATATCTATATATATACCCTATTGGCCAAAAGTTTGGGGGCCATCTTCTGGATTTTGAAGAATTGGCTAAAAAATAAAAGTTGTATGCCTTTTTCAAAACTAATTTACTCATTCAATTTGGGTCAGAGGAACGTTCTCTTCTTGAATTGTCTTATCATATATTCAATAATAATAATAATGAAATTAACCCCTTATTGAATAAAGGTTCCTTAAAATTTTATCACTTTTGCTTAATTTACCATACTAGTGGTAGTAATCTTGGGGCTAGTGGATTTAAATATTTTTGTAACTGCTTCTCTAAAATTTGAAGATCATGAGCTAAGGGGTTAAATAATTTCAGCAACCTAGTTTAGTAAGAATTAATTAGAATAAACATGACATGAAACTTATTATTAAATCTTGCAGTTGCCTCCAAATTGGTGATCTCTCTCACTCTCTCTGTATTCTGTATATATATATATATATATATATATATATATATATATATATGACTATTTACGCTCACACACCCTGATTGAGCACTCTGGAAGAATGGTAGACTTTTAAAAACAGTAGCTACTCTGGCATCGACCCATCGTTCATTCAACAATGAATTAGAACACTCTAAGCTATTGGGCGTGTATAATGATAATATACATGCTAAAAAGTCTGCCTCCTTCCACCAAGCACCCATAGCTCAGAGGTAGAACCACTGACTGATGCCAATTTGGTCGGGTTTCAATCCTGGGTAAAAAGCAATCGGCTGTCTAACCGTACTGATGAGCTGTGATACAGCAAAACAGATCTGTCTGTGGATGACTATATATATATATATATATATATATATGTATGTATATATATATATATATATATATATATATATATAAAAGCATATCTCTCTTTATCTCTCTCTTACCTCTCTCACACTCTCTCTTTCTCTCTCTGTCTCTCTCTCTCTCTCTATATATATATATATATATATATATATATATACACAGGTTGAGAAAGCAAAACTTGCAGGAAAATTTAAGTTAAAGTTTCTTAGCAACCACTGCACTAAATGAAGTCAGTTCAAAGACAGAACATAGAACATACTGTCACTTATTAATACACCCTTGTTTCTAAGGAATATCATAGGAAATAGTTTCAGAGAAGAACAGTCAACAGAGGCTATTAGATTCCCTTTGTGTATAAATTCATCCTAAAAGTATCAGCAACAATGTTGATGCATTCTTGAACAATATTCATGTCCATATTCCTTGGCCAGCTTCAAGAATAAGTAGGTGCTGATGCCTACAACAATTTCTTCAAGCACAATGTTTTCGATGACTCAAGTTCAAATCCCCAGAAAAACCCAGGAAGGTAGTCCAAACCACACCTAAGAAGATGCAAAATTTCTGCAAAATTAATTTGACTGATTTGTGACCAACAGACTTTTTGTCCACTTTCAGTCCAGATATTAACCCATTAAACACCATATAGGGACCTTTCTAAACAAGATACCAAGATGACCTTCCACACCAATATTGATGCCATCCAGATTGGCATCAAATGAGCTAAGATATTGTGGTTACAAATTGAAAATCTTTTTGAAGTCATGTTCAGGCTTAAATTGAAAATCATGGAAGACAAACTGAATAAATTATTCATTTTAACATTATCTCTGAATTATATTAATATCTCTTTTTATTAATAGGCGTATTTCTATACAAATAAATGAGTTTTGAAGGTCACTGTAATTTTGCATGTTTAATTTCCTCACCATATATATATATATATATATATATGGTGAGGAAATTAAATATATATATATATATATATATATATATATGCATTGATATGTACATATGAATATGAGGGGGCGGGCATAAAAAATCCTCAGCTGAAACTACAATATTGTTATATTTGGTCATTAAAATATTGATTCTGGGAAGTGTATCACACTGATACACTGATAACCTTTTAGCGCCACCTTGTATCTCTCTCCCTCTCTCTCTCTCTCTCTCTATATATATATATATATATATATATATATATATATATATATATAATATTTGTGTTGTATTTACAAGTGTTGTATGTGTATAGATAGACAAAATGAAACAAAACGGCATACATGTATACACACGTTCTTTTTATAGACATTCAAATGTGTGTGTGTGTGTGTGTGTCAGTGCATACATGTGGTATATGTTTGCAAATAGAGAAAAATTAACCAAATTGCCGCACATATACAAAGAAGTATCATGTTTTTTTGAAGACATTCAAATGTATGTGTATATGTGTGTAGAGAGAGAAAAATTAACCAAATTGCCACACATATACAAAGAAGTATCATGTTTTTTAAAGACATTCAAATGTGTGTATATGTGTGTAGAGAGAGAAAAATTAAGCAAAAGACCACACATAGACACATACACATGACATTTTCTGTAGACACTTATATATATATATATATATATATAGAGAGAGAGAGAGAGACACACACACACACACACACACACACATATATATATATGTATCATAATTGCTTCTCTCTCTCTTTAAATATAAATGTGTTTTTGTGTGTTCATATATATAAAAAAAAATTGTCATAGTTTATGATAAACATTACAATTTTTTATATATATTTACATAAACACATGTTTTCATATATTTTTAAGCTCAATTATTGTAATATGTTGCCTTGAAATGCTTCAGAATTCATTGTAATTAATCGTTTTTGTTAAATAAATTCAATACAAAAATATTTTGTAAAATTTTTAGATGTTATCAATGAAAACGTTGGGTCTGATAGACAACACAAAGGCCCACACAAATATATAAGCACACACACACACACACACACACACACACACACACACACACAAAAACATATTTTTTGTATTTATGATGTTTATTTTTATGTTTTTGGTTTTTATATTGTGTTTTATTGTAATGGAGGTTTAATCATTTCAGTTTAAACATGGCAATAATGACACTAAGATGCAAAAGATCACTGAAAGAGAATGAGAAAACTTTTGTGAGGAGAAAGAAGAGTAAAAAAACAGATTTCAGAAAGACAAAAGATGGTGATTCCCATTGCATTTAGATTTTTGAAGATTGTAGCTGGGAGCGAAGAAAGAAACTGGGAGAGATTTAAACATGAGAAAAGAAACTATTAGAATAGAACTTACCATTACAAAGTAAAATAGTCAGACCTTGTAATTAATCTCATAGTACACTTAAATATCTGTGTTCAAAGTACCAAGGAAGAGAGCTCATTAAAACAGTTGCCATCAGAATATTTATAGAAAAATGTTTCCAGAAAACAATTTTTACAGCTATGAAGACAAAACAATCTCTGGAATCTGTTGTCAGTGACGAATACGTGGTTCAACAGTGTAAGCGACAAATGTCGAAAAGACCACCAGAAAGAGACTTGAGACTATTAATTACAGAATAGGCCAGTCCATTGCCCAGGGTGAGGCAATCTATTTGCTGGCCTGCCATTGTCTAGATGTTTGATAAAAGAAGTTATCCCGTTCTGACTCTTTTACCAATATGAGGAGGCCATGACACCCACCATTGCAAGGAGGCTATGACAGTTTACAAGGCAGCTATGATATTCCCGATAAGTTACCTTGACTTCTACAGTCAGAAATTTTTTAACTGCTGCAGTTACATGATGAAGGTTTCATATACTGAATTTATTTTCATAATCCATCCAAAAAGTCAGTCAGTTAAGTGCCATGTGATACACGATTGGACAATCATGTCTTGAAAGAGACTGAGCAGAAGGTTATCCCTCAGAAGGTTGCCATTACTTTCTGTGGTAGACTGGTTGCCAGCCAAGGCTATAGAACCCAATCTGTCCTGTTATTTAAGTGGAAGGAAGAAACGGATTAATACCTTTCCTAAGGGTATCTGGGATGTGCGTTGTGGTACAGTGGCTATCGGCTTGGAACGAGAAATCGGGGAGCCGAGATTGAATTCCAGCTGAATCCATTGTATTCACTTATGCGCAAATACCCTTGGGAAAGGTATTAATCCGTCTCTTCCCCCCAGTTATGGGTTAAATAACAGGACAGATTGGGTTCTATAGCCTTGGTCAGCAACCAGTCTACCGCAGAAAGCAATGGCAACCTACTGCGGGATAATCTTCTGCCCAGTCAGTCATGTCTCTTTCGAGACATGATCGCCCAAGCATGTATCACGTATGGCACTTAACTGACTGAAGGGTATCTGCGCGTAAGTGAATGCAAGGAATTCAAGTGGAATTCAAACATCCAAAAATTACTCAACAGAAATAAGAGCTGGAGAGTTTGTTGATCAAATCAACAAACTATCATGTTCCTGTGAAACTATTATGTTCCTGAAAGCCTTCCTGTATAACTTGTGCTAATTTTCACTAAATACAAAGCCCAAGGGCCACACAAGGTAGAGGGTTAATGAAGAAATCATTATAAAGGCATAAAAAGGAGAAAATAAAAAGTACATATTATGTGTACATGTAAGATAGATAATGTTTTTTTTTAGTTTGTTTTTTTTTTTAATCATTTCACCCCGAGCAAGGCGGAAACGCCACTGATGTGCAGGGGGCTACATAAATGTAAAAAGATTAATTAGAAAAGAGTGAGGAGTACAAACTAGTTAGAAAGGAACAATAGAAAGCTGAGAATGCAGGTGCGATGACAGATACATAGGTGGAGAGAAAGGGAAGGTTATACAGGGGTGGGGAGAGAGCTAGAGACCAGTGGTTAGTAGATGAGTATTGACTTTGCATTTAAATTTCTGGAGGTTGTAGCCGTCAGTAAAGCAAGAATACGGGAGTGAGTTCCACAGGCGGGAAGTGCGAGAGAAGAAGCTGCAGGAGTAGAATTGTCGTCTGCATTTGGCTAACCTGATTGTGAATGGGTGGGATCCAGTTGCCAGTCTGGTTGCACGAGTAAACACCTGTTGAGGAGGTATCAGTGACTTAAGTTCATCTGAGCAGAAGCCATAAAGAATTTGAAGATTTGGAGTAGTTAATATTTTAGAAACTAGCAAAGCATCCTCTTGGGAATCTGTTCCAAAAAGTAACAGTTTTAGAGAATTAACTGAAACTTCCTCCTCATCAATGGAATATGAAGGGAATGAGGCTGAGTTGACTCAATGTATGTGGCATGATGGGTTCTAACTGTGAACATCTGAACAGGTAGAATTTGGGAAGGTAGCTCATGTTGACATAGAGATAGTAACAGAGTAGAAAGAAATTATCAATATTTTTCTTCCATGAGAAACAGGTTGCAAGGTGAGGCATAGTTCATCAATCACAAGGTTGTGTAAATGCTTCAGTGATAATTAAAGTAGATGATATGTAATAAAATATCTCCCACAAGAATTATAAGATTTCCTGTTTCTGAGCAGAATGTTTAACATTAGTTTATAGTGCATCCTGGTGCAGTCATTTTCCCAAGATTAACAACATATGCGTACCCTGCCATCCACCTTATTTTAGAGAAATGGCTATGGACAAGTTGACTTTCTTCTATTGATACAAGATCCACTTCTAATGGCTTGCATGTTCATTGAAGATGCAATAGGCAATAGACACAGGTTAGCATGTGTCATCTCACTGGATTGTGACTACATAGATATATTCATAAAAAAGGATCAAGCAGCTGTTCATAGTGACAGATTCTTTCCTTTGCCTAAATTAAAGATGCTTGCAATTTTCAGTGCAATTGAATATGAATTCCTTGTTTTGTCATGAAAATGTTTTAGACTAATTTTCTGGCTATATACACTACTGCCATAATTATTAAGCCAACCCAGTGTTTTAAAAAAACATTTGTATTTCATACAATGTTTTAGTTTTTATTGCCAAGTGAATAATTGTAAATGAAAATAAAATGGTTCTTTTGTTAATACTGCACAATAACATGTGCAGCAAAGAAATTTATAAATATTTAATAATTATCTATATTTCAGTTTCATCAATGAAAGAATGAAGAAAATTTAGGGTGATTTGGATGAGTTCATCTTTGCTTCCTTGCCTTGTAAAATTTTGCAAATTAATAATAACAAAAGAACAATTCTTTTTTCATTTTGGCAATAAATACTAAAATAGTATGAAATACATCATTTCTTTTAAAAAATAGGGGTGGACTAAAAATGATGGCTGGTAGCTTTTATCAACGTTCATCACTTCTTTCTTTTTGGGCATAGTTGCAGCATTGAACACATCAAAATGAAGTACTCAAAGCTAGCTTACCTGCTTATATACCATTGATCCTGACTGATAATGATGAAACAGTAGCTATCCTTATTCCTAGATGTTGCTTGTCATAATGTTTTAATATTTTAATCTGTCACTGTGTGTCATTAAGAGTGCTCAATAGATATTTTAAGTGATAATTATTATAAATTAAGAAAAACTAATATTTATCTATGACTAAATGTATTTTTTTTATGTCTTACAGACAAATAAGATAAAATAAGTTTATAATTTTTATCCAATCTTGAGAATTGTTAACATTGGCAAAACATTTTGTTGGCCATAATTAACTATTGGGAACTTTATATATATATATATATATATATATATATATATATATATATATATATATATACTAGCAGTATAGTCCAGTGTTGCTCGGGTGAAATGAAAGCTTTAAAACTAATCCATGGTCCTGGAGCTCAGACTCTTTGGACGTTGGCACAAAAGACTAAAAAGCAATAGTTGTTTCCAGTTAAAGCGAAACCATAGACTGAAGGAAAAATGAATGGATGTAAGTCAAATTTTGATTTCCTGGTATTGATATCAAAAAAGTTTTTTCGTTGTAAACTGAATTTTAAAGATTAAATAAGTCCTCTGAGTAAATGGTATCATGGCTGAGACTAAGAACTACAATTATACCTACTTAGAGCCAAATCCAAAGCAAAAACTAAAATAAAAGGGCTGAAAAAAATACAGACATACAGACAGATAAACAGACATGCACACACACATCTTGCCTTTTATATATATGTATATATTATCGATTTTCTGCACTATTGTATGAACTGCAATCTTGAAACTTCTGAATATCGTTTCTTATCTCTTTGTCTATGAGTGTATCAAATTTGATTAAAATTGGACCACTCCTTCTATAACCCGATTTTTTCGACTATCGATTTTCGATATTTATTGGGGATACCTCAACACAAAACCTAGCTAAGAACAATCGCAGACGTTTATAGTACAACTGTGTAAATTTTCAAGAAAATCAGTTCAGCTGTTTCAGAGTCTATGGGTAATGCACACACACACACACACACAAACACACACACACAAACACACATGTATGCACAGGACGCAAATTGATGTTTTGGTAGTACTGGATGGTGATGCTCTCAAGTACTTTTCTTCTGAATAAATTGTTTACTCTTTTTATTAGTGTGGCATTTTTAAATCGAAATTGTGATTGAATTTATTTCTGTGAGTCACTAATGCATTTGTTAGATTATTATTAGTGATGTCTCTTTTGTGTTCATATATACGTTTTTTTTAGATTTGTACTTGTTTCTCCGATGTACATGGAGGAACAATCCCGACAATTTATTCTGTATACACCTGCTTGTTCATCATTTTTCCCAATCTCACCTTTACTTATGGAAATTATACTAAACCAGACTAACATACATAATAAAAATTTCAAAGAAAACGGTTGAATTCCCTTCATTTTAACATCTTGTGACTTTGCACTACACCTGAAGGAATTCTAAAACAGACTAACACACATAATAAACAGTTTTAAAGAAAACGGTTGAATTCCTATCATTTTAATATCTCGTGACTTTGCACTACACATGAAGAAATTTTAAAAGCTAAAATGTTCTGTTAATCTTTTGAAATGATTTGTGAGCATCTTTGTGGTTGCCAACACTATTTGTTTATCGATACGTAATTTAGAATAAAGCTCATTTCGTTTTTTTGCCTTGATAAAGTCCATCACAGGAAAAAACACGTAGGCAGTTTAAAATACAGTTTTCCTCTTATTATTATATTTAACCATCCTGTCCTTAATCTCTAATTATAACTGAGTATATTTTTACACATATATATATATATATATATATATATATATATATGTTTGTAATTAGATACAGTCAGCCATGCCTGGTATAAGGCCAGTTCAGAACATAGAGGACAATCCCCACATTTAAAGATATCATCAGATTAAAAGGTTGATTAGAAGAAAAGTGTTTTGTTTGTAAAATAAGTGAAATTTTATTAACTGAGCAGAATAACAAATTTGTAAGAAGAAAATGTTCAAATAGAAAATGTATGTAGTTAATTAATTTGTAAGAGGTAGATGTTCAAAGAGAAAATGTACGTAGTTAAATGTTCCAGAGAAATAGTAGTAAGTAGCAGAATGTTTTTATGTAAAAAGATTAACAGGTTACTAATAAAGTCTGTGTGCCTTTCCTTTTTTTATAGCCAGCAAGAAAGTGAAAAGGAAGGTGAAGCAATAAAGGAAATTGTTACTTATTGGGCGTTAGTTTTTAAGAGTCAGTTGAAGATGTCTTGTTGTTGTTGTTTCTTTGACAGTGAGTGAGTGAAGACGAAGAAAGGAAAATTGAAAGGAGAAGAAGAATGAATGTATGTTCACGAGACATGAGGCACGTCAGTTTCAGCATTTTGAAATATCTCCCTTACATTGTGACAAGGTCCTTATCAGATCTCTTCTCCCATCGGATTGTCTTTGGCCAGTCAAGAGATGTAGATAAGTAGTGGAATCTAGTCATGTGATCAGATACAACTGCAAACCCATTTTTTTAGTGTTACGAAAATTTCAGTTTGCTATTTCCTATCCAATCAGAATCCAGGATCTTAATTTTCACACTGGCTTGTGAAATTTGCCTTGGTCTGGTTTTTCCAAAATGTTTTCAATCATTCTGATCCAATTTTGTGGGTGTGCAATTTTACTTTTTTGTGTTTTAGTTAATTGTTGGATGATAGAGGATTTGTATCCTATATTGTGGTGCAGTGGATATTGATTTGGAATAAGAAATCGGGGAGCTGAGTTCAAATTCCAGTTGAATTCCTTGCATTTTACTTATGTCCAAATACCCTTGGAAAAGGTATTAATCTGTCACTTCCTCCCAGTTATGGGTTAAATAACAAGACAGATTGGGTTCTGTAGCCTTGGCTGGCAGCCAGTCTACCGTAGAAAGTAATGCCAAGCTTCTGTCCAGTCAGTCATGTCTCTTTTGAGACATGATCGCCTAAGCGTGTATCACGTATGGCACTTAACTGACTGACTGACTGATCCTATATATATATATATATATATAATGAGGGAAACTTTTAGTTGGCTATAGCTTAGTATCATGAACATTACACACATTGTAGTGAACCAAACTCATTCCCTTCATATTGCATTGGTCAGATGTAAGTTTGACTTGAGCAGATTCTTCCCATGAACTGCTGCTCTGTGGAAACAATTTCCAAGAGGATGCTTCCTCAATCACTACAATATTAAACTGTCTAAGCCTAGGGTTAACCATATCCACATAAACTGTGCCTCTTACTCTGTAGTCAACTACCTCAGGTGGCTCCTGAACTTTGTACAGGGTAAACATGATGTGTAAAAAGCTTTTTAAAAATATTTGCGTGTATATGAAGCTATAGAAATATGATTTATGTTTATTGATTCGGCCTTGTGTCATATATAACCGAATTCACTACAACTTACTGATTTATTCATAATCATCAGAAGGTTATCAGCAGGTTGGAATGTGTGGATTTGTGGAAGAATAAAAATATACATTTTACATGTTAAAATAGAAATTTATTGATAGAAAAGGATAACATGAATTGTAGAAGTTAATGTTCAATGAGAAAGTTAAGGGTATCAAGAGTTCATAGTAGTATGTGTTTTTTGTATGTTATCTTTGAGTAGGAATGTTGAGAATGGAGACAAAGAAGTAAAAGGAATCAGCACATGAGAAAGAAGGAGAAGAGAATGACCGTCTGGATGGTCTTGAAGTTTCTCCCTTGTTACATTTTAGCTTGTGCTCTCTGCTGCTTCCATGTGACTGTCTGGCTGAATTCCCTTTCATCTTTTATAACCATTTAGTTTTTTCATACTGGATAGCTAACTCTTCTCAGTCTTGCAAATCCCTCCATTGATCAGAAAATTAATTTAACATCTACTCACTTCAACTTTTCTTTCAGCACATCGTCAATCCTTTTTCATTTTGGCAAAACCAGGATTTCACATGTCATTGTGAATTTTGTAAAAGTGAAGAAGAAAGTTGCTTTTAATTCTTAATTTCCTATCCACCACATGTGTGTGTCTCTGTGTGTGTGTGTGTGTGTGTGTGTGTGTGTGTGTGTGTGTGTGTGGAAAATATTATATACAAATCTATATCTCAGAGAATGAGTGGATAAATGAATGACAAAATGGGAAAAATGCAGACATTAAAAGTTTTCTACTATTTTCAATGGTTAATTGAAATCCGAGATCTTCTTTTCTAAACAAAACTAATGCATCATGAAATATTTAAAAACAAGAGTGATAGAAGGCTGAATGAAGTCAACTAAGTTATGCATCCAGTTACACCAGATTTCAATAATTTTAAAATTTAAATTTATACCTAAGCATCTTCAGGATATTTTATGGAAAACTGTAACTGAAACTTGTTGCATTTTTTCCTCATCCATATAGTGAATTACTAAGCATGGCTTACCTGTAGCACTAAGCTAAAAGTATGGAGCCTCCAGTGAGGATTGAACTCACTACTCTGCCATAATTTAAAAAAGTGTGTCTCTATTAATAAAACAATTATTAGTCTGAAGAAGTTTTTAGTAGTAAAAATAAAATAAAATAAAATAAAATAAAATAAAATAAAATAAAGAATATTTCTTAAATCATTAAAAAGTATCTCTTATTTATTATAATTCTAAAAAAAGAAAGAATAATTCTAAGTAGAGATAAGAGCTGAAAAAAAGAGAATTATGTAAATAATTTAAATAAAAGAAGAAATGAAAAAATGAATCTGAAGAAAAATAATTCTAAGAAATGAAAGAAAGTATAATTCCGAGAAAAAAGAAAAGAATAATTTTGAAAAAAAAGAATTCTAAGAAAAGAAAGAAAGTATAATTCCAAGAAAAAGAAAAGAATAATTTTGAAAAAAAGAATTCTAAGAAAAGAAAGAAAGTATAATTCCGAGAAAAAAGAAAAGAAAGAATGATTTTGAAAAAAGAATTCTAAGAAATGAAAGAAAGTATAATTCCGAGAAAAAAGGAAAGAAAGAATGATTTTGAAAAAAAAGAATTCTAAGAAAAGAAAAAAAGAATAATTCTAAATAGAGATAAGAGCTGAAAAAAAAAAGAATTATGTAAATGATTTGAATAAAGACTAATTTTAAGAAAGAAGCTGAAATGAGGGAAAGAATGAAAGAAAGAAAGAAAGAATCAGTAAGAAAGTGTAGTTGTAAATAATGTTTAATAAATGAAATAAAATAAAATTTTTGAAATCACCTGAAAAGTATTTTCTATTAATCATCTCCTTAACACCTCATTAACATTAACATCAACATTCTCAAGAACAGGTCAATCAGCTATGAATAAAGATCAAAGGAAAGTTTATCTTAGCCAATGTGTTTCATCCTGTGATGGACTTTATCAGACAAATTTAAAGATCCTATTTTGTAAGAAGTATGTAAAAAAAAAGTAAAAATATTGTTAGTTTTTCAAAATTTTTATGAAGGATACTAAGTGACATAATTTAATATCTTTTAAGCAAAAGTGAATCTTTAAAAAAAAATGTAGTTAATATTTATATTATTTTAGTTTGGGATTGATATATGTATTATATAATTTTCAAAATGAAATCCTTACAGTTTTCTTGATAAAATCCATCAGGGAATGGAAATATATTGGTTAAGATCAGTTTTCTTTTCGTCTTTATCCCTATTGTCCTTTTACAGATATATTGTTTTAGTCATATTTAAAATTTTACACACACACACACACACACACACACACACACACACACATATATATATCCAGTTTCTGAAAGGATTTTTCGGTTGCTGAGGTGATGTGTTATCCCCCGTGGGGATTTTCACATCGAAATAGTCATTCAACATCATTGAATTAATCCTTTTTTAATTTATATTTGCTCTGTAATATTTGATTACATGGAGCTCTCTTCCTGTATCATTTTTTAATATTAAAATAAAATTTTTAATATTAATTAGGATCGGGTTTTTGGAATTTACCTTCCTGCTTTTTTCACTTGGATTAAAGTATCTGAATTAATATATATATATATATATATATATATATATATCAGCATACAGTGTGGGCATAGAAGAATCCAAAGGAGTATCCTTTACATAGAGTGGTATCGCCTGGTTCACACTCCACCCACGTCTATTGAACAGGTTAAGAGGCTCATCCGTTGTTCCCTGTTTAGGAAGTGGTTTACAGCTTTCTCTTTTCAAATCTTCTCCCTTTGTTTTTTTTTTTCAATTGGAGTAGATAGATCTATCTATCACCCGGTTCACACTCCACCCACGTCTAATGAACAGGTTAAGAAGCTCATCGCTTGTTCCCTGTTTAGGATGTGGTTTCTGGCTTTCTCTTTTCCAATCTTTTCACTATTATGTAGCCCCCTGCACATCAGTGGCGTTACCGCCTTGCTCGGGGTGATATGATTAAAAAAAAAAGAAAAAAAAGGATAACTCTCTAAGAGAGCTCTAAACATATATGCATATAATACATATAGAGCAAATATAAGAAAAATTAAGACAGATGAGTTACTTTCGATTCACCATGAAATAACATGTCTGTCTTAATTTTTCTTACATATATATATATATGTTGATCTACTATTGTATTGAGCACTTCAGTGTTAGGGTTCTCATCTCGGGTTTTTTTTCTTTTCTACGAGTATTTTGACGGATGTTCAAGTATTTCATTGGTTTCTTTTTTTATTTCCCCTTTTTTCTCCTCCGTGTTTATTCTCGGTGGGTTTTTCGAGACGAACTGAAATATATTATAACAATTATTAATAGTTTCATTATTATTGTTATTATTATTATTGTTATTATATATATAGAGAGAGAGAGAGAGCACAAGAGAGAGAGAGAGAGAGGGAGGGAGGGAGGGAAATAGACAGATGTACAAATATACATGTCTAGCTCTACCATCTAATATAGCATTACATTTATCACTGAAAATTACTGTTGATAAATTAAATTTTATTCTTCATTCTTATTCCCCAAACTGAATGTTTTTCTTTTTGATGTTTGCTTAAGTGTGGTAATTTTTAGCCATTTTTCTCAATAATCTATGGGTAAATTTTTACCATTTTATATTTTTAATTTGTAGAGTTTTTTTGTTTTTGATTTTGTCAACTGCACAGTATAGTAGGGTCAGTCAGGCGCCATCTGTGAGAAAAAAGAGTACCATGGCACAATTCACTCTGCCAGATAATTTGAAAATGGCATGTTGTACTGCTTGGTATTCATTCATTCCAGAAGCTTCAATATGAACATTTCAGAGTATTCAGGTATCAATCTTAGGACAGTGCATAGGATTCAGAATGAGTTGGATGAGTCTAATGGTGATCCTGAAGGTACAGCAGCTTGGAATATTCACTCTGATTATTCTGATAAGAAAAGAACTCCTGAAATTGTTGTTGAGGGCCTCAGACTCAACATGGAGGCCTACATCAAGTGCCTTGAAGAGGTAGTGCTGCTCTGGTTCTCTTGACCCAAGGTAGCACAGTGGCTGCTGGAAGACCCTCAGTCTGACAACAGGACACTGCACCATGCTAAACCAGCAGGAGAACCCAATTATGGCTGTAAGACAATTTCTGCAACCACATATATTTGGTCATTTATCTCCCCAGACTTCAACCCCCTTAATTATAATGTGTCAGGCACAGTTGAATGGGAGACCAACAAAACTCCTTGTAACACCAAAGATGAAAGCAAGGATTATGGCAGCATTCACCAACTTAAACAAGAAGACTGTTCAGAAAAGATGCAGGACATTCTGAAGTCATCTGAAGCCAATGGCAATTTTATTTAATAAATTTATTCTTTAGTATTTCAAGATATTTTTGTGTAATTTTGGTAAATATATCTGTTAAAATGAGATGTTACTGTTATTTTTATTTCTGAGTAATTTCGACGTTAAGTTCTCTATCGCACGATGTGCACCTATTTAATGACGGTTAATGATAAGATGTGTATACTAATGAATAACTCGTTATAGGAATGCTAACTTTCAAAATATCAACCATCTTACTGTATGCAGAGGTTAATATATTTGAATGCCACTCAACATTATTTGTTAGTGAGGCCCTCAGACTCAACACAGAAGCCTACATCAAGGAGGTTGTGCTGACCTGAGTCAAGAGAGTGGCTGCTAGCAACAGGACACTGTACCATACCACACAAGCAGAAAAACCCATTCATGACAGTAAGACAATTTCTGCAACCACATCACCCCTTACATCTGCCCACCTAACTGCTCAGACTGCAACCCCTTGATTATTATGTGTGGGGCACAGTTTAACGAGAGACCAACAAAACTCTTTGTAACACCAAAGATGAATTGAAAACAAGGATTATGGTACCAACTTAAACAAGAAGACTGTTCAGAAAAGATGCAGGACATTCTGAAGTCATCTGAAGCCAATGGCAATTTTATTTAATAAATTTATTCTTTAGTATTTCAAGATATTTTTGTGTAATTTTGGTAAATATATCTGTTAATATGAGATGTCAGTGTTATTTTCATTTTTATATAATTTAGATTACTATTTATCCATCACACCCTGTATATATTTTCTCACCATTTGCAACATGAACTTCAAATGTTTTCTTGCTGGCTACTTATTTTTTTTTTGATTATTGCCCTTTTTATTCTTCTTGAACCCCTTTCTTACATTTTTTAAAGCCAGTTTTTTTTTATTGTTCTTTTCTTGCTAATGTCATCAATTTTATTTTGCTCTCTGATCTTTGTTCAACTTTTTGATAATTTCCAAAGTTGTGTTTCTTTCACTCAATCACGTTGCAATATCTTGTCACTCTTTTGACGTCATATCTTTTTTATGACCTATGGTGTTTTCCTACATCTGAAATTAAGTAAATATCAATAACCATTATATACATATATTTACAATATAATGACCAATCCTCTAGTTGCCTAATAGAATTTCAGACCATCAAATTAGTAAGTCATTTGAAATATTTATAACTAGAACAGATACTATAAAATGAAATTCACATGATAAATTTATTACATGAATGCATATTCTGAGCAATTCATCAACTTCAGTTGGTTTATATTATTTCTGTTGTAGAAATATTGACTTGCATAATAAAATCTGGACATAGTACACACACACACACACACACACACACACACACACACACACACACACACATATATATATTTATTTTTATTAAATTGCTTTAATCCGAAATGAAAAAGTAGGAAGGTAAATCCCAAGAACCTGATCCTAATTAATATTAAAAATTTTAATATTAAAAAATGATACAGGAGGAGAGCTCAATGTAATTAAAATTACAGAGCCAATATAAATTAAAGGAAATGTTTATTTTTATATTACTTCAAACATTATTTTTGGTGGATATCCATGTTTGAAATAGACACCTTTTTATTTTAAACCATGTGTATTGCATCCATCAGATAGATAGCTGAATTAAGATTACATCCATTAATTCCTTAAAAATTGCTTTTTATATGTTTTGAATATAAAACTGAACTGACATAAGCTTTTGAGAAAAATCTGAATGTGATTGTGTCAGTCAGTCAGTTAAGTGCCATACGTGATACATACTTGGGTGATCATGTCTCGAAAGAGACATGACTGACTGGGCATATGATTATCCCGCAGTAGGTTGCCATTGCTTTCTGGGGTAGACTGGTTGCTGACCAAGGCTACAGAACCCAATCTGTCCTGCTATTTAACCCATAACTGGAAGGAAGAGATGGATTAATACCTTTCCCAAGGGTATTTGCGCGTAAGTGAATATCAATGGATTCAACTGGAATTCGAACTCGGTTCCCCAGTTTCTCATTCCGAGCCGATATCCACTGTACCACAGTGCACATTGCTTAAAAAGGGAAGATAGAATCTGGCTGTGTTTTGACAGTCTTTGTGGCTGAGCATGCCAGATTAAAATGGTGGAGTTTCCTACAAAGGTAGTTGTAGGTTTGAACCCTACCAGAGAGCATACTTTCTTTATTTTTTTGAGTATTCAGGACGATGGATCGACAGTTTAAAATGAAAAACTCTGCACCTATTTTAAACCCAGGTATCCACTTAAAATAACTTTTTGATTGGCATAAATGTTGGATTAAAAATAACTCCATTAATTCTTTATATATATATATATATATATATATATATATATATACATAAGTAAGAATAAATCTAACCTAGAGCCAACGGACCTACCCAGCGGATCATCAGGGCAAGCTGACTTGCCCTGACGATCCGTTAGTTGAAACCTAGGTAGGTCCGTTGCCTCTAGGTTAGATTTATTCTTACTTGTTTGCTCTACTGTTGTATTGTTAGGGTTCTTGTCTCAGGTTTTTTCTTTCAAACACTTTGACATATTTTTTTTTTTTTAATCATGTCACCCCAAGCAAGGCATTCCACTGCCACTATAGCGCAGGGGGTTACACAGGGCGATAGATGAGTTAGGATGTACATAGGGGAAGATTTGAGAGAATGGGAGGGTTAGTGTGTTAGGAGGTGTTTATTGACCTTACATGTAAACTCCTGGAGGTTATAGCCGTCGGGGAAGCAAGCATGTGGAAGGGAATTCCACAGGTGGGAAGTGTGAGAAAAGAAACTACTGGAGTAGAACTTGCATTTACACATTATCGGTTTCACTGTAAAAGGGTGGGACCTAGTTGCCAATCTAGTATCTCGTGCAAACTCCCACCTAGGGGGCACCAGTGATTTAAGTTCATCAGAGCATAAGCCATGAAAGTATTTGTAGAAGAGGCACAGGGAAGCCACATCACGCTGGTGAGAGAGTGACTGCAGGCGGTCAGCTAAGTCGGTATCAATCACGTTACAGATTCTTCGCTGTATTTTGTCAAGAAGCCCGAGGAGAATAGCAGGGGCACCCGACCAGATATGGCAACAGTATTCAAAACACAGGTGGATGGTAGATCTGTATAAGTGCAGGATAGATTCAGGCAGAAAGAATTTCCGGGCCCTGCACAGAGAGCCAACTTTCATAGCAGCGGATTTAGCAATGGATTCGACATAGTCATTCCACTTGAGGTCCACTGAGAGTGTCAGGCCAAGCAGGCGTAGTGTTTTACTCTCTGGGAGGCATGCCTGTTCCATGCTAATGGGAGGGAGATGCGGTTGTCTGTGGTGGTTAATTGACAGCAGCTTCGTTTTGGAAGAATTGAATTTTACGAGCCATTTCCTACCCCAATCCACCACGGATTGGAGGTCCTTTTCAAGGTCAGCCACGAGGTTCGCCTTATCATCAACACCAGATTTTTGATCGAGACGAGCGTATACTGTGGTATCATCAGCGTACTTGTCATCTTATGGCATCAGGGAGATCATTGATGTAGATTAGAAAGAGCGTAGGACCTATGTTCAGGTGCTTGGTTTGTTTCTTTTTTATTTCTATTTTTTCCCCTCCGAGTTTATACTCGGTGGGTTTTTTTCGAGACAGATATAAAGTAATTATTAATATTATTATATATATATATATATATATATATATATATATATATATATATATATGTATATATGTCCAGTTCATAAACGGTGAGGATAATCCAACAAGATAACTTAATATAAAATATTAAGTGTTATATCAAGAGCTCAATGGATGTTATCCAGAGCAAATTATATAACCATTAGATAACCACTTACAATGACGTGTTGAGTTTTCCTTTGTAAATATATATATATATATATATATATATATATATATATACTCACACAAACACACACTAAATATAAAATTGTCACATTACTCATTTATTAAAAAAGGCAAAAAAGGACACATTCTTTGGATCAGAAAAAGACATTTGAAATCAAGGAGAATTTGACAGTCACAGGACACATTGAAGGCAAGAGAAGCAGAGGAAAGCTGAGCAAAGGTTGTTAGAACAGGAATTAAGAGAGTTAAAAAAAAAAAGACATACTTTACAAAGAGCTACAAAATAGAGGAATTTGTGGAGAGCCATGATTGCTACAAGGGCATAACACTTAGAAGAAGAAGATATATATCTTGAAGACATTTTCTGAATAAACAGACCTGTTATATTTCCTATGAATGTTCTCAACAAATCCTTTGACAGTGGATCTTTTATCTGTGAGAGATGAATTTCAATTATTATATTTAAGTCTTATTTTTCATAAATCTATGAATCATAGTTTATTATGATATGTTCTGAATTTTTTACCCACTTGGCTGAGAGAAGAACGACTCACTTTAAAAGAAGATGATACACACTCACTTTAAAGTGGGTGTGTATCTTTCTCATCTTCATGCAGACACACACACACCCTAATATGGAAGCATGATGGATTAATGGATAGCATTTTGGATTAAGGAATTGGGGAACTGATTTCAATTCCCAGTCAAGTCAGTCAAGTCAAGGAAAAGCTTTTTCTCCAGTAGATTACATTTAGGTTTTGATAGTAAAAAGCTGATGTGAAGTTATTTACAATTTTATTTATTTTGGGTTCTGTTATTGAGTATTCTATCTTCATCTATGTTTTATAATCCTTTAGGAAAGAGACAATCATGGCTCTCCATAACTTCCTATCTTTTGTAACTCTTAATATTGTTATATATCGACAAACAACAAACACGCATATATATAAAAATATAAAGTTATATTTTTATTAATGACGATGAACCGTGTAGCATAGGGAACAGAGAATTGAGAGAGCGCACTTCTAATGGGTTGACGGGAGTGTAGTCTTATCTGTTGTGTCTCTCTCTTCACCGGCCAATCTCTGTTGCTCCTCTACTGGCGAATCCGTGTGCCAAGGTCTTTTTATAATCTTCCAGAACCGGGACTTTTTCTTCCGGTTTTGCCTCGCCCACGCACGCCCACGTAATTCTCAGAGACACCTGTTCTGTTTGCCTCTGTAGTTATTTCTGCTGCTGCCGGAAATAAGGTCAAACGACATCCGTTCCTTTCAACGACCGGAAACACCCTCGCTTGCATCAGCCTTCCTCGGGTGGGGCCAGATTGTTATATTACAATATGGTTTGTCTTTTCATTATCCCTCCCACTCATTGTTTTGCAATCCATTTAAAAAGCTTGCTAGATTAGTTATTTGCTGTTTCCCTCTGTCCCTCTTGCCTTCAATATGTTCTGTGAGGATCAAGTGAGTTCAAGCCCTCTTTCTTCTTGCATCTTATAAATTTCAAATTTCAACTGTCTCTCGTACAAATAATGTGAAAAGAAGATACACATTATAAAAAAAATCATTAGATTAACTACATACATTTTAAATATTTACCACAAAATTAACACCATTTATAGCAGGGGTTCTCAACCAGGGAGAAAGTACAAGATTTTTGAAAGAAACTTTTTAATTTTTCTTGTTTTGTATTCACAAAGTGGCTTCCATCATGATTGTTAAAAAAATGTTTCATAAAAAATAATCCTTGTAAAGATATATTTACTATTATGGAAAAAGAATGAAAAATTTCTGTAATATTGGGTGTGGTAGAAATTTCGCCTACATAATGGTAAGACATTATCTTGATGAAGACACCATTGGCACTAAGGTCTTACCATTATGTGGACGTATTTCTGGAAGGTATTTTTGCCACACCCTGTATATGCATATTATATGGACTGCACCTTTTGTGTTGTATAATTTTGGAATTTGAGTGAGTTTTGTTTAACACCATATCAACTTCTGTGAGTTATTTAATGCTAAAGAAGTGGAGGTTTAAGGTATTTTTTTAATGTTCAGTTATAGTGAGAAGATTAATTTAGTCTGATTTTGATGAAAATTGTTTTTTGTTTTTATTCTTTTTTATTTTAGAAAACTGAAAATGTCTTCTAGTTTTGTATTCAAAAATATTTTGCTCAAAAATGTGTTATGGTAATAATTTTTTCTTTGAAAATGTATTGTTAGTAATATTTTTCCTTCAAAAATGTATATTTTTTTCTATAAAAGTCTATTTTTAAGTATATATTTCTATAAAAGTGAATTTTTATATTTTCATAGTGTTTTGACTCCAATTTGGGGGTTAACAATTTACCCATAGCTGGAACCCTAATAGATGCTACCATCTGGGTTAGAGTAGACCTGAGAACAATTACCATTAAGAGGTGCTTCCAGGCTCCTCACAACCTCCCAATCAGAGGCTTTGCTGCTGGATGCAGTTTACCATCATGCCCAGGACTGTATAATCTTGGAAGTGGGATATGACATTCTGATATGGTGAGCAAAAAAAGGTTGTTATAGGTTTTGTCTTTAGAATAGTAAATATAAAAGCAAAAATTTCAACAAATATATTCAGATAAAATTATGAATATAAATTAAAAAAGACAGAGCAAAATGTGTTTAATATTCTGCAGAAAGTGAAATCAAAGTCAAATACTATGTGAAATAACCTTTGGTTGCAATGATTGCCTTTAGTCACTAACTGTAAGTAGCCGTTAGTTCCAAAATACTTTTCTTCTGGTATTTTGAACTACTTGTTATGGCTGACCTCCTTCAGCTTATTCAGATTACTAGACTGACAGTCATGGGCACAAATTTTTGATTTGCATCGTGTAATGCGAATTATTTTTATGCTCCATTTCCCTTCAGGATGTTGGCAATCATGGCTCTCCACAATTTCTTGTCCTTTGTAGTTCTTAATAATTTTTGTGCTTTTATTATCTCTGCTAAATCTTGGTCTGCTATCCATTTATTCAAACTTGCTAGATAGGTTATGCACTGTTTTCCACTATTCCTCTCACCTTCAATCTGTCCCATGAGTATTAAATTTTCTAAGCTCTCTTTCCTCATTATGTGTCCTAGAAATTTCAGTTGTCTCTTACTTGGCCACACACTGATTTTCTTATTTTCAAAGTATTATTTTATTTGCATTCATGTTATAATCAGAATCACTGTCTTGCAAATACAATCAATTTTTAATTCTTTATTTGAATTTTTCATGTACTCTTTAATGAAAAACAGTTCCATACAATTACATTACTAAGTCTATGTTTCATGGCTTGCATGATATTATCTGGCTTGAGTTCTTGTTCTTGCTTTCAAACTGGCTGATGCAAAGTGAAGTCAAATAACAATATCTTGGTCTCATCAGAAGACTTTGTATTCCAATGATTTTGTGACTTTTCCTTTTATGATAAAGACTAACTATGGTACCAGTAAGAACTGTCGAATGCTCCCCTGATTCTGGTATTATTGTTACTACAGAAATTATGGTTAATAGTCAACTGATATACTGAACATTAAAACTATGGGAAAGTTAAATAAAACCAATAAATAAAATAATAAAGATTTTTTTTTTTAATTAATTTTCCCCTGATGCAAGTTATAAAGAAATTGGAAAATTTTTCTGGTCACATGTGCAATTTTATGACGCCAATTCAGAAAAGAACAAAAATTTTCTCTTTCCATTTTCCAACAAGATCATTCAAATGTATTTTCAGCAGCCCTACTTATGAAGTAGAGATTCAGCCATCCCATCTCAGTGTGAGGCTGACTTGAACTTGACCATCTTTACCCATTCTTATCCTTACTTCCCATAAATTATTTCAGAACCAAAAAGAAAAATAGACATACCATCCACCCGTGCATTGAATATTGCTGCCATATCTGGTCAGGTACTCCTGTTATCCACCTAAGTATCCTTGACCAAATCCAACAGAAAGTCTGTAATGTGATCGATCCTAACTTGCTTGTTAGGATACAGTCACTTTCTCACTGGCGCAATGTGGCTTCCCTGTGTCTCTTCTACAAATACTTTCATGGCTTCTGCTCCAATGAACTTAGCTCACTGGTACCCACTATATATGAATTTCCTCGAGCCACAAGATTAGCAAATAGGTCCCACCCTTTCCTGTGAAACCAATAAAGTGTAAATGCAAGTTCTACTCCAGTAGCTTCTTTTCTCACACTTCCCACCTGTGGAATTCCCTTCCACATACTTGCTTTCTCGACGGCTACAATCTTCAAGAATTCAAATGTAAAGTCAATAGTCATCTCCTGTCTCACTAATTTACATCTTCTCTCTCATGCTTTTTTCTTCATCCACCCCACTCATCAGCATTCTCTTTCTTCTCATACTCTTTTCCTGACACCCTCTGTAGCCTGTCACTCTTTCTCATAACATTCCTTCTATGTAACCCACTGCACAACAGTGGCAGTAAAATGCTTTGCTTCTGGCCACACGATTATAAAAAAATTTTTTTAAAAATCAAGAGATATTTAACTTTGTTTCAATTAAAAGGAATAAATGTCCATAGCAGAAACTGAAGTTGTTTTGTATGCTTCTTCTGTCTTCTTTGTTTATATATTGAACATGTACCTTCATCTAAAATGTATACACATAACTCACAACCTTGTTAACATGCACAAAACATTCTAGAATAAGAAACTACAGGGTTTTTTTAACCAGCTACGTAGAAGTTTACAAAATCCTGTATTATTTGCTCAGTTTTATTATAAATTGGTACTGAATACATTTTTGCTTTATTCTTGAAAAGTACATCTTTATAAATTCATATAAATATGTTTGTTGAAATTTTTGCTCATATTTATTATTGTAAATATGAAATCTGTATATGGTGTATCTCTGAGGTAAATACTTATACACATATAGGTGAATAATCCAATAAACTGTTTTTGTAGTGTATATTGAATACCTATATTCCTCACTGAAAGTATGTGAGTATGCATCAATATATGCACACACACACACACACATACACACACACACACACACACACACACACACACATCTGTGCATACTTTAGTGTATTGTGTCTGTTTTTTTTATCACCAATTTATCAGAAAGATTTGAACTAAGATAAAATTTATTTCAGTTTTTGTTCAAGCCTGTTTTTATTTTCTAAGTCGTTATCTTGTTTTTTTCCCCCCTCAACATCTTTATTCAAAAAGATACTAAGTAAAAATATCTGAACTTCTTATTTAAACCAGGTACATGACATTATCTGTATATTGAATAATTATTTTAAATTTGAAGTTCTTACAATGACTGGGAATAATACTACCATAACTCTATGAAAGACATAATTTGAACATTTATTTTCCTTTCTATGTTTTGTCTTTGTTGATATCAGAATTTTTGATTTCACAGTTTTTATTCAAACCTCTTTATTCAAGAATCTGGAAGAATATGATATATAAATGTCTATATATCAAAACAATAGTGGGTAACTGAATGACAAAACATTTATGAAATTATTTTCTTCCTTTAAGAGGACTCATCAGACTACAATAATTTTCTTATTGATGAAATTATATATATATATATATATATATATATATGAACTTATTTATAAATGGAACTGTGTGTGTGTGTGTGTATCCATTACCCATAGACTCTGAAACAGCTGAACCGATTTTCTTGAAAATTTACACAGTTATACTATAAGCGTCTGCGAGTGTTCTTAGCTATGTTTTGTGTCGAGGTACCCCCCGATAAATATTGAAAATTGATAATCGACAAAATCGGGTTATAGAAGGAGTGGTCCGATTTTAATCAAATTTGATACACTCATAGACGAAGACATAAGAAAGGATATTCAGAAGTTTCAAGGTTGCAGTTCTTACAATAGTGCAGAAAATCGATCAAAATTTGACTTACATCCATTCATATTTCTTTCAGTCTACAGTTTCGCTTTAACTGGAAACAACTATTGCTTTTTAGCCTTTCGTGCCAACATCCAAAAATCTGAGCTCCAGAACCATGGATTAGTTTTAAAGCTTTCATTACACCCGAGTAACACCAGGCTATACTGCTAGTATATATATATATATATATATATATATATATATATATATATATATATATAACAGGTAGATTAAAACCTACTGTTCAAGCATTTGATTTTATAAAGAGTGCAGACTAGAGCTTAATATTGTAATTTTGTTATTACAATGGTTTATAATACAGTAGTTTGCAATAACAAAAATACAGTATATATATATATATCCATAATGTCCTACATCTATGGCATGACTCAGAGTTTCATATGTTATGCAATCATCAGGTGCATATTTTTAATCGACAGTTTAATAGATTTCAATTTAAGTTCACTCAATGTTCATGGGAATTAAATCCTATAAAGTCAAATCACTGCTTTTTTAATAACAAGATTAAAGATTTAAATATTCTAAAGCTACATGTAGATAAAAATTCAAATTCAAATTTAAAATTAAATATAAAATAAAAAATATTAAAATGACCATTCTCATATGTATATTTATTAATTCAAGTCACAACATATATATATATATATATATATATATATATGCACACACATACACAAACATACACACATATACATGTTTCTTGGTCAGCAAGACCACCTAGCTTTTTTGCTTATGCATCAGACCATGATCACTCTAAGTTAGCCAAAGAAAATCGAGAATACTTTGTCAGCCAAATCTCCAAATATCAAAAATTGATTATCCAACAGGCAATCATTTTCTTTTTTAGTAAACTGACCCTTGAAAAGAATGCAACTCAATCCATCATACTCTCAGTAACCGTTTTCTCTTTCTCATCTTTTTTTCCTTTCTTTTCTTTTCTTTTCCTTTTTTTCTTTTTCTTGGTTACCTCCCTGAGGCCCCAGTGCTACACATAAGTATGATGCTATTAATAAGAATAGTATTTTATTCTGATGAAGTCCTTTTAAAGGATGAAACATGTTGCATAAAGTTTTTTCCATTTTGTCATTCTAATACTGAAGATCCTGGACAAAAGTTGTTCACCATAAACCCTTGTATCTTTCATTCCCTACACACACACAAACTAACAATATGCTATTTAACACTTTCCAGATACAACTTTTGTGGGTGTCTACTTCCATGTAGGGTGTGTGTGTGTGGGGGGGGTCTAGGGATGTTTTATACCTACTTTTTGCTGAAATTGAGAATTAAACAGGACGTAGGCGATCATGGTTCTCCACATCTCCCTATCCCTGGTGGCTTTTAGTATGTTTGCTCCTGTTACACCTTGCAACTCCCATTCCGTCATCCACCTGATCAGGCTCTGCAAATATGTTATCCACTGCCTTCCTCTGTCTCTTTTTCCTTCTATCTGGCCTGTCAGTATCAGGTTCTCCAAGCTCGCCTTCCTCATTGCATGTCCCAGGAACTTCAGTTGTCTCTTCCTGATACTCAGTATTAATTTCCTTTTTGTTGCCATTCTTTCCAACATCTCATTCTCAGTCTAGACAATACTATTGAGCTGTCTTCTTCTTCTTCTATGTGCCCTGTCCCTTCAGGACGTAGGCGATCATGGCTCTCCACGTCTCCCTATCCCTTGTGGCTCTTAGTATGTTTGCTCCTGTTGCTCCTGGCAACCCCCGTTCCGCCATCCACCTGATCAGGCCCTGCAAATATGTTATCCTTTGCCTTCCTCCATCTCTCCTTCCTTCTATCTGACCAGTCAGTATCAGGTTCTCCAGGCTCTCCTTCCACACTGCATGTCCCAGGAACTTCAGTTGTCTCTTCCTGATGCTCAGCATCAATCTCCTTTTTGTTGCCATTCTCTCCAACACCTCATCATTGCTTGTATGCTCAGTTCACAATATCCGTAGCATCCCTCTGTAGAACCACATTTCAGCTGCTTCCAGTTTTGTCCTCATTTTCGATGATATTGTCCAGCATTCACTGCCGTATTGAAAAACTGATATGACGTAGCAGTCTAGCACTCTTTTCTTTGTTTCTATTGAGATTTTGCTCATCTTCTGGAATGCGTCCTTTGCCATGCCAATTCGCCTTCGGATCTCCGTGTCGCACTTTCCATCTCCTGTTAGAACACTTCCTAGGTACTTAAATTCTTGTACTTGTTTGATTCTGTTATCCCCCACCTGTATTTGGCATTTTGGGTTGTATCTTTTGCTGATGACCATGCACTCAGTTTTCTTAAAGTTTATTTGTAGTCCCTTCTTGTCACTCTTCACTGCTACTTTCTGTATGAGGTCTTGTAGTTTCCTTTCCGTGTCCGCAATTAGCACTGTATCATTTGTCTAAAATCATTACTGCTATCAATTTTCAAAATAAATTAGAAAACTTAATTTTTCTGGCATTTTTTGTCTCAAAACATTAGCTTCTAAAACTTTTATATAAGTCTTATATGCAGTAAGTCTATTATCCTTATTTAAGAAAATAAGTAAAAGCAAAAAAGGGAAAAGAATTTAAAATCAAAACTGAAAAGTGTTTACAAAATTGTAGATCTAAAAAATAAATGTTAATTTTATGAGAGGGTCATACAAAAAACATAGAATCAAGAACCTTTCAAGTTAATATTTGATTTCATCCCCACCCATCACTACCAGCTTGAACATCTTACTTCGCTCTCCTCCCCACCTTGACTCCCCTCCTCACCTTGAACATCTGATTTTCTATCTCCCCACCTTGAAAATCTGATATTACTCACTGCCACCACCTTGAACATCTAATTTCACTCTTCTCCACCAATTTAAACATCTGATTTCACTCCCTCCCCTCCATGAACTGGTTTCTTTCCTTATCACCAGCTAGAACATCTAATTTCACTCCCTTCCATCACTTTAAACATCTGATTTCACTCACTCCCTACCTGGAACATCTGATTTCAATCCCCTTCCCCACTTAAACATCTGATTTCACTCACCTCCCTCACTTAGAATTTCTGATTTCAACACTGCACTCTTTATTTTATGGTATCTTGCTTGGTCCACAGTTCATACTTAACTACCAATGTAGCAAGTACAACATGGTGGAATATAAATGTCGATGTGGAAAGTCAAAAATTAATTCAAATTTAAGGACGTGGAAATATTTTGTCCTGTTAGTTTCTCTTTCTCGTAACCCGACATTTTCATTACTCAATCTGCTTCCTCCAGCATCTACTTTTGTTTGATTTCAGGCAGAGGCTCCCTATTGACCGACATCATTTGCTTTAGGAGAAATAAATGGAAGAAAAAAAAAAGGGAAATGAATTCAAGAAAGAAACTGTGGCCAGTAAGGCTTACGAATGCCATTTAAGTCGTGTCCAACTTCAAAATGGTGATGATCCAAGTGTGCTTTGCATGTGGAATTCACAAAGAAGCAACTGTCTTTAACAGACAACAGCATGTGGAGAAAAGGAAACGTAAAACAGAACAAAAATCAGGGAAAAGGACAGAAATGTTGGTCATGCGGTTGAACAAAAAATCTCAAGGAAAAGAAGCTTAAGAGGAAAAAACAAAACAAAATGAAGGTTCTGAAAATGACAGCACAACAACAGTAGCCGGATTTAGGAACTAGTAATAGATTTGAGTGTTGAAGAAGTTAAATATCTCAGCAGTAGATTAAACAATAGACAGGATTATTAAGGGTTCAATACTGAACAAGCATTGACAATTGGATTTGGATTTAAATGTAAGTAATTCTTTATCTGGGATTTACAGTAGTTTTATTATTTTAGCTATTTTTTTAACATCTGAGAATGTGAGTGGATGTTTACAGCTGTCTTTATGTTCTTACTATTATGATTGTTGAACTTCCTCCCCTTAGAACTGTTTTATCAACAGGGACCTATTCATTATTTATCTTGCACTTGTACTGTACACATGTACAGAACAGTGAGGTACAGAATTATCAGATCAGTTGGATTTAAAATTTATTTTTCAAATACTGAAACAATTTTTTTTATGAAATTTAGAATAGGGTGTGAGGTGTGGAATGAATAATCATTATCCATTTTAATGCAATAAAAATATGAAGATAAAAGAACAAAATAGGTAAAAGGAATAAAATTATTGATACATGTCAGAAAAATCAATGGCATGAGATTTCTGGCCTGTAACTTTAAGTAAATGTTTTTTTATAGTTCCTAAATACTAAGGACAAAGTGAAAAAATTCTATGTGACACATTTTGTCCTTCAAATGGATTTATTCATACAAAATAATGTTTTTATTCATGGAGTCATATATGGAGAGAGTAACATTTATTTTGAAAATACACAAATGTGGCACAAGGCTAAAAGGGCGACAGGGGTAAACTGGTCTTGTCTTAAAAACTTAGCTAGCCATTATTACTGACATTCCGCAGTATTTCTTACACCAAAACAACACATTCTTACTGCAGTTGCAATAATACCTCAAAGTTTCAATGAGGTCTTACCATGTTCCCATATGTAAAATTTGTCTGTGGGTGGGGGGAATAAAAATAACAACATTTAAGAGAGTGGGAGAGAATGAAATACAAATGTCAGTTTAATAAATTGAAAATTCACTGATGATATGGGCTTTTCTTTAACAATAAATTTTGTTAATTTCTGATGCCAGATGTGTATTTTTTAACAAATAAACTGTATATTGTTGCTTTCTTCAAAATCAAATCATTACTTCTAATTCTACTAAATTTGAAGGTTGTCTTGAATAAAATCAAATGTTAAGTTCTTGTCACAAATTTTCTGTTGGTAGAGGATCACACTCATTGCAGGCTAATCTAAGATTAGCTAGTCTTTGAACCGATTTTTATCTAGTTCTCTTGTGCATTTAGAATCATTATCATTTGAAACATAGTCTTCCAGAAAGATATCCAACAGAACCTTTCAGACTTTGCTTTATAATATCACAGTACATTTTTTTTCTATATTGCAATGATTGTAAACAATATAGTCCATGCCATTTCCATTAAAATATGCCCAAAGCACTACATATGGCTTTCCTAGAATTCATTGCTTCTCCAAATTCATGGTGCCTGATTCAGTCAAAGAAAAAAAAATCAAATTTTACTCTCATTATAAAATGGGTTTCCAAAAATAACTTTATTTTTCTGAATTGACACTTGTAAAATCTAGTTGATGCAGCATAGATGAAAGAACACCCAATGAGGATCAAACTCCCTACTCAGATGCAATAGATAATCTATCAGGACATGTTTCTAATTTGTATTTAAATACTCTGTATTTATTTTTAATTTTTCTAGTTGAATTGTTCACTGATATTGCATATAATTCATTAATGTACATAATTAGTTTACAATAAAATTAGTAATTTGTATATATACTACCTTATGAAAACTGCAATGTATTATAGTGAAGTGTTATCATAGAATGGCGAGATGGGGCATGAGACCCTTGCACTAGACCTGTTTATACTCATATCTATGGGATAAAATGATATATAAATTTTTATATACCAGAAATATATATATATATATATATATAGCAATAAAAAATCCAGGAGAAGATGGTAAATAATCCCAGAGGATCCTAGTAATATTGGTTAAATATTAAAATTTATCCAGCAGGGAGCTCAATGTAAATTTTATTTTCAGAGCAGATATTCATTTATTTCATTTGTAAATTCAGATTACATTTAAGGGGATAGCTATTTCAACATGTCATACTTTATTTTACTGATGACTGGGGTTGACATTGCATGTCTCTAACAAACATATTGAAATACCTATCCTGAATTTACTGATGAAATAAATGTGTATATATATATTGTCATCCACAGACAGATCTGTTTCACCGTATCACAGCTCATCAGTACGGTTAGACTCTGATTGCTTTTTTACCCAGGATTGAAACCGGACCGAAATGGTGTCGGTCGGCGACTCTACCCCTGGGCTATGGGCATTCGGTGGAAGTAGGCAGACTTTTTAGTGCATATCATTATACACGCCCAATAGCTAGAGTGCTCTAATTCATTTCACTGAATGAGCGATGCATATGGGTGCATAGCTGAGTGGTTAGAACATTTGCCTTCTGACTATGAAGCCCATTAACCTCACCACGGTTAATTTGTCAGAAAGGTGACTTCTTAATTTTATTGGTCTGGATATGAGGTATGATAGATACCACGGGTTGACCCAAACCTTGTGAGGGAAATTGGGTAGATGGCTCTATTTGAGGTGTTGTCAATGGTTAAGCTAGCTCAAAGTCACAAGTCATCGTGACCAAAGGTTTGAGTGTCCTGGCCTAATTCAGACTGTTGTTCACACTAGATTGGTTGTAGTATAAACCACAGGTGGGCTCTGTGAGTGTTGAACAAACACAAGTGTGCCTAAGGTGCAAATTAGCTAACCGCTCTGGTAGACAGATATCCTTGAATACGAGTGGCCAGGTATTATAGATAGATAGATAGATAGATAGATAGATGTATATTTTAGTAGCTACCCATATTTGAGTAGGTTTTTTTTTTTTTTTTTTTTTTTTATAAGCGTTTCACCCCGAGCAAGGCATGTCACTGCCACTACTGTGCAGGGGGCTACGTAGAGAGGAGAAAGGCTGGTTAAATATAGGACATAATAGAGGGTGGGTGATAGGCGGGTGAGGATACCGAGAATAAGGGTTGGGTAGATGAGAGTTGTGAGAATAGTTGGGAGTTAGTGTGATAGGAGGTGTCTATTGACCCTACATTTAAACACCTGGAGATTGTAACTGTCGGGAAAGCAGACTTGTGGAAGGGAGTTCCACAGGCGGGAAGCGCGAGAAAAGAAGCTATTGGA
Organism: Ascarosepion bandense; assembly: GCA_037127315.1. NCBI lineage: Eukaryota > Metazoa > Mollusca > Cephalopoda > Sepiida > Sepiidae > Ascarosepion > Ascarosepion bandense. The sequence continues at coordinate 531,918 of JBBBDQ010000596.1, read as the reverse complement.
GTAGAATTTACGGTTACATCTTATTTGTTTAACTGTAAAAGGGTGGGACCTAGTTGCTAATCTAGTATCTCGTGTAAATTCGTGCTTGGGCGGCACCAGTGATCTAAGCTCATCGGAGCAGAAGCCATGAAAGTACTTGTAGAAGAGGCACAGGGAAGCTACATCACGCCGGTGTGAGAGCGGCTGCAGCCGGTCTGCCAAGTTAGTATCAACCACGTTACAGATCCTCCTTTGTATTTTGTCAAGAAGCCCAAGGAGAGCAGCAGGGGCACCCGACCAGATATGGCAGCAATATTCAATACACGGGCGGATGGTAGATTTGTATATGTGCAGAATAGTTTCAGGTGGGAAAAATTTCCGGGCCCTGCACAGAGAGCCGACTTTCATAGCAGCAGATTTGGCAATGGATTCAATATAGTCATTCCATTTGAGGTCCGCCGAGAGTGTAAGGCCAAGGAGGCGTAGTATTTTACTCTCTGGGAGGCTAGCCTGTCCCATGCTAATGGGAGGTAGATGCGATAGTCTATGGTGGTTAGTTGATAACAGCTTTGTTTTGGAGGCATTGAAATTTACCAACCATTTCCTACCCCAGGTCACTACGGATTGGAGGTCCCTTTCCAGTGCGGCAGCGTGGTTCACTTTGTCATCCAGACCTGGTTTCTGATCGATGCGGGAGTAGATTGTTGTGTCGTCGGCATACATGCCAACTTGGGATCTAATGGTGTCGGGGAGATCATTAATGTAGATCAGAAATAGCGTGGGACCTAGGATAGAACCTTGAGGGACGCCCGCGTTCGTCTGGTAGTTTTGGGAGGCATGCCCATTTAATACCACCTTTAATGTGCGGTTAGAGAGGAAGGACTGGATGAGGTCAGACAGATGTCCAGTTATCCCATAGCTCCGCAGTTTGCACAAGAGGCCAGCATGCCAGACCCTGTCGAATGCTTTGGAGATATCCAAGGCAACTGTTCGGGCTTCACCATTCTTGTCGAGTGCCTGGTATATGTACTCGGTAATGGTCGTTAGCATATCAGCAGTAGACCTGGTGAAGCGAAACCCATACTGTTTGTCAGAGAGAAGCCCGTTGGTCATAAGGTGCTGAATCACCTCGGCGTTGATAATGGCTTCGAAAACTTTGCCAAAGATTGGAAGGAGACTAATAGGACGGTAATTGGCGGGGTCCGAGGGTTCGCCAGAATTCTTAAATATAGGTACTACGCAGGAGGACTTCCAACAGGCAGGAAAGCAGGAAGCAGATAGGCAGAGGTTATAGAGTTTAGAGAGGACAGAGGAGAGTTCAGGGGCACATTTCTTCAGTACTATGACTGGGATTCCGTCACCGAGTTTATTTATTTTCATCTAGCAGGATTCTAACCTATATCCCTCTTGGCAGGAGAAACTGTAATTAGATCAGATATGCTTTAGAACAACTTGACCACAGTTCTTTGTCAATCAATCAAAGTTGAACAATAGGTTATAAACGCACATTATTTGTATACTCTTGAAATATTCATAACTGCTCAGTTTCTTATCCTAATATAAACAAAGCAATTCCTTAACAGGTGATGGGATATTAAGGTTGGTAGATGAAGATAGATGAGTATTCTGGTTAATAAATAAACTGAGCATCTACTCAGATATGACTATCCACTAAAAATAATGTTTAAGTAATAAAATCTGTTGGATGATTAAATAAAAGAACAATACTTTTTTAGAAATATATATATATATATATATATATATATATATATATATTTTACACACACACAGATGAAGAGAAATATTCTGGTACATGAAGATAAATGTTCTGTTTAATAAATCAACTGAACATCTATTCGTATATGAGTATTAACTAAAAATAAGATTTAAGTCATGAAATCTGTTGGATTACTAAATGAAAAACCAATACTTCTTTAGAAATACATAAATGTGTACATGCATACATTATATATATATATATATATATACTACCGACCATAAGTTTGGGACCACCCCAATTTTTTTCACAAAGTTTATAAAATTTCATTTTTAGCAGAATCAAATTTTTTGTTATTCTTATGCAGTTGTCAAGGTAAAAAAAAGTATTCTTTTCAACTTTAAAGTAAACATTTACTCATTTTGCTACTTGACTCCTCTTATTGTGATCAAGGTTTTGCCAAAAATTCAGATTTATTCAGATATTATAACTACAGTATAATTTATTTTTGTAAACCATATTATTACGGTATAAATGGCAAGGAAGAAACAGATTAGCATTGAAAAAAGAGTTCAGGTTGAAATTATTTTGAAAGAAGGATATTCTGAACGTGTTATCGCTAAAAAATTAAACCTATCAAAAAATGGCGTGTATTATTGCCTTCAACGACTCATGGTGGTTTCTTTGATGAAAAGAAAATATGAATTAACTTTACTTAAATTTGAAATTACTCTATGTTAATTTTGGTTTTAATTATTGTACAACTGTGAGCAACAATGAAATATATCTATATTTATTCTTCTCAGACATAAAATTTGTTATTTCTTTCTCTTAGAGAATAAATCTAAGTGGTCCCTAATTTATGGTCGGTAGTGTATATATATATATATATATATATATATATGTACACACTATGGTGGAGTGAAAAAATCAAAATTCTGAAATCATATTCTTAATAGTAATAAAAGTTGTATCTTTACTTAGAAGTAACAAATCCAAAATATTATCAAATTGATTCATATCTTGGGCTGCTGAAATTAGTTTGAAAAATTGACATTTTATATTAAATATGCAATTTGCAAAATTTTCTATTTTTTTAATTTGATAATGTTTGTGATCTAATAATGATATCAATACTTACTGATTATAGTTGTCAATAATCATATTCTTTATTTATTCATTTAGGTTAACAAAAAATGTTTTTTGTTTCAAATTTTGTCATTTTTGTCTAGAGAAATACGTTGCTCAAATAAGTCCATCCTGATTATTTTGTCTACACTGAGGCATAAGCTTCAATTACTGCCTTTACACAATGTACAACAGCTTGGGTGTGACAAGGCAATCCAAAAAATGGGAGAGTTCTAACCTTTTCCTGCAATTCAAGTGGAATCATTACATTGATTCAATAGCTAAATTCACTGCTAGGAAGGTTGGATCACTGTGTTGGGCTAGGAAGTTTTTTACGCCTGATTCCATCTTGTACATATACAAATCAACCATCTGTCCGTGCATGGAATACTGCTGTAATATATGGTTAGGTGACCCAGCTGTTCATCTTAGTGTTCTCAATAGCCTCCGAAGGAGAATCTGCAACATGATAGGTCCCGACTTGGCAGCTTGACTCCAGCAACTTTCTCAGTGGCAGAATATGGCTTCCCTCTGTCTATTCTACAAATATTTTTATGGCTTCTGCTCTAACAAACTTAAGTCACTGGTGCCCCCACCACTAGAATTTACTCGTGCAACCAGACTGGCAACAATCTCCCACCCACTTACAGTTATATCAACCAAACGCAGCCGTCAATTCTACTCCAGCAGCTTCTTTTCTCGCACTTCCTGCCTGTGGAACTCTCTTCTGTATCCTTGCTTTCCTGACAGCTACAATCTCCAGGTATTTAAATGCAAGGTTAATAACCATCTCTTATCTACTTCACTCCAGTCCTTTCTACATTACACAGTGTATCTTGTTCTATCTTCTTTTTCCTTCTCTCTGCCTTAGCAACTGTCTTCACACCAGTGTTTCTGTCCTTCTCTTGCCCTTTCTTTGACACCCATTGTAGCTGGGCTGTCTTTCTCTTTGCTCTCCTCTTGCCTAAACTTTTGCTCTTATGTAGCCCCCTGTGCATCAGGGGCAGTACCACCTTGCTTGGGGTGAAATGATTAAAAAAACAAAAATTTCTCAGTTGTGAAATTCATGGTAAATCTGCCCATGAAATCAGAGAAAAATAAACAGAAGCCTCAAAAATGATTGTTGTTAATCTGAATTCTTGAACTCCATTGTCTCATTCTTGTCTGGATTTGAGAATTTGCCTGATGGCTAATTCTCATACAAATTCTTGTTCATCATAAAGCATAAACATGAGAATGTTCTCAGGATGCAGAAAATATGCATTTCTTTGACGCACAAGATGTAATATTTCTTTTTGGTCATTGGGCAGGACTTTAGATCTCTGAATCATTTTGAGAATATGATGAGCTCCATGACCAAGTCATCAAAATTGTTCAATATCAAAGTATGAAGGGGCATATACTTTCATCATAAATTTTGTAATTGCTTTCAGTTTTTCTTTTGGTTCTTCGGCCCCAACATAGAGATGTAATGTTCGGTTTGCCATTGTCACCCAACATGAATGGGAAAGTTTTCCTGGATTGTTTTCACCCAAGGCATCTGGAACTTTGCTTTTGTCAATAGCTCGACTCATGTCAAGAAGGTATCTTTGATCCATGGTTAATTCAATATCATTGTCTGGAAACTGTTATTGAAAAGAAATGTTTTCAAATGTTTTCACTTTTAAATGTTTACATTCTGTTAATGCTTTTCCTATATTACCAAAATGGCTTCAAGGGTTTTATTTGTTCCATTCAGGTATTTAAAGAAGTGACATAGAGATAACTCATTCAGATGAATACGATAAATGATCCACTTTAATGGTTTCATCATGTTCTCCTCCAGTAGTCTAATTATTCCTCCTGAATAACCAGTATTCACATCAGTTCCATAACATCCAAGGCAATCAAGGTTTTCATTATAGCATAAGTCTTGTATTGATTGAGAGATATCTTTTGCTGTTCCACTTTTTGGTGCAACATGTCCCATATATATGGATTGTGGTTCTTGTATTAAAGAAATATGTTCCTCTGTGATAATTTTCCATTTGTTTTTTCCATCACAATTGTCTTATTCTTTCTTCCATCAAAATATATGGCCTTTGGTTCTCTGGATTGGTGTGATTCATTGTTTGTCAATATGCTCCTTGCTTTAGGATTCTCTCTTTGTAGTTTACTTCTGTCAACTACACTACCTGTTTCTTCAGTAGAAACTATTCCTATGTCTTGCGAAATGAAGGATGGTAATGCAGCTGCTGCTCTATTCAACACATTGAATCCGTTGCAAATCATAGCAAAATTTGGTAGTGATTTCAACATCTGCTTTGGCTTTGAGCTGCTTGATGTTCTTGTTACATGTCACTCTTGCTCCTTGCCTACTGATTCTGAATCATCTGTTGAAATAACAGGAAACTTAGTTGAAGAAATAGTAGTTGAATTCTCTGCCATTTTGACTTTTTGGGCATCACATTTTCTTATTGTTGTGATTTTTACTACATCAGTGTTTCCTATGATCATTTTCTGAGCAGACCCTTAGTCTAACAAAAAATTACTTTCCTTCACAGGAAACTTTTGCTCCTTTTGCTGGAACATTTCAACAAGTCAAAAAATTTGCAGTATCACATGTCAAACAGTATTTGTCTATATTTCTGAGATGAGGTAGTATTTACAATATTTACAGGAACTAATCAACGTCTATATCCACTATAGACGTTGATATAGATGTTGGTTAGTTCCTGTGACTTGACCCAAAGAGTTATGAGTTCACTACCAGGCTACAGCAGTGGTGAACAAGTAACTTGCAAGGTTAGAGGGGATAACTCTTGACTTCCAATCGAGGCATTACTACGCAAGTACTCTTTGATCTAACAGTATCAGCAGCAGAGAATCAAGTCTCTTTGTTTTTGCTTTGTGACACATTTCAGTTCCCACAGTTTGTGAATATTATTTTAGGATGTATATACGAAGTAGAATTTTTTAAAGTCCAAGGAAAGAAATGAATCTTTTTAAGCAAGTGATGAGTGAGAGAAATTAATTTTCAAAGCTGATTGTTTGACTGGGTTGCTAACCGCCTTCATATTGTTACATTACTATTAGATCAGAAACACTATCAAATTTAAAAAATAAAATATTTTGAAAATTGCATATTTCAAATGTCAAATTTTCAAACTAATTTTGGCAGCCCAAGATATTAGTCAAATTTGACAATATTATGGATTTGGTACTTCTAAGTAAAGACACATTACTATTAAGAATATGATTTCAAAATTTTCATTTTTTCACTCCACCCTAATACACACACACACACACACACACACAGAGTTCAGATGGTAGTGCAATCTATGATGACTCATATATTAAGACTCTCATATGCACAGGCTGTCAGATGTAATTCACACTGTTATGAAACAAAAATATTAGACTATCTTCTCAGACTTGTTTATCCCCTACTCCAACATCCCACTCCCCAAAAAATTAAAAGTTTAAAATTTCAACATCTCGTTTTCTTTCACATGCATGGGAAGCATGCATCCATGTAAACATCATTTAGAACGTAAAGGATGAAACAAATCAAGAATTTCTTTTCTCTTGGTCATTCATTTTCTTAAATCATATTTATCTCTCTTTCTCTGTCTATGTTGGTCTGTGTGTGCAGTTGAATATAAATATTCATACACCTCAAAATCAAACTTCTCTGAAGAAAACTAGAAACATACATGTATATGTTTGCATGTGTATGCATTTTTGTATGCTTTACTTAGATTTAACTTGTATATTTGTATGTGCACATTGATTTTTCTGTTCATGTAAATTTATCTGGACATAGATTTATTATATATATATGTGTGTGTGTGTGTGTGCGTGTGTGTGTGAAGATACACTTACAAGCCTCTGCTACCGGATACATACACAAGCACACTCACTTTATTTGCAGGCATACATACAGATGAATAAGAATATTTGCATCAGTGTGCATGGTCTGTGTGTTATGGTGTGTCTGTGTCTAGATTTCTTTTTGCTTTTTTGTTTCATTATTCTTTTGAAATAATGCCACTTCAAAGGAAAGATTCAGAAAACTCAAGTGAGTAGCTGTGTGATGTCTTGTTTGAAAAAAAAGAAAGAAGTTGAGGTGTAAAACATACAAAAAATAGGCTTAACCTCAACTTGTTCAATAAATACCCAAGAACATGCCAGACTGAGCAACTCAACAAGAAAAGAAAAAAAACGCAGAAACAAAAGGTATATCCATTGATCCTAAGAAGAACATGCATTGATATATATATATCTATATATTGACTGTCCCCTGTCAGGGTTGATAATGGCTATAAAAACAACTAAGCCAAACCTGTCTTTATTTTTGATCTTATCCATATTGTGGTCAATGGATGATGGTCAGACAAAAAACATTGCTTCCATGTGTTTTTCTATAAATATTTTCATGGTAATTGTTCTAATGAGATTTTTTTTTATATCTTAGCTTCATGAATTTATGTGTTGTACAATATTGGCAAATGTGCATTGTAGTAATAATGGCACATGATAAAAATTGGAGAAAATCTCATACAAATACCTTTGGAAATGTATGAATTTATCTTTTCTTCTCCCCACCCCCAGCTATAGGTTAAACAGTCAGACAGATTGGTTCCTATAGCTTTGGCTGGTAACCAATCTACCTCAGAAAGAAATGGCAACCTACAGCATTAAAATCTGCCTAGTCAGTCATGACTCAAAATACACATGATTGCCAAAGAGTGTATACATATTGTACTTAACTACAGACTAACTATATCAGCAGCTTGGTTCACTCTTAAAATTTTTAGTTGTATCCATAATTTCTATGCTAAGAGTGTCCTCTTCCACACTTCTTTCTGCTTTCCTGTCAACTACAATCTTCAAAAATTTAAATGCCATATCAATCAAGAGATTCTGTCTTTTCTAAAACCTGTTCTTCTATTGTCCTATCCCTTTCTCTCACTCTCAGTAACCCTTTACATCCTAGTGGTTGTGTCTTTTAACATCTTGTTCAGAGGGAAATAAATGAAGAAAAAAAAGTGATGCCTGATATTTTTGTGTTATGAATTGTCATTATTGTCTTTGGATGGGATAGTAAAAACAAATCCTGTCATCTCCTTTGCAGTGATTTTATGAAGATAAGTTTTTCCCTCATATGAGTGGAACACATATCCTGTCTTCCTCTCTACTGTAATTTTATAAAGACACTATTTCTAGTTAGCTGTTTGATGATTCTTGGTGGCCATCTGCCATTCATAGATCTTTTCTTTTTGTTACTACTTTCCTATGAAAAAAAATTGATGGCAATACTTTGACTTGATTTCAAAAATGAACATCTGGAATATTTTTTCAGCTTTCCATGACTGTTGTAGACCCTTAGACATTAGATGTATGAGACATGTGGATTAGTCCATAAGTCAATACTTGTGAGGGCGTGGTGATGTGGATGTGCACTCGACCAAGTTCCCCCATGAGTCAGAGATTTACATGTTCTGATCTAGCAAGATGAGGCATTAGCAGCACCTTCTCATAGCCATAAGTTCTCTGTAGAGGATTTTCCTGAATTGACTTTAAAAATCTACCACTTATTTGAAGAGTTATTTTAACTGCATGCATGACCTGTGCAGATCAAGGCGCATATACAACAGCACACTTGCAAGAATTTGTAGATTTATTTTGTTTTATGTAAGATTTTAATTCTTTTCAGATCCTCTAGCTGCTCTGATTTCTTACTTACTCTTTAGCACTATTGTTCCCCCAATCCAAGATTCAAGAGCCATTCAAGGTAGTGGGCTACTGAATGAGGTTGTTCTATATGTGTATGAAGTATGAAATGAATATTTTAAGAATAGATAACAGTTAACTCTAGACTTGAAGAGGTTAAGCTCATAATGATTAGAGAAGCATCCCCTTGAGAGTTCATTTGGCAAAATAATCATTCTTGGGAAGAAGCTGCTTGAGTAAAACTTCCTCCTTACCAATGGAATACAAAGATAATGTGTATGTAATCTGACAGGTGCAAGCTGTGGATGTATGAACTGGTGAAACTAAAGAATGTTGATTGCCAGAATATTTTCCATGGAATAGCAATAAAGTAGTCAGAGGCTAGCAATATTTGATATTTGAAAAAGTATTGAAAAGTTCATAATCTCTCACAGGGCTGAGTATATGCATCTAAACTCTGTCAAGCCTGTAAAGAAAGGATTGAGAACCTCCAGGTTAGATATAGCAGTGATACTCTATTTTTAATCTGATGTGACTCTTGCAAAGAGAGAAGAACAAGAGAAGCCAGATATTAATTATTTTTATTTCTTTCAGTTCCCCTACCACTATGCTAGTATTTAGTAATGCATATTTGATATTTTCTTTCTTTTAAGAAATCAAGAAAACTTAAAATTGCCAAGAGTTTGAAGAATGGCTGCCACTGCAGCTGTTCGTTACAAAAATAATAGCCGATTTCAAAAACAATTTTATTCTTGAAAAATGAACTGTAGAAATATTGAAATTAGTCAAAATATGAGCTTTGAGCCTCTATGCACCTCTGCCATCAATTGACAAGATTATTTATTGCTCGTTGATAAAAAGTTATTGGCTGTGATTTAAAATCTTTGAAAGCTGATTCCACCTCTGGTTTGAATCTAAAAGTTTTACTATTTAATAATGTGCTTCAGAGCACAAAAAAATATGATAATGAGTGAATGAAAGATCAAGAAAATATGGAGGATGTGTTAAACTCTCATATCTCAAGTCTGTGAGTTATTGTGACGGCATTCCTGCAACATGTGGCTACACATCATTGTGGAGCAGAATTGGACCATGTTGATTCACTAATGCAGGTCTCATTTTTTGCAAGCATACATGCATTTCAGCAAGTTGATTGCAGTAAAGCACTGCATTAATGCTCTGATTGGCTTCCAGAAAGCTGAAATGGATAACACCAATTGCAGACCACCATAATCTTTTGCTGATGAAACTTTGACTTTAAAAAATGTTTTGAGGACTCATCATGATCAATCCATTGACCTGATTGTTTACAGTTATTATAAAGGATCCACTTTTCATCACAAGTGACTATTCGGTCAAGAAAGAGATCATTGGTGTTACATGGAAAGAGCATTGAGCACACTTCAAACACCTAAAATTTTTATTTTCATTGAGATCATGAGGAACACATTTATGAAACTTTTTCACTTTGCCAATACTCTGCAAATGGTGTGAGACTGTTTCAGTGCTGACACCAAGCATCTGAGACATTTCTTTGACACTTTGATGTAGTTTTTGCTCAACAACTGCTTGTTCGTTAAGACTGGATGACCAGCCTTTACCTTCTCCATCTTCAAGCCTCTCATCACCAGTACAAAATTTCTGGAACCACCTTTATACAGTCTAATCACTTGTAGATTTATCTCCCCATGCTCTGTTAATATTTGCAGACGTTTGAGGGGCACTGTATCCAATTTTAAACACATGTAAGATAAGTAAATGAAGATTATGTTTTGCCATGTTCATAGTTAAGGGCTTCTATGATTCAAAAATATTTAAGGGCTCAGTGGATAAAACATTGCTTAGTTCCTAACTTAACTCCTAGAGTTGTGAGTTTAATACCAGGCTACAGCAGTGACGAACAAGTAACTTGCAGGGTTAGAGGGAGATAACTCATGACTTCCAATCGAAGCTTTGTGCAAGGAAAGAGGATTATATACCCCAGTGATTTTAATGAAGGGTTTAGTTTAAAATTCCTAGAACCTGAAGAAGGCCGGAGTGTACTACAGCCGAAATGTTGTATAAATGGCAACAAAGATAAAGACAATAGTCCGAATAATGTAAATACTGTGAATACTACCTCATCTCAGAAATATAGACAAATACTAAAGAATATTTCTGTCTGAAAATAAGTTAAAAATTATTAAAAAAACACACATTAATTATGTATAACAAATTCACTTAATATATACTATGAATACTATGTTAAAATGTCTTTTCAAAATATAACACTTCAAGCAGCCATTATTTTTGAACAACTTAATACTATTGTTAGTACTACTAATACTTACTTCTCTATTTTAATGGAAAGTTTTGACATATGTTGTTTAACTAGGTACAAAAATTTTAAACTGAGGAAAAAATGAATAAATAAAAAGTTTGCTGATTAGACATAGCACAGCAAAATAAAATGTTGTGAGTCGAGGTTTAAGAGACTTCTTTTTCTTTTCTGATCCTTTTTGTAAAATGAATATTTTTTACATTTATAATCCTATTGTGCACATTTTTAGTTTTGATTTTAAATAGACTTCCTTTTTTTTTGCTATTTATTTGCATTTATTTTCTTGAATGAGTTCTACAAATTTTCCCCACATATGAGACTTATAGAGAAATTTTAGAGGCTAATGTTTAAAAAATGAAATTTTCAGTTTTATTTTGAAAATTTATACATGTATTATTTTAGACAGATGGCACAGCTTGGCTCAGCTATCATAGTTTCACATCAAGAAAACAAAGTTAGTCTTCTCCCTGGCTTTCAGCTCCAGTAAAAAGCGAAGAGTCTGAAGCTCTCCTTGGCCATCCCGAAAGTGTTATGGATGCAGACATAGTAAAAAAAAGTAAAGGGTAATAACATGACAAAAAAAGTTGCTAATGAATGAAATTTTAATCCTGTCAGTGAATGATTTTCTTATCAACACTTTTTGTTAAACGTATATATAGAATTTACTTATTAAAGTTAGGTTACTTTAAAATGAAATTTTTCAAAATAAATTATGAGGGTTTTTCTGCAAAAAATCAACATATTTGATAAGGAAACAATCATTTTGAACAATATTCATATAACATGATTTCATGATATGGGATTTGAAATTTAAAATTTCCAGTATCAACAAAAGGTGAATAAATGAAGAAATATCATTGTTGACTAGAAAATAATGATTATTTGGTAAAATTAAAATCTTACAGCATGCAAGTCTTAGAAGACTGCAACTAATTAGAACATTATTCATTCAAAACCAATTAATCACGCTAATTAGCCAATTACCCTATTGTAAGAGCTTGCCCAGTAAAAGAACTAACACAATATTTATGAATGGGGAAATATTTCAGTGATTCTGAAGATGCAAATCAATCATCTGATAAAAATAACTATTTGGAAATTTTTTCAGACAATGATGATAAAAACACAAGTGATAACTATAATGATAATTCCAGTTGGACTTGTAAATTTATTTCAAACCCCAAATATATGGTGTACGTTAGTAAGGATAATAAATCAAAAGATATTGAATCTTATAAACTTGAGCAAGATTTTGGCTTTGTCTTGATTGCAATTTATCAATGACAGTAAAGACAGAAGGAAAGAGTATAAAAAATATAGATTTATTCATTTTTTTAACTGGAATATATAATCTATTACTGCATTATGTAGCTTTTTAGAGAGGATATTTTTTCTGTTCTATAATTCAAATGTATATTTTTGTATGAATTTGAATGAACAGATATTCTGATTGACACTCTTCTATTTTGTTTCTATGAGTAAGACGTGTAACTTTACCATTCTTTTTCTGTGTGCTGTGACCTTTCAGGTCATTGTTGACCATGACTTTCCAAAATTTCTTGTCCTTTATAGCGCTTTTATTTTTATTTTTTTTTTATAATCATATCACCTTTTTTTTTTTTTTTTAAAAATAATCATATTGCCCCAAGCAAGGCATTTTACTGCCACTGTTTTGCAGGGGGTTAAATAAGAAGGAAGTTATGAAAAAGAGTGACAGGCTATAGGAGGTGTCAGAAAGTGGGTAAGAGAAGGATGAGAATACTGATGAGAGTGGAGTGGACGAAGAAAGAAGCATGAAAGAGAGGATTCAGGTTAGTGAGATAGGAGATGACTATTGACTTTACATTTAAATTCTTGGAGATTGTAGCTGTCGGGGAAGCATGTAAATGGAAAGGAAATTCCACAGGCAGGAAGTGCGAGAAAAGAAGCTGCTGGAGTAGAAATTGCATTTACAATTTATTGGTTTCACAGTAAAAGGGTGGAACCTAGCTGCTAATCTTGTGGCTCAAGTAAATTTATATATAAGGGACACCAGTGAGCTAAGTTCATTGGAGCAGTAGCTTAATAAAGTTTTACTTTTTGATATCTCTCCTAAACTCTGTTTTAAAATCCATTTAGATAGGTTATGCATTGTTTTCTATTGTCCTTCTTGCTTTCAGTATGTCCTGTGGGTATCAAATTTTCCAAGCTCTCTTTCCCCAGCATGTGCGTTGTGGCGCAGTGGATATCGGCTCGGAACGAGAAATCGGGGAACCGAGTTCAAATTCCAGTTGAATTCCTTGCATTCACTTACACGCAAATACTCTTGGAAAAGGTATTAATCCATCTCTTCCCTCCAGTTATGGGTTAAATAATAGGACAGATTGGGTTCTATAGCCTTGGTTGGCAACCAGTCTACCACAGAAAGCAATGGCAACCTACTGCAGGATAATCTTCTGCCCAGTTATGTCTCTTTCAAGACATGATCGCCCAAGCATGTATCGCGCATGGCACTTAACTAACTGACTGATCTGTTTGATAAGTGTAAGAGTCCTTTCTGTTAATATTTTCTTGAAAACTTTGCTGTTGCTTACTTGATCAGTTTTTAGTATTTTAAGCATTGTGTAGAACTACATTTCTGTTTCTTCATTTATGAGATTGACCAGCATTTACTGACATATAAGAGAGTTGATATTACTGATATTATGAAAGAGTTCAAAAACCTTTGTAGAAGGTCAGTTTATATTAATAAAAACATGTTGCTTTTTCTATGGAAGTTTTAGAGGCTAATGTTTAAAAAAATGTAAGAAAAATGAAATTTTTTACATTTATAATCCTATTGTACACATTTTTAGTTTTGATTTTAAATAGACTTCCTTTTTTGCTATTTATTTGTATTTATTTTCTTGAATGAATTCTACAAATTTTCCCCACATATGAGACTTATAGAGAAGTTTTAGAGGCTAATATTTAAAAAATGAAATTTTCAGTTTTATTTTGAAAATTTATACGTGTATTATTTTAGACAGATAGCACAGCTTGGCTCAGCTATCATAGTTTCACATCAAGAAAACAAAGTTAGTCTTCTCCCTGGCTTTCAGCTCCAGTAAAAGTGAAGAGTCTGAAGCTCTCCTTGGCCATCCCGAAAGTATTATGGATGCTGACCTTATAAAAAGTAAAGAGTAATAACACAACAAAAAAAGTTGCTAATGATAGAAATTTTAATCCTGTCAGTGAACAATTTTCTTATTAACACTTTTTGTTAAGCATATCTATAGAATTTACTTGAAATTTATATTAAAGTTAGGTTACTTTAAAATGAAATTTTTCAAAATAAATTATGAAGGTTTTTCTGCAAAAAATCAACATATTTGATAAGGAAATAATCATTTTTAACAATATTCGTATGACATGATTTCATGATATGGGATTTGAAATTTAAAATTTCCAATATCAACAAAAGGTGAATAAATGAAGAAATATCATTGTTTATGAGAAAATAATGATTATTTGGTAAAATTAAAATCTTACAGCATGCAAGTCTTAAAAGACTGCAACTAATTAGAACATTATTCATGTGCTATGTCCCTTCAGGATAAGTGTTATCATGGCTCTCCACAATTTCTTATTCTTTGTAGCTCTTAGAAATGTTTATCTTTTCAGTATTCCTACCATTCTCTGATCTGTCTTTTATTTACACAAGCTTTTTAGGTAAGTTAATACCTGTTTCTCTGTATCACTTTTTGCTTTCAGCATATCAAGTCAGTATAAAATTTTCAAGACCTTCATTCCTCATCATTCATTACAGACATTTCAACTGTCTTCTTCTGATTCTAACTACAAGTACTTTTTGTTTTTAAAACTTCCTTGTTGCTTATATGATCTGTCTATGATATTCTCTCCATCATTCTGTAGAAGCACATAACTGTCATTTCAAGTTTCTTCTTCATCTTTAAGGAAATTGTCCAGCAGTCACTGCCATACAGTGGCATAGCTAGAATGTAGGTTGCCCAGGGCAGACATTGAGGCACCCACCCTAAAAATAGATATTGCGCAGTGACTTCCTCTTATGTATTATATCAATAAATTTCAAAATTTACATTTCGTTGAATAGCTATTTCAGCAAGAAAATTCTCGTTTCATCAGCAATGATCAAAAACAAAAATTTTTGTTTTTGATCATTGCTGATGAAGCAAGAATTTTCTTGCTGAAATAGCTATTCAACGAAATGTAAATTTTGAAATTTATTGATATAATATACATATCTGGCTCTGTAAATAGATAATACTATTTACATCAAGCCCTCCACCTAGATCATTTTTAATATTGATTAAAATAATATTTATAGGATCTGGTGTTTGAAATTTTACATATATACACTTCCTTTTTTGGATTTAATGTATATATATATATATCAACAGGTCCAAAAGATGAAAAACAGAGTAACACATACCCTAATATGAATTTCTATCAATGAAAATAACTCAACTTTATATGATAACAACCAACATACCTCTTCTACATATAGCGGTGCTGCAACATTAAAAAAACCTGACCTGTGTTCACAGGCTTGACATTGTCAGCAATAATAATACAGCTCTGGATACATCACTGGGTTATGTTTATTGTTTGCCTGAAATAACAATTGCTTAAATATATATGTCACAGTTTAAGCTGAATATTGTTCTGATATTAAAACCACTTATTTTAATACAGCCTGTATGGGCATATATAACATTCTTTTCTTTGTTTCTAATGAAACGTTGGCAATCATGAGAAACATGCCTACAATAAGAGAGGATGGTTTTTCCCATTACACAGCATTTTTAACTACTTTCACTCTTCAGAAATATTTATTATTTCAAAAAGCTTATAGTAACAAAATGGCACTAAAACCTAAACATATGATGGAAGTGAATTTTTACATTTTTTTGTTCTTGAGAATTTAAAACAAAAATATTAAACTATTTATTAGATTGTTTATTTACAAGAATAATTTCATATTTACAACATTCTAAAATCTAAAACAATTAAAATGAATACAATGTGATATTTATCATTCATTAATTTAAAAAGAAATGTAAAAAAATTTTATTAAAAAATTTATAAACATTTAGTAAATTATTAAAATATTTGAATCAGGAATAAGAAAATCCTCATTATTTACAATTTTATTAATTTTATTAATTTTGAATCAATTGGCAATTATTAGCCAATGTTATACCAAACATTTCTTTAAATAATAAATGATTAAATAGTTAAGGTTAATTGCCAGCATCTTTACTCACAAAATGGTAAGATACAGATAAAAAAAACAAATTTATATATTAATAATTGATTAAAAAAGGAAAAAGCAGGAAAATCGTATTATTATTTAGCTAAGCATATCAAAATGGTAAAGATTTTTCTACTTAATGATTTTGTCGTATGCACAAAAATATGTAATAAAATAAGCAACTTATTTCATGCAATAAAACTAATTATAAACTTACTAATGAGAAGCATTTCCAGCCAACAATAGCTACATAAACATTAAAACAGGTCTACAAAATATTTATAAATCAATAACATGCAATAAAGTGCTTACATTTAAAAACACACCAATTAAACTGTACAATACAAAACCAAAGAATATAAATTAGAAAGGCTGTTTATTAGTCATCATAATTTAGGTAGATACTGCCAAAATTTATGTGTATTGTGGTGCATTGGATATCGGCTCAGAACGAGAAATCGGTGAGCCGAGTTCGAATTCCAGCTGAATTCATTGCATTCACTTGCGCTCAAATACCCTTGGGAAAGATATTAATCTGTCACTTCCTTCCAGTTATGGGTTAAATAACAGGACAGATTGGGTTCTATAGCCTTGGTCGGCAACCAGTCTACCCCAGAAAGCAATGGCAATCTACTGCGGGATAATCTTCTGCCCAGTCAGTCATGTCTCTTTCAAGACATGATCGCCCAATCGTGTATCATGTATGGCACTTAACTGACTGACTGCCAAAATATTGCATGGACAGAGTAGTAGACATACTATGTGACTTTTCAGGGCCAATTAGAAATAAATAAAATATTATAATCCAGGAGCAGATTTCTTAAGAAAAAAGGTATAAAAATCACAAAGTCTGGCCCAAACAAAAGATGCGCAAATGATATCAAGGTCCAAGTCATTGTAGTTGCTGTTACTCAGGACTCCATTCATGCCCTCACACAAAAGCAACACTTAACTAAACTACACTGACTAAACTCCACTGTCCATAGAGTGAATTCCAAAACCGTCCTTGACAGGTACTTGATCCAATAGATCTTTGTGATGGGTTTCCAAGGCACTCACATTTTCTCAAAGCTAGACCTGATGAAGGTGTATGACCAAGTACCAGTTGCCAAAGAGTACATCACCAAAACTTCTCTGATGATGCCATTCAGATTATACATGTTTGTGAGAATTCATTTTAGGTTATGTAATGTTGCTCAGACCTTCCAAAGTCTAACTGACAAAATATTTAGTTAGTATTTAGTGGGTTACCTTTCATATATGCCTCCATAGACGATGTTTTGATCATCAACAGAAATCAGGAAGAACACAAACTACATTTGGAACAAGCTTTCGAAAGACTTACACATTTTGGTCTCAAAATCAATGTTCACGAATGTAATTTTGGAGAATCAAAACTTTCCTCAGACATGAAATTAACCAAGAAGGTACTTCATGTTTACCAAACAGAACAGAGGCATTTACCAACTTTTCAGAAACCAACATCACTGAGACAACTACAAATGTTTATAGGACTTATAAACTATTACAAGAGATTTATACTTAATTGTTCAAAGATACTGTCACCCTTAACAAATCTATTCAAGAAAAAGAACAAAAAGATTATGGTATGGGAAGTTACTCTAGAAGCATTCAACAATGCCAACACATTTTTAGCTAACTTCACTAAGCTGAATTTCATCAAGGATAGTGTGGAAATTAAATTCACCCTCACAACAAATGATGTGGGTGTGGTTATACACTAAATCTTTGGCAAACAAATCACCCATATCTTTTTTCTCTGCTAAACTAAATAAAGCATAAACTAAGTACAGCATTTTTTTTAGGAAGTTTTAGCAACATATCTTTCCACCCAACATTTTAAATACTCCTGGAGGGCAGAGACTTCACCATATATACAGACCATAAACCACTAATATATATATTATACACACATACTGACAGATAGGATGTGCGTTGTGGTGCAGTGGATATTGGCTCAGAACGAGAAATAGAGAAGCCGAGTTCGAATTCCAGTTGAATTCATTGCATTCACTTAAGTGCAAATACTCTTGGAAAAGATATTAATCCATCTATTCCTTCCAGTTATGGGTTAAATAACAGGACAGATTGGGTTCTATAGCCTTGGCTGGCAACCAGTCTACCGCAGAAAGCAATGGCAGCCTACTGCGGGATAATCTTCTGCCCAGTCAGTCATGTCTCTTTCGAGACATGATTGCCCAAGTGTGTTTCATGTATGGTACTTAACTGACTGACTGACAAATATAATCTACAATAAATCAGACACCTGGATTATATTTCCCAATTCTCTTCTGACATCAAATATATGACAGGTCAAAAAATATAGGGACAAAAACATTATCACATGCTACAATTGCTTCTTTAGATTCTAGCTCTCTGAACTTTGAATTAATTGCATATTGGCATGGCCAAAGATGCATTTCAGAAGCTGAAAAAAGTATTGAGATACAGGAAACAAAGGAGAGAGTACTGGATTGTCATGTAATCTCTGTCTGTCAATATATCAGTGAATGCTGGATAATCGCATTGATGTTGAAAGAAAGAAATGAAGCAACCGAAATGTGGTTCTACAGAAGGATTCTGAGGAGACCATGGATCAAACATGTGAGCAATGCCAAGATTTTGGTGAGGATGGAAATGAAAAAGAAACTGATACTTAATATGAAGAAAAAGACAGCTGAAGTTTCTGGGACATGTAATGAGGAAGGAGGGCTTGGAGAATCTGATACTGACAGAACCGATTAAGGAAATAGAGACAGAAGAAAGCAATGCATGACATACTTGATGGGCTGGAGCAAATGGATAGAAGAGCAGGGTTTGGGAGAGAACAAGAGAAACGATTTTAAAGGCTTCAAGGGACAGGGAGATGTAAAAGGCCAGAATTGCCAACGTCTTGAAAAGACACAGCACATAAAAGATCTTGAAATACTAAAGAGTAAATTTACTCAATAAAATCACTATTTGCTTCAACCACGGCCTCCAGATGACTTTGGAATCACCTGCATTTCTTTTGGATAGTCTCCTTATTTACGTTTGTGAATACTGCCATAATTCTTGCCTTCAGTTCATCTTTGGTATTTCAAGGAATTTTGTTGGTCTCTAGCTCAACTATGCCCCACAAATAATAATCAAAGGTTGTGGGGAGTTAGGTGGACAGATGTAAAAGGTAATGTGGTTGCAGCAATTGTCTGACAGTCATGACTGGACTGGTTTCTCCTGCTTGTATGGCATCATTAAGAGTACTGTTACCAGATGTAGTGCCTTCCAGCAGCCACCCTCTTGACCCAGGGCAGAACTTTCTCCTCAAGGCACTTGATGTAGGCCTGCATTTTGAATCAGAAGCCCTAAGGGAAGAAGAATGAACACATAATGTCACCATAACTAGTAATCACTCCAAAATCCTCGAGCCACAAGATTAGCAACTAGATCCCACCATTTTACTGTGAAACCAATAAATTGTAAACATAAATTCTACTCCAACAGCTTCTTTTCTTGCACTTCCCACCTGTGGAATTCTCTTCCGCATAGTTGTTTTCCTGACAGTTACAATCTCCAAGAATTTAAATGTAAAGTCAATAGTCATCTCCTGTCTCACTAACTTACATCCTCTCTCACATGCTTTTCTACATCCACCCCACTCTCATCAGTACTCTCTTCCCTCTCCTATTCTCTTCCTGACACCCCCTGCAACCTCTCACTCCTCATAGTATTCCTCCTCGTCCACCCCACTCTCATCAGTTATCTCTTCCCTCTCCTATTCTCTTCCTGACACCCCCTGCAACCTCTCACTTCTCATAACATTCCTCCTCGTCTACCCCACTCTCATCAGTAATCACTTCCCTCTCCTATTCTCTTCCTGACACCCCCTGCAACCTCTCGCTCCTCATAGTATTCCTCCTCATCCACCCCACTCTCATCAGTTATCTCTTCCCCCTCCTACTCTCTTCCTGACACCCCTTGCAACCTATCACTCCTCATAACATTCCTCCTCATCCACCCCACTCTCATCAGTAATCTCTTCCCTCTCCTATTCTCTTTCTGACACGCCCTGCAATCTCTTACTCCTCAACATTTCTCCTATGTAATCCCCTGCACAACAGTGGCAGTAAAATGCCTTGCTTGGGGCTACACGTTTATAGAAGAAAAAAAAGGCTCTTTCCGAATCCTCTGCACTGTTCTCAAATTAACACCCAAGCACTGAAATTTTTGTATTAGAGCATCCAGCATGATTTCCAAGCAGTAAAATTCCAAATTACTAGCAGAGTGAATTGTGCCGTGGTGATTCTTCTTACCTTTTCTTAATATCTCAGCAAAATTTACCCCACAATCAATATTTCTCCTTCATACTTATCTTGATTCATATCTTTGTCAGTATCCGCTTTCTTTTATTAAAAAAGTCCTTTAAATAATTAAATCATTTATTGCTTCTCTTCAATAGATATCTGTTTATTTATTTGCAAAGCTATTTGGTATCATTCCTATTGAAATAGCTTCCAAGGTCAGTATAAGCATATTGGCTAGTTTTAAAGAGGTGTATCTGTCAGCTTACAGCTTGACACATAGGTATTAGTTAAATTTTGATCTAAAACTTTCTCTGTGTAATGTTCAACAATCTGATTAATATCTGGCATTGAATTAAATGTATAGATTGTTGGTTAGTTGTTTTGTTTTTATGGCAAATCAGCCTCGGCAGGTCATTTATTGCCAACTAAATTTTATTTATTTATTGCTGGTAATACATTTTTCATTCAACAATTTATTGTTTTTGTGTCTAGTAATGCATTTTTCTTTTCAAGTATCAAGATTCATTAGAATTTGTTTTTAAGGGCAGGGTCCCCAAGTCCTACCCTTGTTATTTAACCTATAACTGGAGGGAAGGGACGGTTTAATACCTTTCCCAAGGATACCAGTGCTTAAGTGAATGCAGGGTATTCAACTGGAATTCAAACTCAGCTCACCGATTTCTCTTTCCCAGCTGATATCCACTGCACCACAATGCACATCTGTCACTATACACTTACAGTACCTGGTATTCCCAAGCAGTCACCCATCTAAGTACTGACCAGGCTCAACGTTGCTTAACTTTGGCGATCAAGCGAGAACTGGTGTATTCGATGTGATATGGCCGTAAGCAATAAACGCTTACAGCACCTGGTATTTCCAACCGGTCAGCCATCTAAGTACTGACCAGGCTCAATGTTGCTTAACTTTGGCGATCAAGCGAGAACTGGTGTATTCGATGTGATATGGCCGTAAGCAATAAATGCTTACAACACCTGGTATTCCCAAGCGGTCAGCCATCTAAGTACTGACCAGGCTCAATGTAACTTAACTTTGGCAATCAAGCGAGAAACGGTGTATTCAACATGATAGGCCATAAGCCAAATGTATAGACAAGAGAAGAGTAACGTACTGAATATATTGAAAAATAAAGCTTCACTTACCATGGGAAAAATAAGTATTCAATCTCCTTCTAGTTCTGTATTCCTTCAGGGCATGGACACTGATGTCCTTTCTCTCCTTTGTATAGTTTAGTAAAGATTTTGTTTTTGCTATTTCTGCCCCCTGTTCTGCGAACAATTTACACAAGCTTGTTAGGTAAATTATATGCTGTCTTTCTCCACCTCTCTTACCTTCACTATATCCTGGAAGTCTCAAGTTTTTTAAGCCCTCTTTCCTCCTTATTCTCCCTTTAAATTTCAGCTATCTTTTTTGTTTCTATTTGATCTAAAACTTTGTCATTTCTCACATATTCAGTTCATGTTATTCTTGGCATCTTTCTGTGGAATGATATTTCTGCTGATTCAAGTCTTTTTATCTGTGGACTGTATTTAGTATTCGTTTCTTTGTTTCTAATGAAATTTTTATGTCTTTTAATATTTCATTTAACTTTTGAAAGAAATCTTTCACTATCCAAATATATTGTCAGATTTTGCTGTTGTGTAGAATCTTTACTTACAGTGGATAAAAATAAGTATCCAATATATAAAACAGAAATTTTTATTGTCTTATTTACCCAGTCATTAAACTCAAAATTGCACCCCATATGAGTTTCATCTTTACAATAGTAAATATGAGCAAAAATTGCATTACATACATTTACATAAAAATATAAAAGATACATTAAAAATTTAAAAAAAAGCATTCAGTACACCTCACAAAGCAGAATGAAACAGAACCTAATACATTGTAGAATAAATTCTTGATTGACAGGTTATTGGCAAGTCACTTCCTATAAGTAGCCATTAAATTCAAATATTCCCCGACTAATGTTTTGGATCACTCTTCAAAGGAGATTTTCTTCAGTTCATTCAAATTACTAAACTGATGAGAATAGATATAACTTTTCAGTTGGGTTCATGTCAGAGAATTGACTGGGTCCATCCACTGTTTGATTGTGTTGGCAGTTTATATCTGAGTCTTCTGCTGAAATACTTAATTGTGCTTCCTTTTTAGAGCCTTGATTGATCTTCATATATCAGAGAAGATAGGTTCATCTTCTGTCGGATTTATACTGTGTGATTTATCTTTTGAACAGGAGTAAAGATTTATCCTTTGTTTCCTGTTCTGTATTGGGTTCTGGACTGGGTTTCCACTTCCTTCTAAAGTCTATTTCAACTTTATACTGTTTATGTCTCTGCCTAAATTTCGAAATTTTGTTTAATATTTATTTTAGGAGGTGAAATGGAATTGCTTGAAATTTCAAGGTGTTTCCATTATTTTGTCCACCCCTGTATTTATTGGAATTTTCTTCATATTTTCTATTACAAATATGAAGCTTATATATATATATATATATATATATATATATATATATATATCTCAAAATTATACATATATATATATATATATATATATATATATATATATATATGGAACGTTGTATGTGTGTGTCTGTGTGTGTGCCCGTTACCTATAGACTCCGTAACGGCTAAACCAATTTTCTTGAAAATTTACCCAGTTGTACTATAAGCGTCTGCCAGTGTTCTTAGCTAGGTTTTGTGTCAAGGTACCCTGATAAATATCAAAAATCGACAATCGAAAAATCGATAATCAAAAAAATCGGGTTATAGAAAGATTGGTTCGATTTTAATCAAATTTGATACACTCATAGACAAAGACATAAAAAATGATATTCAGAAGTTTCAAGGTTACAGTTCTTACAATAGTGCAGAAAATCAATAATATATATATATAAAAGGCAAGATGTTTGTGTGTGTGTCTGTTTGTCTGCCTGTATATCTGTATTTTTTTCAGCCCTTTTATTTTAGTTTTTGCTTTGGGTTTGGCTCTAAGTAGGTATAATTGTAGTTCTTAGTCTCAGTCATGATACCATTTACTCAGAGGACTTATTTAGCATTCAAAATTCAGTTTACGACGAAAAAACTTATTTGTTATCAATACCAGGAAATCAAAATTTGACTTACATCCATTCATTTTTCTTTGGCACGAAAGACTAATAGCAACTATTGCTTTTTAGTCTTTCGTGCCAACGTCCAAAGAGTCTGAGCTCCAGGACCATGGATTAGTTTTAAATCTTTCATTACACCCGAGCATCACCGGGCTATACTGCTAGTATATATATACGTATGTATACTAATATTTTTATTGTTGGAGTTTACAATAAAAACATTTTTTTCACTACACAAGAGTTGTCATGCTTTGGTGCTATTTCTCTAATTCCCTACTACATATCATACACTATTACAAAGTAAATGCTACAAACTGTGGATCGTTATCCGATTAGTTCTTACTACTACTACTACTACTAAGATATATATATATATATATATATATATATATATAGTCATCCGCATATATATATATATATATATATATATAATTTTAAGGTAAAAAAAATGACAGATAACAGGAAGTGTGGCACTGAAATCCAAATGCACATTAGGATGGGGAAAGATCCTTTTATAAAGATGAGCAAAGTATTAAGCAATAGAAAACTTTTGTTAAGGACAAAGAAAAGAATACTGAACTATTATGTAATATCAGTTCTCCTATATGGCAGTGATCTGTGAGAAGACTAATAAACTGAAATGTACATTTACAGAAGGATGCTAAGAACACCATGGACTGAACATGTGGGCAACAATAAAATTTTAGAGAAAATGGAAGCAAGGATGACACTTATGCTTAACATCAGATAGAGACTGTTGAAATTTCTAAGGCACAAAATGTGGAAATAAGGCTTGGAAATTTTGATATCCTAAGGACATATTGAAGGCAAGAAGGACAGAGGAAATCTGTGCATAACCTACCTAGTGAGGTTCAGTAAATAGATGGCAGAGTAAGCTTCAGAAGAGATAACAAAAAAAAAACATAAATTGCTAGGCACTACAAAGGACAGAATATTGTGGAGAGCCATGATCATCAGAAGGGACACAGTATATAGAAGAGGAAGAAAGTAGGATCCTTCTTGTTTTAATTATGTTTATGAAAAAGCAAATTTCTAAATCCATCATACACATATATAAATCTACCATCCGCCCGTGCATTGAATACTGCTGTCATATCAGGTCAAGTGCTCCTGCTATTGGTCTCGGGCTTCTTGACAAAATCCAACAAAGAATCTGTAATGTAATTGATCCCGGCCTGGTAGCTCAACTCCTCTCACTTTCTCACTGACGTAATGTGGCTTCCCTCTGTCTCTTATACAAATACTTTCATACTTCTGTTTTGATGAGCTTAGCTCCCTGGTGCTCCCTCTGCTTGAATTTACTCATGCTACTAGACTAGCAACTAGGTCCCACCCTTTTATACTGAAACCAATCAAATGTAACCGCAATTTCTACTCTAACAGCTTCTTTGCTCGCACTTCCTGCTTGTGGAATTCCATTCCGTATACTTGCTTCCCTGAAAACTACAATCTTCAAGAATTTAAATGCAAAGTCAATTGCCATCTCTTATCTTCTTGACTCACATCCTTTCTATGACAACCCTTCCTTTAAACTCCACTTTCAGGCATCCCTCTTTTTTTGGGATTCATTTATTCTACCTTTTTTTTTTACCTTTTCTTTGTCTTATTACCTTGATGTTTAACCATATCCATAGCGTGGATTTCTCAAAACATCTTTGTTTTTCATCTGTGATTTCATAGTATTCATTTCATCGATGATTTAATGGTATTTATTCTTGACAAAATCCAATGAAGAATCTGTAATGTTATTGATCCCGACCTGGTAGCTCAACTCCAGTCACTTTCTCACTGACATAATGTGGCTTCCCTCTGTCTCTTCTAGAAATACTTTCATGGCTTCTGTTCTGATGATCTTAGCTCCCTGGTGCCTCCTCTGCTGTTCGGAAGGTTGGTTCCCTTTGTAAGGCCAGGAAGTTTTTCTCGTCTAAATCCATCTTACACAGACATAAATCTACCATCCACCCATGCATTGAATACTTCTGTCATATCAGGTCAAGTGCTCCTGCTATTGGTCTCGGGCTTCTTGACAAAATCCAACAAAGAATCTGTAATGTAATTGATTCTAACCTGGTAGCTCAACTCCGGTCACTTTCTCACCGACATAATGTGGCTTCCCTCTGTATACAAAAATATCTTGAAATACTAAAGAGTAAATATATTCAATGAAATCACCATTGGCTTCAGTCATGGCCTCAAGACAACTTTAGAATCGCCTGTATCTCTTCTGAATGGTCTCTTTGAGTTGATGAATGCTGCTATAATCTTTGTCGTCAGTTTATTGTTGGTATTACAAAGAATTTTCTTGGTCACTCTGCACTCATAATAATCAAGGGGGTTTCAGTCTGGGAAGTTAGGTGACTTTAATTGCAGAAAGTGTCTGACAGCTATGACTGGGTTCTCCTACTTGTGTGGCATGGTGAAAAGTACTATTACCAGATGTAGTGCCTTCCAGCAGTCACCCTCTTGATCCAGGGGAACACTCTTCTCAAGGCACTTTATATATGTCTCCATGTTTAGTCTGAGGGCCTCATCAACAACTTCAGGTGTTCTTTTCTTTTCAGAATGAACAGAGTGAGTTTTCTGAGCTCCCATACATTCATAATTACTATTAAACTCATCCAACTCTTTCTGCATTATTCTCAGATTGACACCAAAATACTCTGAAATGTTTACATTGTAGCTTCTGGTTCAAATGCCAAGCCAAACAGCATGCAAATTCCAAATTTTTGACATACCAAATTGTGTTATAGTGCTCTTTTTCTCAGAGATGGTGCCCAACTGACCCTACTATACTGAGCAGTGAACAAAATAAGACAGACAAGGCTCATATATATATATATATATATATATATGCAAACTTATCACTATACTCATTTCGAAAAACCCTCCCATACAGAAGCAAAAAATGGTTGTGAAAAAAGAAAGAGCTAAGCACATGAACATCAGCTAAAGCAATTTGGACCAAGCCAGTACGTAGCCCAAAGAAAAAACCCAAGACGAGTAATCAATAACAAAAAAAACACTCAATATGTAAGCAGAGCAGAATAAGTAAATTAACCAATTGAGCCAACAAACCTACCAAGGTTTCACCTAAACGGATCTTGAAGATGCATTTAGGTGAAACCGTGGTAGGTTTGTTGACTCTCTAGGTTAATTTACTTATATATATATATAGAGAGAAAGGGAGAGAGAGAGGGTGAAGTGGGTAAATTGTTGCCATTTTATATTTTTTTTAAATTTGCACATGTACATTGTTTTTTACCAAAACAAAAAAAAGCTTGATGAGTGAAGACCTCATCATGGTGTCCTCATGAAACTTCAAAGTTGATATGAACCTCAATTGAAGTAACAAATTCTATGCATTAAACCTATATATATATATATATATATATAGTTTCTGGATTATTATATATATATATATATATATATATATATATATATATATATATATATAACATAATACCCAACACCAACATCAAATTACAACTACCACGCCTCACCTGTGACAGCCAAAATATAATATATTTTTTCTTCTGCTCAATATGTCCAAATAGTGGATATATTGGTGAATCTGGAAACAGTTTTAGATTCAGTTTTAATAATCATAATCTAAGAATATGCCAAAACAACCCCTATTCTGCCATAGCTGAACACTTCAATCAACCAGGACACACATTAGAAAACTGCAAATGTTTACTGATAGATTCCGATTTTAGTTCCACATACTCATGCAGAAAGAAAGAAAAATACTGGGTTTTAAAATTAAATACATATAGGCTAGGGTTAAATAAGGACTTAGGTATTTTGAATCTTTATAAATATTTCAATAGTTAAACAGTTTTTAGATACACTTAAAAAAATTTTTTTTTAAAACAACATTTAAAAGAATTATTACAGTTAGATTTACGTTTAAAAATATTCAGACTCTGTTGCTTTCTGCATCACATGACGAACACTTTTCACGACAAACGCTTCTAGTTTAAATTTTAAAATCATTTGTTTCTGATGAAAGGCCGAGGCCAGTCTGAAATATAAAATATATATATATAATAATAGAAATAAATAAATACTGTAAAAAAAATACATTTTTAACTTACAACTTTTTAGTAGTTTTTCCTATATATATATATATATATATATATATATATATATATATATTGTTTTTTTTTAAGTATGCTGTATTATGGGTAAAAGTTCTCAGTATCAGGTTGCTGTTGCTTCAAGTTTTTCTTCACTTATGAGGAATTTGTTCAGCATTCATTGCCATATAGGAGGACTGACATTACAGTTCAGTACTCATTTTTCTGTTTCTTACAATATTTTTCTTTTTTTTCATACTTTGCTCAGCTTTAGAAAGCATCTTTTGCTCTCCCACTGCTCCTTCAGTCTCACACTTGATGTCTTCTCTTATTACACTTCTCAGATATCTAACTTGTTGCACCTATTTGATATTGCTATCTCTAATCTGTAATTTGCATATTGTGCTGTTCCTTTTACTGACAACTATGCATTCAGTCTTCTTGCAATTGGCATTTAGTCCTTTCTTCTTGCTTTCCTCCACTACCTTCTGTAGGAGTTCTTATATTTTCTTTTCTGTCTCCAATATCAACACTGTGTCATCTTTATTTTATGTTTTGTAAGATTGTAGCTGCCAATAATGAATCTCGGTAGGACTTCTAATTCTCTCAGAATGTTATCACTATATAGGTTGAAAAGATCTGATAAGAAAAATCATCTTTGTTGTACATCCTCATCTTTTTGTATATTTACTGAACACATTTCTTATCTGCATGCAGGCGGTTTGTTGTCAGTAAAGGATTTGGATTATTGTAATATCCTCCCCCACATCATATTATATGAATATTACTCTTCCTTGGCACTTCAAACTTAGCTTGAAATAAATGGTCAACTGATGAAAATAATGAGGTCAACCACTACACACAGAATTTTGGCAAACTATATAGCGAATTAAATAACAATAACTGAAGAGTAGTAATTTTTGCAAAGCATTTAAATGTTCCCATTGATTAAAAATCCTGGCAAAATCTATGCAAACTATTTGTATGGTTGTACCCCAGGTACATTAATGCCTTTTGACTTAGATCTCTATGATTTAGCAATAAAAGGTACCTTAGTATTTACAAAGATTTTCAAAGGTCACCCATCACAACTGAAATATGTGCAAATTTGATGGCGAATCTTATTTCTATTTCACTGTTTTATAATTATTATTTTGACTTGATTAAATATCCATAGGAAAAACTTGATATATGTTTGTATATATAGATATATAGAGTGTACATAGGAATTAACCCAGAATGGTGAATATCAGTTTCATGCTTTAGGTGTCTTCTGACCATATGCCACTGTTTACTGGGTAGGCTCTCTCTCTCTCTATATATATATAGATATAGGCCACTAGGGGCCAATGTAAAGTGAAGAAAGAGGAAACCACCCCTTCTATTTACTACAGTTTTTATCTTAAATTTACTTATTTTTGTTATTTTGAATTTGAAATAAAGTTCATTAGGTTTAGGTTATGAGATGTTATGTAATCTTTTAAGCCATAATTTGGTTGTAGGTACTGAAAAAGGAATTTGGTTTTTCTCCATATTTGGAAATGGAATAACTACCAGCATTTAAGTTAACTGGATGTAGTTTAAAACTAAATAAAATCTTTGAGATCATAGGAAAATTAAAAGAAATCAACTTAGAAAAATTCATGGACCTCCCCAAGTCTGGTCTATCCTTGAGAACAATTTCCAAGTGACTAAATATTTTTAGCTGTACAAACAATGTTTTTGCAAGTATAAGCAACATAGGAGAAAGTATTCATCATGCCCTTGTTATGTCGCCAAGTATAAATGAATAACTCAACAACAGAATCAGAATATAAGTTGTATTCCTCGGAAAGACGGTTAGTATGTACAGAAGTGATTAGTAATATTTACAATAGAAAGATACAAGAGTCCAATCCGTCGTAAGACGTGTGTATACGTGGTTACTTCCGGTACGCCACCGGAAGTGTGACTAACTCTTCACTGACTCGCACTGACTCTTCAGTAACTCATTAGAGACTCTCAAGTGACTCTCTATGACTCCCCTGTAGAGAATCCACCATTGCTATATATAGCAATGGGAACAGTCCATTTGTAGTCAAATAGGGGCGGCGCCCTAACAGCCCTTCAGAAAGAGACATATTCCATCTTATAGAAATTAATGTATTTTGGTGCAAATAGTGTAACTCAATCCCAGAACAACGGCAAAAGTTCCTGTGAAGATGCTGAAGGTAGTAAAGATACAAAGAAAAGCATATTTAAAGTCAGTCAGTTAAGTGCCATATGGGAAACATGCTTGGGCGATCATGTCTCGAAAGAAACATGACTGACTGGGCAGAAGATTATCCCGCAGTAGGTTGCCATTGCTTTCTGCGGTAGACTGGTTGCTGACCAAAGCTATAGAACCCAATCTGTCCTGCTATTTAACCCATAACTGGGGAGAAGAGACGGATTAATACCTTTCCCAAGGGTATTTGTGCATAAGTGAATGCAATGTATTCAGCTGGAATTCGAACTCGGCTCCCCGATTTCTTGTTCCGAGCCGATATCCAATGCACCACAACGCACATAAAATCTGCTAACAGTTAAAGGAGTAAGAGAAAAAGATTAGAGAAAATATTGTTTTTTCCAGTGGCTTCAATTGATGCTTGAGTTGTGTAATAAATAGGGGCTCAAAACAGTTAAGAGAGCCAAGTTCTAATTCCAGTTGTGTTCGTTACATTCACTTAATGTCTTTGGGAAATGTTTGAATCCACTTCTTCTCCCTCCAGCTATGGGTTAACTAATAATCCTTGTATCACTAAAACTATTATTATCTCCCCAAAAGATATAAAATTACATAAAAATATTTAGATTTTGGCATTAAATAATTGCATATAGGCCAATAAACAATTAACCAACCAATTTTTGCATTAATTAGAAACAGGGAAGACAATAAATGGACTGCTGAAAAGTTCTTGGCCTAACCAAGAAGGAATTTACTCATATCTGTTTATTTAGTCAGATATTAAGAAGTGGGCTGGAATGCAAACTTTTCAGTACCTGCTTCAGTTCATGTGCATACATTATGATAAAATGCATCTATCAACATTTGCAATTTCTTTCTTTCTTTCTTTCTTTCTTTCTACCAATCCTTTTTCTGGATTGCCTTTTGGTACTTTTTTTTCTTGTTTTTTATTGACATTCTTTTTTCTTGATATGTCTTTGCATTTCCTTTCTGGGTTAACGTTTGTTGTACACACGCACAAGCAGCTATATGCAAATCAATATTCATTTGCAGTATATGTAACTATAGGTAATCACTGCACAAGATTTAACCTGGGTAGACACAAGTATTTACCCAAATATATAAGCACTTGTTCTTTGTGTATATATTTGTTTTTATCAGTATGTGGATGTATGATGGGTGTTGAAAAGCCTATCCCACTTAGATAATTTTAACCGAATGACCAAACATAAAAATTATGGAAGGAGAGCTTCTTAAATGTTAAAGCAAGACAAAGTCTTGAAATTATAATACAAAAGACAAAACCAAGAAAATGAGGATGCCAAGACGTGGTTGATACTAAATGATATGTAAGCTCATCTTTACCATGTACCCCCCCATTCACTTGGTCATCCAATATGATTGTAAGAATGTGTGTATGGGTGTATCTTGATGTTATCATACAAGGAGGGGTGCTCAAAGTTTATGGCTCGTTTTGAAAGTGGTTGCAAACTCTGCCAAGGGTTGACAGAAGCCTTTTTGGCAAAACTGGGTAAGCAAAACTGCTAGGAAGTTGTTGATGGTTGTAGTAGCACAAAGTCACAAGTAATCAGGACTGAAGGTTTCAGTGTATTGGCAGTGTCCAACTGTTCAAACTGCCAGTATGTATATATATATATATATATATATATATATATATATATATATATTAGTCATCCACATACAAGCCTGTTTCGCTGAATCACAGCTCATCAGTGTGGCTAGACGCATCCACGCACCTCTGGCCGGGATTGAAACTCGACCGATTTGGTGTCAATCGGAGTCTCTACTTCCTAAGCCATCGATGCATGGTATCAGAGAAGGGAAATTTTAATGTGTTGTATATCAGCAGTGTTTACACACACCAGTTCCCGAGAGAACTCAATTCATTTCTGAAGAGTCATGCATATAGCTGAAGTGGAAACTGTTTTTAAAATTTTCTTCTCCAGAGAGCTCAATTGTAATGAAAACAGAAATAGGGCTTTTGTGACTTTATTCACCTGAAGAGAGAGAACTTTCGACTCAAAACATCTGTAGCAACACAAATACTATTATGGACACTTAATGTACTATATAAAAGACAAGTAATAATAATAATAATAATGATAATAATAATTCTACACTTTAAACATGATTTTCACGGATTCTTACACATTTTTCACACACACACACATATATATATAAAGTCAAAGAGGTTTAGAATCAAACTACTTCACATGAATGAACCCTGTGGGTCTTCAAGAGGACTGTCTTGCAGAAAGCAAACAGAGCAACAAACAAAGAACTTTATCAAATATCAAAAACCTTATAATTCGAAGACATAACTAAAAGGGATCACACATAGATTTAAAGGAGAAAATAAAGACATAATCCTGATGTTAATATATATTCTCTTATGCCCATAAAAATTTACATATAAGTGGAATGAAAAATATTCTTGGATTCAATATGCCCAAATCAAAATGAACAGTACTGTTTATATTTTAGAATCAAGCAGGTTTATCATGAGAGCACAGTTGTCCATATTCTTTGAAAGATTTAGCAAGAAAAAATTGTTCTTAAATTGATGCTTTCAAAGTGGATTGAGCCAAGAATTTATCACCACCCTCAAGTATCTGCATATACGTATGCTTTTTCTCTTTTTTTATTTCAACTTGGAACTTTCTATTTTCTACTGCTTTTAACGTCTTTCTGAGGAGCCTTTTTTAAAGGAGGATCTTCTTAAATTAGCCTTTTTCTGTCTCAAAATCAAACTCTGTTACACAACTTGTTATTTTGGTGGAAATACCTGGCCTTGATGAAGTTACCTATACAGCTATATCTTTCTAAAAAAAAAAACCCTCAAATGATTTCTAGGTTCAAGCATCTACTGAGGTATGAACAAATCACACCCATATATTTTTTTATGGTGGTAGTAGTTCAATTTCAGAACTGAACTGCTACACTATCCACAAAAATAATTTGGTTATATTGGTGATGACTTGTGTAGAACCAGACACACTTTTTGGAAGAAGTTAGTGTGGCATATTCTGATGACATAGGTATTCATAATTAGAATAAGAATCAAAACAGAAACTATAATCTGGAATTGGAATGAAAGCAGTGATGGTATGTACCCTGAAGCCGTCATAAGAATTCAGAATGTGGTACTAATAAATACTATACTTTTCAAATGCTTTATTGTATGGATTGGTTATAACTAATTTAGTATAGGAGTATGGGAAATTGAACATAATAGCCTGTACGAAAGGTAGTTTCAACCAACATCATAAATTGCTAAAAAACCTACCATTAACTTAAAAACACAAGTCATGTTCTGAAATAGACTTGTCATATCAAAAATCTTAAATGTATTTCATGCATGGTATCCAACTCATTCAGAAATGTCTAACCTCTCAACTATATACAATCATTTTATCAGATCAACGATTATAAACTACTTCATATAAATGAGCCCTGTGGGTCTTCAAGAGGACTGTCTTACATACAAATTTGCAGAGAGTAAACAGAAGCACAAAGAACTTTATCAAATATCAAAAACCTTATAATTTCAAGACATAACTAAAGGGGATGACACAGAATTAAAGGAAAAAATAATGACATAATCCTGATGCTAATTTCTACACAAACTTAAATAGGTGAGGAAGTAAACCCCAATAAGCACTAAAAAGAATGACAACAGTGAACTTGAGAAACCAGTTTCCCTGAGAAACAGTTTTAAATGAAAGATTTTTAAAATTTGAATAAACAACTACCAGCTTTAACTCAAATAGAAGGGCAGACTATTGTCTTTAGCTTTGGTTGATAGCTAGTCTAGGACACATGCACACACATGCATATATATATATATATATATATATATAAGTGTGTGTGTGTGTGTGTGTGTGTGTGTGTGTGTGTGTGTGTGTGTGTGTGTGTGCAAATTTCATTAAAATGACAGACAAGATGTAATGGTTAAATTTTTTTGTATTTTTTCATGTGATCTTATGACTTTTTCTTTTGGGGACATAAAAACTTGACCATCACACCTTCTCTGTCAATTTTAACAAAACCTGCATAAAAAAGAAATTGCTGCCTATGTATATGTATATACTAGCAGCATAGCCTGGCATTGCTCCAGTGTAATGAAAGCTTTTACATATATATTATAGATTTTCTGCACTATTGTAAGAACTGCAACCTTGAAACTTCTGAATATTGTTTCTTATGTCTTTGTCTATGAGTGTATCAAATTTGATTAAAATCGGACCACTCCTTCTATAACCCGATTTTTTTTATTATTGATTTTTGATATTTATCGGGGGTAACTTGACACAAAACCTAGCTAAGAACACTCGCAGACGCTTATAGTAAAACTGTGTAAATTTTAAAGAAAATCGGTTCAGCCGTTTCGGAATCTATAGGTAACGGATACACACACACATACACACACACACACACACACACACACACACACAGACAAAGTTCCATTTATAAATAAGTTTAGATTTAGATTTAGTATTATTGATTTAAATAGGTAAGAAGGCATTTTTCATTTAACTATTAGGAATCCTTTCAAGTTAACAGATCTTAAGAAAGAATTATTGACATACTTGTTCATTCTTTTTTGTCAATTTTTCCTTTTTATACTCTGTTGGAGCCTTTAGTATTTTCTTATTCATAAATTTTTTTTAGCAATAAATTGTTTTGCATTCTAAACTTAGCTCTCCTTATTTATTATTATTTTTTACTTTCATCAAAAGTATGCTAATAATTCCTTCCGACAATGTGTTGGTCTTAAAGAATTACTAAAGGTTAAATAAAAAAATAAAAGTAAAAAATGCCTCAGTATTTTTTCTATACTTCTGAAATGAGATAGTATTTACACTATTTACATTAATCAGACTATTGTCCTCATCCTTTACTGCCATGTTTAAGATGTTTTGGATGTTGTATGCTCTGGCCCTCTTCTTTAAGGATACATGGCTTAGTGGATATAGACATTGATTAGTTCCAATGACTTGAGCCAAAGAGTTGTAAGTTCAATACCACTCTATAGTAGTGGTGAACAAATAACTTAGAAGAGTTAAGTTAAAGGGAGATAACTACATGGCTACAAGAAGTGGCTTCACACATGGAATGAGAATGATATTGCAGTAAAGATAAGAACAATAGTCCCAATAATGTAAATAATGTAAAAATGCCTTCTTACATATTTAAATCAATATTTATGCTCTATGGGATCAAGTCCTTGTTCAAACATATATATATGTTAAACTGTTACATATGACCTCACTTTGAAATGATTCCAATTCCAGTGCTCTAAACACGTGCCAGGATGTAGCAAAAACAAAAAATCTTGTCTACCACACTAACAACACTCAGTTCTTGAGAATGACTGAGATATTCAAAATAACTTAAATAAAAAAGAACAAAGCATGAATTTGAGGTAGTTAATCTGTAATTTTGATCTTAATGTCCACCATCTTATTTGAAAATTGGAAAAATACAATAAAATAAATGAAAGAAACAGGCTTTTTCTGTTGAATTTAATCCAAATTGTTTGAATGAATTTTTGCTGCCTAAATACACCATCTCTCTCTCTCTCTCTCTAGCTGTCTATCATATATATATATATATATATATATATATATATATATAAAGGGGATGCTGGAAAAAATTTGATTGGTTGGTCATTTGATCATATTTTTTTAATATGTTGGGTCAACAGCTTTTCAACACCCTCGTGTGTGTGTGTGTGTGTGTGTGTGTGTGTGTGTGTGTGTGTGTGTGTGTGTGTGTGTATACACCACACACCAGCATATATAGGGAATTAGTTTGAATAGATTCATTTCTTTGTGGGATTAGAGATTGTTTACTTTAGAGCAGGTATGACTCAATATAGACTGAAGAAATTTTTTTCTAACTTGAACAAATCCAACATTATTTGAATGCTGAAAACTTTTCTTCCATTCACAAGTTTTATTCACTATGTTTCAGCTGAATCAACTTTACTCCAATTCAGGTGGTGGGGGGCCATAATAAAAAGGGAAACCTCAATGTTTATCTTTGTACAAAAATACATCAGCCCAATGAACTACTCTGTCTTTTCTGGCAACATCCATCATGTGCAATCTGTGAAGTCAAGCAAACATATTATAAATCAAACTAAGAAACTCAACCTGAATGATTACAAAAATATCCTGAGAAGAGCTTCAACCTTCTTGATGATATTTTCAAAGTCACTTGCTATTAAGTTAGATCTTTTGCAAACAATGTATATCAACACCAAGATGCTGAAATCATTTCTGAATTCCAGCATCAGGCCTCAAGCATTCAATTTGGTTTATTAGAGAGTAAGTAGTTTAACAGTTATCAGTACATAATCTTGAATCTATGAATTGAATTTAAGTTTTTCACTTGTCCATTATGTACACTTTATACTATTGTCCTTGGGAATGAGATACACTCCATCTCTTATACAAGCAACTAGTTAGATAGCTTTGTAAACTGAGCTCTTAAGCTTAGAATAGCAACTAGTGTCATGAAACCACTCCACTATCTTTCCCAAGAAGTTATAGTGATTTGTAAATAATAAAGGAAAAGGAGTATCGGAAGCCATGATCATTGCTTGAAAATATATGGTATTAAAAAAAACAATAAACAGAGAGTCATACTTGGTTTGAGATGTGCATGGTGATGCAGTTGATATCTGACCAGAATGAGAAATTAAATATCTGAGTTTGAATTCTAGTTGAACTTGTTACATTCACTTATGCATGAATACTCTTGGGAAAGATATTAATCCATCTCCTCTCCCTCCAGCTATGGATTAAATAGCAGGACAGATTGGATTCTATAGCTTTGGTTGACAACCAATCTACCTCACTCAAAGGGTAAAGGGGTTTGCATAGGGTCAAACTCCCTACCTGTAAGAAAAGACAAGTTACAGAACAACCCCCTGGTCAATGATTAGGGGTCAGTGATAGAGTTGGGGGGGGTATACTTGCTTTACTCATTCTGGACAGGTGAGAAAAACATTTCAAGAGTGAGGACCATAAGAAATACTTAATGTCTCTTTGTGCAGTTAATTAAAAAACCTATAAAGGGATGGATGAACAAGCATGGAGCCTCCCCAAACAGAACTATTTCCATGTTTGTGTCTATTCATTATGAGAATCTGCCAGTAGAATTTGTATTTTGTAGGGTAATTTTCTTCCATAATGTTTTTTCCTGCACAAGTTGAGGACAGAATCAGTCCTGCATGAAATTACATTACCTGGTGCTATTATAGTGGGTTATCCATTCTTTTCCGGTTTATAGTGGGAGTCTGCTCTAGTGAAGGGTAGCTGTATATTGTTGCAGATTAATGGAATTTGGCCTCGTTGTAGATAACCCACTATAAGTCATAAAATGATTATAAATCAAGAAAAGCAAATTGAGTCGAAAAATAGCATTTTATATATACACATATCAATTAAGGTTTTTACAATTAAAGTAATACTTGAAGTATAGGTTCAATGGACATTAAAATGTTCATGGCAATAAAATGCT
Organism: Ascarosepion bandense; assembly: GCA_037127315.1. NCBI lineage: Eukaryota > Metazoa > Mollusca > Cephalopoda > Sepiida > Sepiidae > Ascarosepion > Ascarosepion bandense. The sequence goes on along the minus strand of JBBBDQ010000596.1, from coordinate 494,516 downwards.
GAAAAGAGAATTAATACTTAGGTATGTGGGAGCGTTGTAAGTAAGGAATGTCTTTGATGTATTCGCTCCTTAGGCCAGTAAGTAGTTTTGAGACAGCGAAAGATAAGAGGAGAGGGAAGGGAGGCTAGGATAGTAAGCCGCTTGACTTAGGTCAAGGGGATATTGATTACATGTCTCTCTCGAGTCTGGGTCTGTTTATCTGGCGATGCTTTCTGTATCAGCTTTTTATTTTAACTTTTTGGATCGCAGCAGATTATTTGGGGATTCACATCTGTATTTGATTCTGGGCTTTCCATTGGCCGATAAATAAAATTTGCATAGGCTCGCGAACTGGAAATTTAATATTTAATTAATTTTCATTTTTCAACCAGAACATCTGCGTGAAGCCAGCTGCGCACCATCGAGTTTTGGTCATTTGCTTTTTGGTTGTGAGGATGCAAACATCTGGTCCATCACTTTTGCTCCGTATCACCACACTATCAACTTGGTAGGTACTCTATATATGCTGATGTTGTCATCATACTTGTAATGACCAAATCCAAGATTGAAGAGGTCAGTAAAGAAATGGGCATATATGAAATAATGGTAGAAACTAAAATGAAATAGGTTTTTGAAATGTACTAAATCAAATGTAGAGATGTATTGATCCCTATGATCTTGGGTGCCTAGATTGAAATGCCTCAGTAAGTATGAGGTATTCTTCATATGACTGGTTACTCAGAGTCAGCAAGAAATCTTTCATGGCAGTTATAGTTGATTTGCCCTAATACATGTTTTGATGTTATGGAGAAGTCTGTTAAGTATGCCTTCCTTCACTGTGCTGTTGTACATCTGTTATGTTTAAGTGTCATTCCTATTTGTAGCAATATGGCTGCCTTGCTTGCTAAGTAGAAACACTAGGTATCATGATATTTATCTGGTGTGTTGTGTATGACAAGATGAAAAAATTGGTAGATGTAAATCCATTCCACATCAGATTGTTGGTTTCTTTAAGTACCAGAACAGGTTGGAAAGAAAGTAAGCAATCAAGGATTTGGTAGATTTTGGTGAAAGGTCAGTGAATGTTGTGCAGTTGAGTCATATGAGACAGGCTAACTTGTGGTGTCATCTTATCTTGAGGTAACTTGTTAAGGAAAGGATTTTGGGCATGACTTTTCAAACTAGCTCATGTTAAGGTAGAATAGTGTTTATTTTCTGTAATAAAGTTTGTTTAATTTAATGATGGAATATATATACTGTTTCTTTATTTTTTATTTGCTTTTATTTCTCTTGCACACTTTTCTTCCTCCAATTAAAGAAAGGAAATATATCTTTGATGTATGAATATTTTGATTATTTTTTTATTTTTGTTTTCCTTCAACATTTTCTCACAATATCTTCAGCTGATTAACTTATGATTCTGATATATTCTGTATTAGAGAAAGTGTTCATATGAATCAATTGTCCTTTATATCTGAGCCTATGAAATTGTAAATATACATTTAGTTAAATTTTCTATAGAAAAGAACAATGAAGAATGGTTCTGAAAATAAATGCAGTGTTTTTTAATTAATAACAGGGAAATCACAAACACCACCTTGTTCTTTCACCAATTTTCTAGCTTTGTCCTTTATTTTTGGCAAAAATAAATACTGAGGTTTTTTTTTATGTTTTTTAGTAGATTATACCAAAAGAATTAGTCAGCCAAAACATTTTAGTAACTGTAGCAGACCTATATGAAAAAGTTTCCAGCATCAGAATAATGTTATATATAAATTTGAAGTTGTACAAGGGGAGAATTTTGTATCTGACTCAGAAACTGAAAATGTTGGTTGGTTGTTTGTTTTGTTTTTATGGCATATCAACCTCGGCGGATCATTTATTGCCAACTAAATTTTATCTATTTATTGCTGGTAATACCTTTTTCTTTCATCAATTGTTGTTTTTATATAAGTTTTTGTGTCTAGTAATACTTTTTTCTTTTTCGAGTAACAAGATTCATTGGGATTTGTTTAAGGGTAGGGGCCCCAAGTCCTACCCTGTTATTTATCCCATAACTGGAGGGAAGGGACGGATTAATACCTTTCCCAAGAGTACCAGTGCTTAAGTGAATGCAGGGTATTCAACTGGAATTCAAACTTGGCTCACCGATTTCTCTTTCCGAGCCGATATCCACTGCACCACAATGCACATCCGTCACTAAACACTTACAGCACCTGGTATTCCCAAGCAGTCACCCATCTAAGTACTGACCAGGCTCAATGTTGCTTATCTTTGGTGATCAAGCAAGAACCAGTGTATTCAACGCGATATGGCCGTAAGCCACTGAAAAAGTAGTTATGAATTGTATAGAGTTATAAGTTATTTCCGTTTTTGGGGAACCAGTGTTTCCACACTAAAAATGTAGTTATGCATTGTATAGAGTTATGCAGGGAAACACTTGTCATGCAGGGAAACACTTGTCATGCAGTGAGTGTTCAGAACTCAGTGTTTCAACACGGATTTCGCTTTCTGCCCTTATAGCTAGTACATTACCCACAAATCACTGTATTGTTCAACTTTTATTCTTTTCATATTCTATATAGTGTTTCCTTTGTTGGCTATCCTTCCTTGATGAATTATTTTCATTATCTCATGAATTATTTACTCTTGTATATTATTAACTTGTTTGCTTTGATTAGTCTTTTTTTTTTTTTGCTGCTATCTTCTTCAGCCTTCATCAGGTGCTTGATGTATCTTTCTTTATTTACTTTTTTCAATCTTTTCACCCCAGGCAAAGTAATAAAGCCATTAAAATAAAAGTGCTAACTGAGTGTGATAAAATGAAAATATAATTAAAGAGAAAAAACACTAAAAGAACAAGAATTATGAAAACAAAATATGACAATTGATTTTCCATCTAAATTTTTGATGATCAAAATTGATTAGAAAGCAAGAGAGTACCTCAAGTGAGAAGTATAATAGAAAAAAAACTGTTAACTTTTTGTTGGATCAAGCAATTTCAACAGTAAAATTATGAGATCTTGTTAACAATCTAGTAGTGTGCTTAAGTCGAAGTACCAAAAAGAAAAGCTCATCAGAACAATTACCACAAAAATATTTGTAGAAAAGGCAAGTTATGTTACAGTAGTGAGAAAATGATTACAGCTGAGATGCCAGATCAGAACTAATAACATTACAGGTTCTTTTTTGCATTTTATTTAGAATCTCTAAATACATAGTATCTTCAAAAAGCTTTGAGAAGCATACCTTCATAATTTGTTTTTTGCCACTTTTCGCTACCATTCAAATCAGGAAAAATTACAGATACGAATGAATAATGATTCCATGACACTTTTAGTAGTAAAGCCAACCAGCAGTATTTATGATGTTGTAATATTATTGTATGTGGGTAAATGAAAGCATAAAATTATTATCTCTCATATTTAACATTCTATTTTATTAAATCCCAGACTGCCAATTACCATCAGCCAGTGGGTGTCTAGACCTGAAGCCCTGTCTGAATGTGAAGCCTACATTTTTGAGTCTCTTTTCTCTCTACCTGTCAAATTTCACATTTTTGGTCAATCACATTTTTACATTCCACTGACATTGAGTGAAGCATAGATCTCACCTATTTAGGTGGTCATCTCTCGGAACAACCCGCTGATACACCTGACTCCTTTAATGATCTGTTATGGGATTAAATGCAAAGTCTATGTTGTGGAGCAGTTTTTGCACTGGAAGTTATAATTATGCTATGTTGGTTGCTAATTGACTTAATGCATCCAAAATGTTAGGAACTTGGTAATCTTCCACTGTAAGCTGACTCCTTAGAATTCAGCTAACTGCTGACTAATATCAACTGCCTAGTAGTTCTACTGAACTCCATTAGAACTCTAAAGAACTCTCTAGAACTTCTCAGGACTCTAAGAACTTCCCAAGAACTTCATTATTTATTGTACATATGTACAAATGTGGCACGAGGCCGAATTTGGGGATGGGGAAGGCTGGTCATCTTCTGTCCTAGTTTAACTTAGCTATTCACTTTCGTCGACCCTGACACACTTACAATAAACCTTACACCACAATACCACATTTTTACTTACCATTCTTACTTTGTCCACCATAATACCTCAGCTGCTCTATGTAGTCCTACTTAACTCCCCTATGTACAATTTTCAGTGGAGGGCATGGGCAGAAAATAACTTCCCAAGAACTTCTCGAGTTAACTTCCTGTTAACTCTTATTAATATAGGAGGGAGAGTCCATTATCTGAGGAATAGGTGTGTTTCACCATAACAGTCTATTCAACTGACGTGAGTCTCATCAGATAAGAAATTATTTTAAAGATTCTTGAATGTTACTGGTTGTAGAATAACTCTGAAAATGTAGTTGAGATAAAATGTGCTTAAGAAAACAAAAATAAGGATACTGATTTAAGTAATTCATGAAATACTGCAGTATTTTTTTAGTAATCTCAGAGTGTTAGCCAACAAGTTGTTTTCACCTGGCCTATTGTTCAAATTTTTCATAATATCTAAACAAATTTTACAAGTGTTAAGAAAAATAAGCTTGTATTCTAAATCTACGTAAACAACATTGGTTGAGATTAGAGAAACTAATATGCAGCCCACCATGACAGCACTGCCACCCACATTCCTCGAAAGGTTAGAAGAGAAAAACTTGCTTCATAATACAATCTATGAATTTGGCATTGTACATTTTTTTTCCTACAGGGAGGGGCATTGATTCTTCTATCTGTTGTTTCAGGGAGGAAAAAAGAGAGTATCCTGAGTATTTCCATTTTTTTCTTTTCTTTTTTTTTTTAAGAAGAGATTATGTAAGAAAAATTATATTTAAAAAGATTCACTAACAAAGAATTTTTTTTTGAAAAATAAAAACTCTTTTCCCCGATTAAGAGATAAGTGGAGCTTATATGCACAAATGGAGTTCTAATCGAAGAGACAAGAATCAAATGTACAAACAAACAAAACAAATGAAGAGATCCCAGATATGCAAAAATAAACATACAAATATATACGGAAAGATGAGCTTACATCTGCAAGCACATTCATACATGTAGAAAGAGTGACAAATACAGATTTCTATGTAAATACTGACAAATATACAAGCAAAGACAAAATAAACACACATTTTTATATAAAACATTTGTGTGTGTGTGTCTACATACATATATATATATATATATAGTTACAAATATATATATATGTTTGCATGTTCATATAAATGTATATGGTATTTATAGATGCATGTCTACTAATTTATATGTGTGTTTGTATACATATATACATACATAGATATATAAAATATATACACAAAGACTCACATATAAAAATGCAACAATCATTTATGTAGACACTTTATAAAATTATCTAAGTACTTAAATACACGCAAGATTAGATACATTCATATCATTTTTTTAGTTTCAAATAAATATAGCAAGAACAATTATTCTTTTGGGGATAAAAATCCACCTGGAATATTGATATTCCAGTCACCCCTTTAATTAAATGTTCATTTGTCCTAGAATGCTTGCAGCCAAAATTAAGGTTTGAAAGAAAAATTTCCTGAATATATAATAAAAGGGTTGTTTGAATATGGATGTCGCAGATAGATTTTCAAAAATGGTAATAATCCCAGCCTATCTATGTGAAACCAAAAGATAACCACAAAGAAAAGATTACCTAAACATGTTATTAAGCATACACCAATAAAAAATATTCCTGTATATACAGTCATGAAATGACTTCAGTGCAAACACACACTTCTTTATAAATAGACTAGCAGTATAGCCCGGCATTGCTTGAGTGTAATGAAAGCTTTAAAACTAATCCATGGTCCTGGAGCTCAGACTCTTTGGACGTTGGCACAAAAGACTAAAAAGCAATAGTTGTTTCCAGTTAAAGCGAAATCGTAGACTGAAAGAAAAATGAATGGATGTAAATCAAATTTTGATTTCCTGGTATTGATATCAAATAAGTTTTTTTTGTCTTAAACTGAATTTTGAAGGCTAAATAAGTCCTCTGAGTAAATGGTATCATGGCTGAGACTACAATTATATCTACTTAGAGCCAAACCCGAAGCAAAAACTAAAATAAAAGAGCTGAAAAAATACAAACATACAGGCAGATAAACAGACACACACACAGAAACATCTTACCTTTTATATATATATATATATATATATATATATATATATTTATATATACATTATTGATTTTCTGCACTATTGTAAGAACTGTAACCTTGAAACTTGTGAATATCGTTTCTTATGTCTTTATCTATGAGTGTATCAAATTTGATTAAAATCGGACCACACCTTCTATAACCCGATTTTTTCGATTTTCAATTTTCGATATTTATCAGGGGTACCTCGACACAAAACCTAGCTAAGAACACTCGCAGACACTTATAGTACAACTGTGTAAATTTCCAAGAAAATTGGTTCAGCTGTTTCGGAGTCTATAGGTAATGGACACACACACACACACACACACACACACACACACACACACACACACACACACACAGAGACAAAGTTCCATTTATAAATAAGTTTAGATTAGATAGATAGTGGGGATGTGTTCTTTTGAAGGGTAGTTGTATATTGTTGCAGATTAACGGAATTTGGCCTTGTTGTAGATAGCCCACTATAAGTCATAAAATGATTATAAATCAAGAAAAGCAAATTGAGTTGAGAAATAACATTTTATATATGCACATAACAAAAAAGGTTTTTACAATTCATGTAATGCTTTACATATGAGTCCAACAAACGTTAAAATGTTCATGGAAATAAAATGCTGAAAAGAGAATTAATGCTTCGGTATGTGGGAGCATTGTAAGTAAGGAATGTTTTTGATGTATCTGCTCCTTAGGTCAGTAAGTAGTTTTGAGACAGGGAAGAAGGAAAGGAGAGGTGAAGGGAGGCAAGCCGCTTGACATGGTCAAGGGAGATACTAATTACACTCATCTCTCTTGAGTCTGTCTGTCTGGGTTGGTCTGTCTTCCTGTCTGTCTGGCGATGCTTTCTGTATTGGCTTTTTATATCTTCTTTTTGGATTGCAGCAGATCATTTGGAAATGCACATCTGTATTTTATTCTGGGCTTCCCATTGGCCGATAAATAAAATTTGCGTAGGCATGCAAACTGGAAATTTAATATTTAATTAATTTTTAGTTTTCAACCGGAACATCTGCGCGAATCAGGGGTGCGCACTGACGACTTTTGGTCATTTGCTTTTTGGTCATGAGAGTGCAAACATCCAGTCCATCGCTATGCTCGGTCGGTATCACCACAAATATATACATATGCAATGTTGCCAATCTAGTTAGTTAAGTGCCAATCATGATACATGTTTGGATGAGATTGTCTTTTTTGGTTCATGACTGACCAGGCAGAAGATTTTCCTGCAGTAGGTTGCCATTTCTTTTTGCAGTAGACTGGTTGCCAACCAAGGCTATATAACTCAATCTGCCTTGCTATTTACCTCATAAATGGAATGTGAAGAGATGGATTTATACCTTTCCCAATGGTATTTGCATGTAAAAGAATGTAACAAATTGAACTAGAATTCGAACTCAGCTCTCCAATTTCTCATTTCGAGCTAATATCCATTGCACCACAATGTACATTCAATCTAGTACTGTGCTTAAATTCAAAGGGTTTAGGTACCATAGTACAGAGCTCATCCGAATGATTACTATGAAATTATTTATGAAAAAGCACAAATAAGCAGTATTATATCAATGGGAAAGTGGCCGAAGCCAAGATGCCAGGTTTAGCAGCAGTATTCTAAGCATAGATGAAGGGTATACTTATTAATAAGTACAATAGACTCTGGAAAAAAAAAATTGTCTTACACAGCACAATGAACCAGCTTTCTAAGTAACCAACCTCGCAATGGATTCAATATAGTCTTTCCATTTCATGTCAGCAAAGAATGTTAGCTCAAGAATGCATAATGAGTCACTGTACTAAAGGTCTGCATCAGCCATGCTGATGAAAGACAGAAAGGCATCTTAATAATAAATCATCAATTGTCTTGATGTGTATTAAAATCATCAAACATGTTTGCAGATAAATAAAGAGAGTCCTATCACTATACTGACAGGATTTTTTTTTAACATATTGCAGTCCTGAGCAGAGGGGTAGTGATAAAGGAAAAAGTGTTAGCTAACAGAGTGTAATGAAGAAAGTCAAAAACATACAAAACAAGTGTCTGGGGACTCGAAGGACAATTCCCTATCTATTGGAAAATTGTCTCAGATGTAAACAACTGGTAATCATTCCAACAGAAAAGATTGTATGCTGTTGAAGTTGAAACGGATACCATGAATACTGAAGAAAGAAAGTTTGAGTGGAGTAGGTGATTTTTTTAACTGGTTTTCTCATATTTCTTTTCATTGTATTTGTCATAAGAAGATTTGTTTTAAGGAGAAAAGAAAAAAGAAAAGGCTGACATCATCATTACTATCTGTTGTCAATCACAATACAAACTAGGCAAAACATGGCTAAGACTAAAGCATAATGTAGCCTACAGGTTGTGAGACTAAAGCATAATGCAGCCATCAGGTTGTGAGACTAAAGCATAATGTAGCCTACAGTTTGTAAGACAAAAGCATAATGTTGTGAGACTAAAGCATAATGTAGCCTACAGTTGGTGAGACTACAGCATAATGTAGCCTACAGGTTGTGAGACTAAAGCATAATGTAGCCTAGAGGTTGTAAGACTAAAGCATAATGTAGCCTACAGGTTGTGAGACTAAAGCATAATGTAGACGACAGGTTGTGAGACTAAAGTATAATGTAGCCTACAGGTTGTGAGAATAAAGTATAATGTAACCTACAGGTTGTGAGACTAAAGCATAATGTTGTGAGACTAAAGCATAGTGTAGCCTACAGGTTGTAAGACTAAAGCATGATGTAACCTACAGGTTGTGAGACTAAAGCATAATGTTGTGAGATTAAAGCATAATGTAGCCTACAGATTGTAAGACTAAAGCATAATGTAGCCTACATGTTATGAGACTAAAGTATAATGTAGCTTAATGGTTGTGAGACTAAAGCATAATGTAGCCTACAGGTTGTGAGACTAAAGCATAATGTAGCCTACTGATTGTGAGACTAAAGCATAATGTAGCCTACAGGTTGTGAGACTAAAGCATAATGTAGCCTACAGGTTCTAATACTAAAGCTTAATGTAGCCTATAGGTTGTGAGACTAAAGCATAATGTAGCCTACAGGTTGTCCACCAGAAATACATGTAAGAACATCTACCAGTATGCAATAAGGCACCTTAAAGAGTCTGATATTATATGACTGTTGATCAGAGAAGCCTCTATAAGCACTAACAAGGAGTTTAGACATCTAATATATATATATATATATATATATATATATATATATATATATATATAATCAGATATACTGTATCTGTAGAAGTGACAAAATAAATAAAACGACAAGAGGAAAACTATACTTAGCTGACATGTTTTGTCTTCTGAGGAACTTTATCAAGGCAGTGTGTGTTTTATTATGCTGCATGAGTTTATATATAGAGGGGAGGGTGTCATTGATTTGTCAAGACTTATAAATTTGAGAACTTTAATGAATGTTCATTAGGTGGTTGAAATGTCAGTCAAAGTGTGTGGAGTACACAAGGTGTCATTATTCAAAATCTGGTAAAAGATAAAATGAATGAGTAGTATGTTAAAATTTTTTTAAAAATAGGTTTCTACTTAAGAGCATTAAGAATTTGTAGTCTTCAGTCAGTCAGTCAGTTAAGTGCCATACGTGATACATGCTTGCGTGATCAGGTCTCGAAAGAGACATGACCTACTGGGCAGAAGATTATCCCGCAGTAGGTTGCCATTGCTTTGTTGTGGCACAGTTGATATTGGCTCGAAACGAGAAATCGGGTAGCCAAGTTCAAATTCCAGTTGAATTCAGTGAATTCACTTATGCACAAATACCCTTGAGAAAGGTATTAATCCATCTCTTCCCCCCAGTTATGGGTTAAATAACAGGACAGACTGGGTTCTATAGCCTTGGCTAGCAACCAATCCACCACAGAAAGCAATGGCAACCTACAGTGGGATAATATTCTGCCCAGTAGGTCATGTCTCTTTTGAGACATGATCGCCCAAGCATGTTTCACATATGACACTTAACTGACTGACAGTCTTCAGTACCTATCCAAAAAAGAAACTCACGTAGAAAACACATTGAAAACCTCCAATATTCTTATCATTTTACCAACAATATAAAGAGAAAGGCACAATAAATACACAACTGCAACAAAAATAATGACATTATCTACAGTAATAGATTAAGCAAAAACAGCTGCGTAACACTACCTATCAACTCCATAACATCCACAACCCAAAACAATATATCCTATTTAAGCAATACCCAAAGAGTCACAATCACTTCTAAAACCATTATGGTTGTGATCAGAACTAAAAACACCCATAACAATAATAACTCAGAAGCAGGCATATATAAAATAAATTGCCAGAACTATTCCACACAATACGTTGGGAAAACATGCAGAAATTTAAAAAAAATGTCTATTAACACAAAAGGGACCTCATACATTACAACTTAACAAATGCACTATTATACATAGAAATAAATTTTACCACTTCAGAAGGAAAATTCTCAAGAGTGCCACCATCAAATAATATCAAAATATAAATCTATGCCATGTTTTTTCCCAATCTCATCTTTCCTAAAAGAATTACTACTTTCCCAAGCCAAAATACACAACAACAAGTATGTTAAAAAATCAAAAGAAAAGGATTAAATCCATTACTTCAGCCTTTGAATGTGTATAGCACAAATGTCCATCCCATACCATAACAATCTAATCACTATTCAAACAATATCCATTTAAAAAAAAAAAGAAATTATTGAATATTATTCACTCACTTTTCTTTTTATTGACTTTGAATAATGATACTTTGTGTCCTCCACATGCCTAAAACCACCTGATGATTATTCATGAATGTTCTTAAATTTATAATTTGTATGGTGATTTAAAATAGCAAGAAAAGTGCTAAAATTCATAAGTACCAATCTATCCTCCACAGTTTTTTTTTTTTTAATCATTTCACCCCGAGCAAGGCAGAAATGCCACTGATGAGTGGGGGACTACATAACTGTAAAAAGATTAATTAGAAAAGAGTGAGGAGTACAAACTAGTTAGAAAGGAGCAATAGAAAGCTGAGAATGCAGGTGTGATGACAGATACACAGGTGGAGAGAAAGGGAAGGATATATGGGGATGGGGAGAGAGCTAGAGTCCAGTGGTTAATAGATGAGTATTGACATTGCATTTAAATTTCTGGGGGTTGTAGCCATCAGGAAAGCAAGAATATGGGAGCGAGTTCCACAGGCGGGAAGTGCGAGAGAAGAAGCTGCAGGAGTAGAATTGTCATCTGCATTTGGATAACCTGACTGTGAATGGGTGGGACCCAGTTGCCAGTCTGGTTGCATGAGTAAACACCTGTTACCAGTAAAAAAAAAATAAAACTAATCATATACTATACTAAATTTAATATGACAAACTTAATCATCTGCAATAATTCTTCTCTCCCAACTAGCATTTTGTGAACAAACCAACAGTGTATATCAATTTAAATGTCCTTTCAGAAATTGTATCTCTAACAAAAAAGCAAATATATATGTTGGCCACACCTGAACAACACTATCTGTGAGGCTTACAATACATATGTTTCGTTCATCACAGCTTGCATAACATTTAAATGAACATTCCTATCTATGATTTTGGGAAAAATTAATTGACAATGCATGTATACTCCTCCATGAAAATAATAAACAAAAAATTCAAATTACCAAAGCCATCTTTATCAAAAAATTTAAACTGACACTAAACAAAATTAATTATGACTATTATACCAATGCTCTTGAATGCCTCTAACAGTAGCTCTTTAGAATATCTAAGTTGTAATTTTTCAAGAAAAACACAGTGGTTTAAGACATGTATCATAACAGACAATACATTAATTACATCTTAGCAGTCAATCTCCCTGAAGATGATCTTAGACAAGATTGAAAGTACTCAGGTCTGTAAAAATAAAACTAATACTAATGAAAATACATATAGCACCTTGTTTGCAATTTTTAATCACCATACAAAGAAACTTACTTGTGACTACAAGAGGATCAAAATAAAAATAGGCACAATATGACTAAATTATTTAATCAGACATACTTAAATGAATATATGATGCCTAAATAAACACACACACACACACACGCGTGCGCGCGTGTGTGTTGACTTATATTCATCCTAAGTACTTCTGTCATTATTATGATTATTATTTATAATGTTTCTATTATGCATGATATTTTCTTAGTTATTCACTCACTTCTAAAAAGTTGTATTCTTTTATTATACTATTTAATGGTACATTTGTTTGTTTTTTTTAATTTTTAATATTTTTTATAGTTTTTTATAGTCTTTTATTTCTAAAGTCTTTTAATCTTTTAATCCTAAATTATTATTAATTCTAGATCTCTATATTTTAATTTCTTTAGTACCACATGATAACAATCATTTATCAGGTGTAAATTCCACCCCTAAGCTTTAAATTCCAAACTCCAATATCACACATCTAAAATGGTCAATGAGCAGCTCGGGTCAAAGTTCAACTCTTTCACCAAGAAAGATTTTTGTATATCTAGATCAGAGACATTGCCCAGAGCTGGAATCAAATAACTTAAGTTAACTCCCTCCCCTCTCATTCTGTTATTCTGGCTTTCCTCCTTTCTCTTTTCTCTTTCTAATATTTATTCTGTTTTTTCCCATTTTCTATCCGCGTGACTTTGGACAAATTTAAGACATTCACTGTTGTATGAAATTGGTTTTGAAAAGCAGCTAGTACCACAAAATACCATATTACTAATGGATTTGTAAAAATATCTAACTTTTGTTTCCTGAGTATATATATATATATATTAAAATTGGAGGATCAGCTGATTACACTATCATGGTTTCAACTTTTTAGCATCACCAGGTGTTATAGATTAACTGATTTCCTAATGCTTTATTTGAATACACCACAGGAATTTTAAAACTTATAATAGGAAGTTTAAAAGAAGAAAAGAGTTAGTCAAGACTAGCAAGATAGTATTGTAAATACTTTCATATATATATATATATCCAGACATTATTTTGGACCTTTCATTTATCTTTTCTTATTCTGGAAATGATACTATAGCCAACTTTTCTTCTTAGCACAATCTGCAGACATCACCATCACTGCAAGGTCTGGCCTTTCTCAATATACTCCAGCTCACATTAGGATTTTTGTAATTTTTTCTTTTTAATTTCCACACATAGTTGGCTAGTTTGGTTGAATTTCTAGCTTGAATGATGTAAGGAAGTTTGCACAATTAGAAAGAAAAACTTTCAAGCTGGTCTATATATGTAGACTAACTTGAATTAATTGTTTGACCATTTTAAAAAATCTATGATATATCACAACACTTTTGTTTCTCTAAACACTTGCCATATCTTTCTCAGAATGAAAAAGCAATGTTGGCTGATGTCTTTGCTTCTCATCTGCATCCAGCCATTGTGCTGATATTTTCTATTCATCATCAAAATACTTCTTATCATAAATGATAGAATATAAAACAGATTAATTATTTTAGTGGTTGCAAACTATTGAACGTGGTTAATGTTGCCATCTATTGATGTTCTTTTCATTTTTCCTTGTCTAATTCAAATGTGACCAATTTATCAAGCCTTCTTTTCTTCTTGCCAAGTGCTCAAATGACTTGAAATAGTTCCAGTGGATACATTGAAGTTTGCTGTATCTTCTTTGTTCAAATTGTTAGGCCATTTTTGCACCACAGCTTTTGTATTTTCCTCATTTTGAGAGTTTGGCTTGACATTTCTCTTGCATTGCTAATGTAAAATTTCAACTTCAAAATTACCAAAAACTTTTAAAGTTTGTTTCCAAATGTAGCATTTTTTTAAATTTTTAATCATTTCACCCCAAGCAAGGCATTCCACTGCCACTATAACACAGGGGGTTACATAGGGGAAGGTGGTGAGAGAGTGATTAGATATAGGAAATGTTAGAAAGAGGGTCATAGACAAGTAAGCAGGTACATAGGAATAGTGTTTGAGAGGATGGGTGCAAGTTAGTGTGTTAGGAGGTGTCTATTGACCTTACATTTAAACTCCTGGAGATTGTAGCTGTCGGCTGCATGTAAGTTTATCAGGTCGGTCTCTTTTTTTCCTTTGTCTTTAATTTTTTTGTTTGTTACTAACTTTTTTGACTTTCATGTTTCATTTGGATAAAAATTGCTTTGAGGTTTTATTCATTTTTCTTAGCGATGCCGTTCTACTTAAGAATTTAGGGGGAGTTGTTCTTTGAATACCGGTCAGTTAAACACCCCCCACTCTGTCTCTCAACTCAGCTATTATTACACATGCCCAGTAGTCTCACTTTCCGTCTCTTTCTCTCTCTCTCTCACTTCCACCTTGCTCTAGAGAGTTTGGCTTGACATTTCTCTTGCATTTTTTTTTTAATAGTTTCACCCCGAGCAAGGCATTCCACTGTCACTATTGCGCAGGAGGTTACATGGGGGTAAAGTGATGAGAAAGGATGGTTAGCTATAGGAAATGTCAGAAGGAGGGTGATAGACAGGTAAGGATACCAAGAATGGGGGTTGGGTAGATGGTGAGAGTGTTTGAGAGAATAGATGCAAGTTAGTGTGATAGGAGGTGTCTATTGACCTTACATTTAAACTCCTGGAGATTGTAGCTGTCGAGGAAGCAAGTATACGGAAGGGAATTCCACAGGCGGGAAGTGTGAGAAAAGAAGCTGTTGGAGTAGAAATTACGGTTACATCTTATCTGTTTCACTGTAAAAGGGTGGGACTTAGTTGCTCATCTAGTATCTCATATAAATTCGTACCTAGGTGGCACCAATGATCTAAGTTCATTAGAGCAGAAGCCGTGAAAGTATTTATAGAAGAGGCACAGGGAAGCCATGTCACGCCGGTGAGAGAGTGGATGCTGCCGGTCTGCTAAGTCAGTATCGATCACATTACAGATTCTCCATTGTATTTTGTCAAGAAGCCTGAGGAGAGTAGCAGGAGCACCCAACCAGATGTGGCAGCAGTATTCAATACACGGGCGGATGGTAGATTTATATACGTGCAGGATAGATTCAGACGGGAAAAACTTCCGGGCCCTGCATAGAGAACCAACTTGTTAATGTAAAATTTCAACTTCAAAATTACCAAAAACTTTTAGAGTTTGTTTCCAAATGTAGCATTTACATCTTTCTGAGATTTAATTACTGTCTAGCTTGGCTTGAACTCAAACAGGTACAAAATTACGATAATCATGTACAGGGCCATAGCTGATGCTAAAAAAATACCGGCACAGAGAAAATTGCCCGGATTTATTAGTTGACAATGTGATGACATCATCAGTGTCATCCGTTTCCAGAAATTATGATTTTTGCAGGTTTTTTCGGCTATTCCAATGGAAATTAGGCACAGAACGTGAACAAAAGCAGGAAATCGGGTTTGAACTTTCTGATTATAACCAGTCTTTTCCCTCAAAATTAATAAATAAACAAACAGATTTTTACTGCATTTATTTGGATGTTTTCTTTGTTTTTCTTTCTTGCTTTCTTTCTTTCTTTGTGAATTGTTTAGTTTGATTTCTGATGAAGACATTTTTCCTTGCCCAGACTTTCGCTATGATTGCACGGATCGGCCCGGACTCGTGCCCATTGTGCCCAGTAGTCAGATGCGGCCATGATCATGTATTTAAACACTGTCTGTTTGCCCAAAGAAATTTAGTAAAAATGAACTGTATGAAATTTTTATGAATTAATCAACTCATTATCAGTATTATTAGATGTGTATTGTACTGCTCTGGATATCAGCTCAGAGTGGGAAATCGGAGAGCCGAGTTCAAACTCCAGTTGAATTCCTTGCATTCACTTACACACAAATACCCTTGGGAAAGGTATTAAGCTGTTTTTTCCCTCCAGTTATGGGTTAATTAACAGAACAGATTGGGTTCTATAGCCTTGGCTGGCAACCAGTCTACCATAGAAAGTAATGAAAACCTACTGTGGGATAATCTTCTGCCCAGTCAGTCATGTCTCTTTTGAGACATGACTGCCCAGTTGTGTATCACATATAGCACTTAGCTGACTGATTAGTTTTGTTGATTTTTAACAATGTTAAGAGCAAAGACACACTGGTTATAAACTAATTATAACTGACAATGCTCCATATAATTAAAAATAAAATCAGGGTTATATTACTACTACTAATACTACTAAACTGCATCTTGAGATTATATGCAAAAGAGGTATTGTCAAATATTTTATGTAAAATTCATAGATATGTGTTATCCAATGAAATAATTTGTACTGTTATGTATAGCTAGTAAGCATGAAAGCAATTTAGTCCCCATTTTCAATTTCAGATTCATATTTAGTATTTTTTCAGTAATTATAGTAATCTGCAGTGTCAAGAGATTAGTTACAAGAAATAGAATTTAGTATTATGGCTCATAAAAAAGAACTAACAATGAATGAAAAGAGTTATATAATCAAAGAAATTACCAAAGGAAAGGCTTCGCTTCAAATTTCTAAGGATTTGAAAAGGAATCATCAAACAATCAAGAAAATATGTCAAATGGGAATTCAACCAAGGAAAAAAAGTCTCAGGCTGAATTCAGGAATTGAACAAAGTGAGATCTATCACATATCGATGGGTCTGATGGATGAGCTCAACGATGGGTTTACAAGCAACATGACTCAAGAAAATTTTTTTAAATGCCAAAAAGGCAGCGGTGGGATCATGATATGGGCTGGGATTATTGGTAATGAGCTCATGGGTCCATTTAAAGTGAAAGACGGGTTAAAATGAATTCCAAAAGTTACTGTGATTTTCTAGAGCAATATTTTTTTGAATGGCTTGATAACCAGTCTTTAGCCAAGCGTAGATTTATGATATTCATGCAAGACAATGCACCAAGTCATGCATCAAAGTTTACTAAATCCTGGTTGAAAGAAAAGGGATCTGTTGAAGATTCTCTTATGGACTGGCCTTCAAATAGCTGTAGAGCATCCTCAAGAGAGATATTTATTCTAATGGAAGGCAATTCAACAGCAAGTGTGACCTCTGGGAGGCAGTTAAAGTTGCTGCAAACAACTTACCAGCCGCTAAAATTGCAAATCTAACATCAGATGTTGACAATAGGCTGCTAAGAGTTATTGTAAAGAAAGGAGCATTTGTGCAATAAATTTTAGGAGGTTCTTATTAGTTTTTGTTAATATATCTTTTTTTTTTAAATAAAATGTTTTCTTATGTTTATCCTTTAAGAAATTGACGAATTTGTTTTAAATCTTTTCATATTATTTTTTTACATTAGTTTTACAAGGTATAATAATGTAAAAGTATCAAAATAAATAGTTGCAAATAAAATACTGACAGTCAAATTAGTCTGTTTTGTTAACTTAGTAAAATTTTTTTCCAACCAAAACCAATAGTTTTCTCTATCATTATATATCTAAGTTAATAATATTGAGTAGAATCTAAATAACATCATAATAGGACTTTTAACATTAAAGACACAACTCTTTATACGAATTCATAACTTGCATATAATCTCTAGGCGCAGTTTAGTATATGTAAAACTAAAGAAGAATATGGTAACACATAATGGAGATAAAATTTAGAATGACTTTGAGTTAGACACAAATGTATTTTCTAGTAGAATCTAAACAACGTCGTAATAGGACTTTTAACATTAAAGACACAACTCTTTATACCAATTCATAACTTGCATATAATCTCTAGACGCAGTTTAAGAATATGGTAACACATAATGGAGATAAAATTTAGAATGACTTTGAGTTAGACACAAATGTATTTTCTAGTAGGTGTATGAGATACTGAATGGCAGAATCAAAAAGATTCTTAGTAACATGTTTCAGTCTCAAAATGGATTTTAACAGACTAAAGTAATGTTCTTACTAATGTAATTATATATAAGTAAGGTGAAATGGTAACCTAAATATTGGTTATAATTACACACCAAGAGGAAATGCTGAAGATGTAGAGATTTTTCTAGATTTTTCAATTAAAAAAAGATAAGCATTAATGCAGAAATATAAAAGATTTAAAAGTTTATAAATTATTCTGATTAAGATTTGTAAAAAATGAAAATTTTTTTAAAAATTCATTCAGTCAGTTAAGTGCCATATGTGATACATGCTTGGGCGATCATGTCTCGAAAGAGACATGACTGACTGGGCAGAAGATTATCCCGCAGTAGGTTGCCATTGCTTTCTGCGGTAGACTGGTTGCCAACCAAGGATATAGAACCCAATCTGTCCTGTTATTTAACCCATAACTGGAGGGAATAAATGGATTAATACCTTTCCCAAGGGTATTTACGCGTAAGTGAATACAAGGAATTCAACTGGAATTCGAACTCAGCTCTCCGATTTCTCGTTCCGAGTCGATATTCACTGCGCCACAACACACATCCAGTCATTAGTCATTCATTAGTCATTGAAAAAAAGACAGTATTATTCATAATATATTTTCTTTTAATCATTTCCCCCCAAGCAAGGCAGTTTTACTGCCACTGTTGCACAGGGGATTACAAAGTGATGAAAAAGTGGGGCAGGTTATAGGGGGTGTCAGGAAAAGGATAAGAATACTGGTGTGATGGGAGTGGAGTGGATGGAAAAAAGAGCTTGAGAGAAAATATGCATTTGAATGAGATAGGAGATGACTATTGAGCTTACATTTAAATTCTTGGAGATTGTAGCTGTCGGGAAAGCAAGTATATGGAAGGGAATTCCACAGGAGGGAAGTGTGAGAAAAGAAGCTGATAGAGTAGAAATTTCGGTTACATTTTATCGATTTTACTGTAAAAGGGTGGGACCTAGTTGCTAGTATAGTAGCTCAAGTAAATTCATACATAGGGAGCACTATTGAGCTAAGTTCATTCGAGCAGAATCCATGAAAGTATTTGTAGAAGAGACACAAGGAAGACACGTCACGCCAGTGAGAGAGCAACTGCAGCCGGGCTGCCAAGTCAGGATCGATCACATTACAGATTCTCCGTTAGATTTTGTCAAGAACCCTGAGGTGAATAGCAGGAGCATCCGACCAGATGTGGCAGCAGTATTCAATGCATGGGCGGATGGTAGATTTATATATGTGCAGGATGGATTCAGATGAGAAAAACTTCCTGTCCCTACACAGTGAACCAACCTTCTTAGCAAAGGATTTAACTATGGATTTGATATTGTCATTCCACTTGAGGTCTACTGAGAGAGTTAGGCCACGTAGGTGGAGTGTTTTGCTTTCAGGGAGGCTAAACTGATCCATGCTAATGGGGGGTAGGAGCAATTGTCTATCATGGTTAACAGATATAATAAAGGCAATTAAAAGCTTTCCTATATTAAATAATGTCTTAGTTTTAATACATTATTTTTATATTATGATTCAGTGCAGATATACTGTAACTGAGGTTCCTGTTTGACCAAAGATATTTCATGATTTAAATTCTCTGAGGAATTAACCTCATAAGTAATATAAACATTAAGTGCTGCAAAAAAGAATTTCTTGAAATTTCATAAAATCAAATGTAGATGAAGAGATGTAAAAAAAATATTTTTACAAAGTTTTCTACAATTATTTGAAAGATAACTTAATTTATCTGTAAATAACTCCTAAAAGTTTCATTAAAATCAGATAATTATTTGATTTTTGCAAGAATTTCTGAATCAGTGTGTTTTGCATTGCAAAAAAATACTAAAATTTACCATGCTGATTTATTGATACAAGAAAAACAACATTTTTAACCAAAATTTTCAGTGTTGTAAAAGAGTTGAAAAAATATGATTTTTAATAATCAAAACATCTTTTGGTTGTTCCTTTTAATTATAACATACGGATTTTAAAAATAAAACTTTTTTTTGTCTTTATTAAGTTTTGGATATTTTTTCATCATCCATGGCTATCGCAATACCTATCTAAATCTAAACTTATTTATAAATGAAACTTTGTCTCTGTGTGTGTGTGTGTCCGTTACCTATAGACTCCAAAACAGCTGAGTTGATTTTCTTGAAAATTTACACAGTTGTACTATAAGCATCTGCAAGTGTTCTTGAGTGTCAAGGTATCCCTAATAAATATCAAAAATCGATAATCGAAAAAATCAGGTTATAGAAGGAGTGGTCCGATTTTAATCAAATTTGATACACTCATAGACAAAGACATAAGAAATGATATTCAGAAGATTCAAAGTTGCAGTTCTTACAATAGTGCAGAAAATCATTAATATACATATATATATATATAAGGCAAGATGTTTGTGTGTATGTCTGTTTATCTGTCTGTATGTCCTTTATACAAATCCACAGTTTTTATCCGATTCTCACCAAACTTCACACAAATATTCTTTAGGCTGAGTCTGAGCTCCAGGACCATGGATTAGTTTCATTACACCCGAGCAACTCCGGGCTATACTGCTAGTGAAATAATAATAGTAATTTAAACAAATAGCCAGTACAATAAGTTGCAGTATGCCATTATTATAATAATAATAATAATTACCATATATAAAATGTATATATATATATATATATATATATATATATATATATATATATATATATCCTTTCTCTTGAACAAAAAGTAGAGTCAGTCAGTCAGTCAGTTAAGTGCCATACGTGATACAAGCTTAGGTGATCATGTCTCAAAAGAGACATGACTGACCAGGCAGAAGATTATCCCGCAGTAGGCTGCCATTGCTTTCTGCGGTAGATTGGTTGCCAGCCAAAGCTGTAGAACCCAATCTATCCTGTTATTTAACCCATAACTGAAGGGAAGAGACAGATTAATACCTTTCCCAAGGGTATTTGCGTGTAAGTGAATGCAAGGAATTGAACTGGAATTTGAACACTGCTCCCCATTTCTCATTCCGAGCCAATATCCACTGCATCACAGTAGACTTATACATCAGTATATATGGTTACATTTTCATTTTTAGTTACTAAGATGACACCAATAAAATTGTTTCTGTAAAAATAATATATTGATGATAGATAAAATCCACTTTAAGACAAGGAAGCTTGTAAATCTTTGTCAGAAACATTTTCTTCAAACCTTATTTGAACCCTGTAGACTGACACGAGAGAATAACAAAGAACTGTGCCAAATAGTGAAAACCATATCACTTGAAATGTGTATATATATGTATATATCCTTTTTCTTGAACAAAGAGGAGAGTCAGTCAGTCAGTCAGTCAGTTAAGTGCCATACATAATACACGCTTGGGCAATCGTGCCTCGAAAGAGACATGGCTAACTAGGCAGAAGATTATCCTACAGTAGGTTGCCATTGTTTTATGCAGTAGATTGGTTGCCATCCAAGGCTAAAGAACCCAATATGTCCTGTTATTTAATCCGTAACTGGAGGGAAGAGATGGATTAATACCTTTCCCAAGGATATTTGTGCATAAGTGAATGCAAGGAAACTCAACTGGAATTCAAACTCGGCTCCCCGATTTCTCGTTCCGAGCCTATATTCACTTCACCACAGATGCTCATCCAAAGAGGATAGACTCATCTTATACAAATTTTTTCTTGTTATCAGAAATGAACTTACTTAGCTAATAGTTTACCTGAGTAAGGCAAAGGTGTCAAAAACACTTTCTTAGGTGATTCGACCCAGATTAGTTGGTTCAGCTGTTGATTTCACTTCTTCCTCACTTGTGTTATTTTCATTGTCTGTCAATCAAGATAATTTGAAAGTCAATAATGGATGAAGATAACTCTGAAAAATATATTTGTGCAAAATCACTTTTGCTTAACAAACACAAAACCCGTGGCTGATTTTTATAAAATATTTCGATATTTATTTGCATTTTTATCAGAGTGTCATCTGAATGATATTTGATTTTAAAGTAAAAGGTCAATCTGGAAACTGGAAACAGCCATTTTGAATATCTCAAGGACAATTTGTATTTATCTCTGAGATGAGTAATTTTCAATAATCTTGGAATTATTTTGAACATTTGTTCTCATCTTGGTTGATAAAGGTGTTATAATAGACACAATGTTTTGACCAAGTACCCTCTGGTCATCATCAGGTATCCATAGATTGGCTGATGTGGATTATCTCATTGATTATTACAAAATATAATGTGAAATCAATTATTATTCTTTCATGTTAGAATTGGGTACTCTCACTACCAAGTCCAAGGATCTAACTCATGACCACTAGATGATGCTAACACATGTATAAGCAACTAGTAGAACGAAACACTGTGTCTATTATAACACCTAAATCAACCAAGATGAGAATAAAAGTTCGAAATAATTCCAAGATTATCTCAAGGACAGGTTGTGTTACTTGTGATTCAACTTCGAGATCTTACATGCATAAACAGACATTCTCTATGGGGTTACTTGTTTGGCAGAAGGACACTATTAAATAAGCTTGTCATCTTTATGACTGTTGTCTTCACAGTGAATATATATCAAGCTTATACTTGGATATCTGATCATGGAAATTATTCAAATGAGAAAGACAATAATTATGTGAGAGTAGATGAAATAAAATTTTGATACTGATGAGTTAAACTTGACTGGAAATCTGTTGAAAAATGCTACGTCTTCTGGAACACTTTTAATAAATGGAACATCCAAAAATGTCAATTGCAGGTTAAGTTTTGCCTTAATTAGAATTAGAAGAATATCTGGGGATTCTGTTTCTAATATTGGGTAACTGTTTTCCAATAAATGCAGTAAATTCTTCACAGTATATTTATACATAAATGTGTGTGTATAGAGAGGCAGAAAGATTTTGTTTAAAAATCATTTACTTTCAAGAAAAAAAAAATTCTTCTGGCACTTTCTACAGTTTTGATTTTCAAAATTTCAATCTATAAAAAATATCTGTGTAAATTTTTTTTATCACTTATTACTAAATACATTCACAATTTCAATCTATAAAAAATATCTGTGTAAAATTACTATCAAGTATTACTAAATACATTCACAATTCGGATAATAAAAAATATGTGTAACATTTATATCACTTATTGCTGAATAAATTCACAATTGAAATCTATAAAAAATATCTGTGTAAATTTTTTTTATCACTTATTACTAAATACATTCACAATTTCAATCTATAAAAAAATATCTGTGTAAAATTACTATCAAGTATTACTAAATACATTCACAATTCGGATAATAAAAAATATGTGTAACATTTATATCACTTATTGCTGAATAAATTCACAATTGAAATCTATAAAAAATATCTGTGTAAATTTTTTTTATCACTTATTACTAAATACATTCACAATTTCAATCTATAAAAAAATATCTGTGTAAAATTACTATCAAGTATTACTAAATACATTCACAATTCGGATAATAAAAAATATGTGTAACATTTATATCACTTATTGCTGAATAAATTCACAATTGAAATCTATAAAAAATATCTGTGTAAATTTTTTTATCACTTATTACTAAATACATTCACAATTTCAATCTATAAAAAAATATCTGTGTAAAATTACTATCAAGTATTACTAAATACATTCACAATTCGGATAATAAAAAATATGTGTAACATTTATATCACTTATTGCTGAATAAATTCACAATTGAAATCTATAAAAAATATCTGTGTAAATTTTTTTTATCACTTATTACTAAATACATTCACAATTTCAATCTATAAAAAAATATCTGTGTAAAATTACTATCAAGTATTACTAAATACATTCACAATTCGGATAATAAAAAATATGTGTAACATTTATATCACTTATTGCTGAATAAATTCACAATTGAAATCTATAAAAAATATCTGTGTAAATTTTTTTTATCACTTATTACTAAATACATTCACAATTTCAATCTATAAAAAAATATCTGTGTAAAATTACTATCAAGTATTACTAAATACATTCACAATTCGGATAATAAAAAATATGTGTAACATTTATATCACTTATTGCTGAATAAATTCACAATTGAAATCTATAAAAAATATCTGTGTAAATTTTTTTTATCACTTATTACTAAATACATTCACAATTTCAATCTATAAAAAAATATCTGTGTAAAATTACTATCAAGTATTACTAAATACATTCACAATTCGGATAATAAAAAATATGTGTAACATTTATATCACTTATTGCTGAATAAATTCACAATTGAAATCTATAAAAAATATCTGTGTAAATTTTTTTTATCACTTATTACTAAATACATTCACAATTTCAATCTATAAAAAAATATCTGTGTAAAATTACTATCAAGTATTACTAAATACATTCACAATTCGGATAATAAAAAATATGTGTAACATTTATATCACTTATTGCTGAATAAATTCACAATTGAAATCTATAAAAAATATCTGTGTAAATTTTTTTTATCAGTTATTACTAAATACATTCACAATTGAAATCTATAAAAAATATCTGTATAAAATTACTATCAGTTATTACTAAAGAAACAATATAAATGACTTGTTGCCTAACTCTCCCTTAATAACAAATATTAAAGGAAATCCCAGTTTATAATAAAAAATATCTGGGGAATATAATTGATCCTGACTTGGCAGCCCATCTTCAGTCACTTTTCTACTGACATGATGTGACTTCCCACTGTCTTTTCTACAATTATTTTCATGGCTTTGGTTCAGACAAATTTCTTTCCCTGGTGCCTTGACCGCGTGTTTACATGCACTACTAGACTGTCATCAAAATCTCACTCTTTTACTGTTGAAATAGTTAAATATAGGTACTTCTCCTCTAACAGTTTCTTTTCTCACACTTTCCATTTGTGAAATGACCTTCCATTTGCTTGCTTCTCTAATAGCCACAATCTCCAAAAGTTTATCATTTTCCATCTCCTTGATTTTCATCCTTTTCTTATCCTTTCGTCGACATCCCATATAACTTGTTTCTTTCTTTCACCGTAACCAGTGGCGGTCCTGCCTTGCTTGGGTTGAAATGATTATAAGATTTTTAAAAATGTTTATCATTATTTAAAATTATTTAAAGAAACAATATACACAACTCATTGCTTAACTTTCCCCTATGAAAAATATTAGAAAAAAAAAAAAAATTATTAAAAGAAGAATAAATTTCTAAAAGCAGCAGTATGAACCAAGTTCTAGTTCTAGTTTTTGAATTTCATAGGATAAGGATTCATATCCATTTGGCGCTGTGTTTGTTTAATGCAAAGTAAGAGCTCAGATATGGTTTCTCTCAACTTTGAACATCACAACATCTTGACATCATTTAACGACTCTTACTATGTTGTATTATGCAAAGCAAGAGCTCAGATATGGTTTCACTCAATTTTGAACATCACAACATCTTGACATCATTTAACAACTCTTACTATGTTGTATTATGCAAAGCAAGAGCTCAGATACGGTTTCACTCAATTTTGAACATCACAACATCTTGACATCATTTAACAACTCTTACTATGTTGTATTATGCAAAGCAGTAGCTCAGATATGGTTTCACTCAATTTTGAACATCACAACATCTTGACATCATTTAACGACTCTTACTATGTTGTATTATGCAAAGCAAGAGCTCAGATACGGTTTCACTCAATTTTGAACATCACAACATCTTGACATCATTTAATGACTCTTACTATGTTGTATTATGCAAAGCAGTAGCTCAGATATGGTTTCACTCAATTTTGAACATCACAACATCTTGACATCATTTAACGACTCTTACTATGTTGTATTATGCAAAGCAGTAGCTCAGATATGGTTTCACTCAATTTTGAACATCACAACATCTTGACATCATTTAACAACTCTTACTATGTTGTATTATGCAAAGCAGTAGCTCAGATATGGTTTCACTCAATTTTGAACATCACAACATCTTGACATCATTTAACGACTTTTACTATGTTGTATAAAACATAGCAGGAGCTCAGATATGGTTTCACTCAAATTTGACTATTCACAACATCTTGACATCATTTGGTGACTCTCATGTTTTATAATTTAAAGCAAGAGTTCAGATATGGTTTCATTTAACTTTTAACATTTACAATGTCTTGACATCATTTAACAACTCGTATTATATTGCAAACTTTTTCAGTGTACAGGTTCTTGTTTCTAAAAATGAATCTAATCTTTTCAAAATTGATGAATCTGAACACATAGCCAATGCACAAAGCCTGATTGAAATAAACTCAGACATTTCTTAAAAGATGTATGCATTTGTGCTATCAAATGCTGTCTGTTATGATCATTCCTTTAAAAATCAAATCTTGCTTTTTACAATAGAATATTTTAGTAAACCTGCCATAATCCCCAGCAAGATTTCTTCCAGTTGTTTTTATTTACATAGAAAAAAAAATCAATAAATGGCACTGGGTCTGTTGGAAGATGATTGTGCTCTGTGAAATCAAGTGTGTCATTCTTTTTGAAAATATTTACAAGCTCCATATCAAACAGGCCATTTTGTGAAAACAATATTTTTTTTTATTCACAGTCTTGAACCAGATTTATCTTTCTGGTGATCTATTGAGTTGGAATACTCCTGGTTTTTACTGCTTGATTACAAATATCAGATGTTTGATAATCTGTTATGAATTCAGTTTAAAGATACATTGAGTGATATATACTCAAACAAAGTATACATACACATGCATATATATATATATATATGTGTGTGCATATATGTGTCTGTGTATATAGGTATCTCAGTGAGTGTTTGCTTACATATGTTAGTGTATGTATATATCTGCCTGCCTGTGGTGTATATATATATATATATATATATATATATATATATATATATAGCATAATGATGATCAACGTATACTGTCTTAATATGTATAGGAAAAACTACTAAAAAGTTGTAAGTTTAAAAATGTATTTTTTTGACAGTATTTATTTATTTCTATTATTATATATATATATATTTGATATTTCAGACCGTCCTCAGCCTTTCATCAGAAACAAATGATTTTAAAATTTAAACTAAATATATATTCATATATATATATTCATATATTCATATATATATATATATATATTCATCTATACTGCTAGTATATATATATATATATATATATATATATATACTAGCAGTATAGCCCGGCGTTGCTCGAGTGTAATGAAAGCTTTAAAACTAATCCATGGTCCTGGAGCTCAGACTCAGCCTAAAGAATATTTGTGTGAAGTTTGATGAGAATCGGATAAAAATTGTGGATTTGCATATAGGACATACATGCAGATAAACAGACATACACACAAACATTTTGCCTTTTTTATATATATATATATATATATATATATATATATATATATATATATATTATCAATTTTCTGCACTATTGTAAGAACTGCAACCTTGAATCTTCTGAATATCGTTTCTTATGTCTTTGTCTATGAGTGTATCAAATTTGATTAAAATCGGACCACTCCTTCTATAACCTGATTTTTTCGATTATCGATTTTCGATATTTATCGAGGGTTTCTTGACACAAAACCTAGCTAAGAACACTCGCATACACTTATAGTACAACTGTGTAAATTTTCAAGAAAATAAGTTCAGCCATTTCGGAGTCTATAGGTGAGGGATACACACACACACACACACATACAGACAAAGTTCCATTTATAAATAAGTTTAGATAGATTTATATATATATATATATATATATATATATATATATATATATATATATGAAAAGAACCAACAGGATTAGAATCTCAAGTTCTCTGACGTTTACTTTTTTAAAAAGTGCTGAATACAAATTCATTTTATGTAAAAAAAACAAATTTAATTATAATTATACAGATATATATAGTATTTTTTTAAAAGTTTTCTTCATAAAAATATTACTATTTGTAAACATAAAGAAACTTACCTATGTGTGTATATGTGTGTTAGTGGCATAACTGAAATGAAGATAAAAACCATGGTGATAATGTCTTTTTTAAATCTCTTTATTTATGCTTTCTCTCACACACACACACACACACACACACACACACACATATATAACGGGTAAAATAAGTATTCAATACATGTAACAAAACAGTTTATTGTATTATTTACCTACACATTAAACTGTATTTATCTCAGAAATACACCACACCCATAGAGGTTTCGTCTTTACAATTGTAAATGTATGCAAAAGATTTCAGGCAATATATAAAATTATACAAGATATACCTTTAAAACATCAAGCATAAAGTATTCAATATTTTACACAAAGCCAAATCAAACAGAGCCTCTATGAAGTGGTCTTTGTTCACAATACTAGACTTTAGTCACTTTATTTAAGTAGCTATTGGTATTTTGGACCACTCTTTATGGCAGATATTTCTCACTTAGTTCAAGTTATAAGGCTGATGAATGTGGAAATAAATTCTTAATTAAATTTTGCTCATATTTACTGTCATGAAATTTACACCAGTATATATATATATATATTTTATCGATAGTCGTATTTATGTAGATATTCTGTTTTTTAATTAAACAGTATTATACATTTATATCTTCTGGCCTGATTATTTACGATAAATTTTTATTACGAAAATGTGTGTCATTTGGCAGGATTCGAACCTGCGACTCCTATCTACATAGGGGAAGCTACCATTTGATCTGGCAATGTCTTAGACCGCTCGACCACGAATGACCTCCAGTCTAAACGAGGTTTTAATCAATTTTTGATTCATCTCAACAACCATATCTGCTCTGAAATGTATCGTAATGTCAACAAATGTAAACATGTTACGGAAATTAACGAATTTTAATGAAACTTGGTTATAAACAACTGACAATTTGAAATTAATTAGTATATATATATATATATATATATATATATATATATATATATATATACTAATTTTGTTATTACAATGGTTTATAAAAGCATTATATCACAACACAAAATTATCATGTTTCAGAACAATACCATTCTTCTTCAGGTGATATTTAAAATAAATGCTGAAAATGATTTATTTAAAAAATATAAGATGAATTCATGGTTATTTACAAAATTATGGAGTGGTAGTTGGAGGAAGTTAAACAATATGCTTGTAGGTGTGTCAATATTGCCCAATCGAAAGTGAGAATTTGGTTGAACTATGGAATTGAAAATTTGAGTCACAAAAGGGAACAAAGTAGCATGATGTCAAAACATTACAGTTTTTAATTTTAATGACACTTTTTTAATTTTGTAGGTAAGATACATACTGGGATCATACATTATTTAAATGGGTAGACAATAATTTTAACAGCAGGTTTGATTTTAGGATTTTAAAAAATTTTAAAAAGGCTGAGATTATGGAATGAGGTGTGTGTGGTATGGACATAAGGTGTGGAAGCAGGAAGTGAAGATTAGAATGATATGGAGGATAAATTGCAAAAACTAAGATGGAAGAATTTAAGATTGTAATGTTCAGGGAATTATTCATGTGGGAATCTGTTCCACAAAGTTGTGCTTCTTGGGAAGAAACTGTTCAAGTGGAACTTCCTCTTTACAAATGGAAAAATGGGGAATGAGCTTGTCTGAACATTTACCATAGAAATAGTGATAGGCTTGTAAGTTTGCATCTGGTGTTCCTGTCACAAGAATTTACTAGTGCAACCAGACTGGCAACAAGGTCCGACACATTTACAGTTAGATCAATATTAGAAATTGAGAATTGTCAGCTGCATTTGGTAGATCTAACTGTAAAAGGGTGGGACCTTGTTGCCAGTCTGGTTGCCCGATTATTTATTTCTTTTAAATATAGTTTTATAATTTTATGAAAATGTCTTTGCTGAAATCTTTGCTCAGGTTTAGCTCTATTGTAAAAGTGAAACCTATATGGTTTGTAATTTTAAGCTAAGGAGTGAAATTGAGAAATGTAAATGTAAATTTGATAGAAAAAATAACAAAATCAAAAACCTTGTCAAATAGAATCACTTTTAATATACAACTATGATTATTTTCTTTTTGTTTGCTAACCCGAAGACTGTGTCATGATATATGAAATCATTACAGTGAAAATAAAACTTTTGATGCATTTAATAAATACTATATATATATATATATATATATATATATACAATAAACTAAATCTAAAAATGAGCCAAACATCAACCGTGGTTTCACTCTACAGATTGTCAGGACATGGCCCTGACTATCCGTAGAGTGAAACTGTGGTCGACGTTTGGCTAACTTTTAGATTTAGTTTATTGTATTTTTGCTCTACTTTCGTACTTTCGTATTGAGCTCTTTTTTGTTAAGGTTTTCGTCTTTTTGTTAAGGTTTTCGTTTTTCTTTCAAACATGCTCTTGATCTATTGTTATTAGGCTTTGTTTGTTTCTCTTTTTATTCCCCTTTTTACCCACTTAGTAGTCCTCGTTGTGTTTGACGACTTACGTTACTGATTTGTTAGCGTTAGTTTTTTCTGACTTCGGTCTTGATTAGTGCTACTGTATTGTTGGTACGTATTGTGATATATATATATATATATATATATATATATATTAATAAATATACATATTTATTAATATTTATTATTATACATATGTATATTTATTATAGCTCTGTTCATACATTGAGTACTGTTTTATTAACAGCTGAATAATAATGCTACACATATTTGTGCCCTCATATATATATTTATCAATTCACGTCACTATATATACATACTAGCAGTATAGCCCGGTGTTGCTCGGGTGTAATGAAAGCTTTTATATATATTATCGATTTTCTGCACTATCATAATCAATGCAACCTTGAAACTTCTGAATATCATTTCTTATGTCTTTTTCTATGAGTGTATCAAATTTGATTAAAATCGGAACACTCCTTCTATAACCCAATTTTTTTCGATTATCAATTTTCAATATTTATTGGGGGTACCTCAACACAAAACCTAGCTAAAAACATTCGCTGGCGCTTATAGTACAACTGTGTAAATTTTCAAGAAAATCGGTTCAGCCATTTCGGAGTCTATAGGTAATGGATACACACACACACACACACACACACACACACACACACACACACACACACACATACACACACACAAAGTTCCATTTATAAATAAGTTTAGATTTAGATTTAGATATATATAACCACTGAAATAAATGAATGTAGGTTTGGCAGATTTGCTTAATAAATCCTACCTGTTATATATGGTATCATAAGAAATAATAAAACTTTATATATTTCTTTAATAAATTCTGCCTGTTGTACATGGAGTCATGAGAGAGAATAAGAGTTTTGGTGGATTTGTTTAATAAATACTATTGACAATATCATAGATCCCAACAACAACTACTGAAAAAATGATCAAAGAAAATCATGACAAGAAGTAATGCAAATGTGGTACAATTATAAAAAAAACGAAATATCATTGAAGAAATTATTTAGAATTACATGATATTATTCTGGATGAAAAAGAAAATGACTCGAGTATTTTTTACCGTGCCACCCACGTCTATTGAACAGGTGAAGAGGCTCATCCCTTGTTCCTTGTTTAGGATGTGGTTTTCGGCTTTCTCTTTTCCAATCTTTTCACTCTTTTCTTTTTTTTTTTCAATTGGAGTAGATAGACTGAACTATCGGCCGGTTTACACTCCACCCACGTCTATTGAACAGGTGAAGTTGCTCATCCCTTGTTCCTTGTTTAGGATGTGGTTTTCGGCTTTCTCTTTTCCAATCTTTTCACTCTTTTCCTCTTTCTTTTTAATTGGAGTAGATAGACTGAACTATTGCCCGGTTCACACTCCACCCACATTTATTGAACAGGTGAAGAGGCTCATCCCTTGTTCCTTGTTTAGAATGTGGTTTTCGGCTTCCTCTTTTCCAATCTTTTCACTCTTTTTTTTAAATTGGAGTAGATAGACTAAACTATCGCCCGGTTTACACTCCACCCATGTCTATTGAACAGGTAAAGAGGCTCATCCCTTGTTCCTTGTTTAGAATGTGGTTTTCGGCTTTCTCTTTTCCAATCTTTTCACTCTTTTCTTTTTTTTTTCAATTGGAGTAGATAGACTTTACTATTGAATGGTTCACACTCCACCCACATCTATTGAACAGGTGAAGAGGCTCATCCCTTGTTCCTTGTTTAGAATGTGGTTTCCAGCTTTCTCTTTTCCAATCTTTTCACTCTTATGTAGCCTCCTGCGCTCCAGTGGTGTTACCGCCTTGGTTGGGGTGATACGATTAAAAAAATAAAAAATAAGAAATCTTACTCTTTAGCAGAGCAGTAGTCTGAGTTGTCTGAATTTATTATCTGAAGCATCTTCATTATTAACATTTTTACTAGTTTTTCTTCCATTCTATTCACAAGGAAGATGTAGCAATGTGACTGACAATTTGACTCTACTTAGCCAAATGGTCTTTGTCGTCAAACTGGTAATGGAAACATTCATGGGCACCTAGGCTATATAATATGAATTCATATCATGCTGTAAGGATGTGCATTGTGGTCCAGTGGATATTGACTTGGAACGAGAAATCGGAGAGCCAAGTTCGAATTCCAGTTGAATTCGTTGCAATCATATACGTGCAAATACCCTTGGGAAAGGTATTAATCCGTCTCTTCCCTCCAGTTATGGGTCAAATAACAGTTATGGGTCTTGGTTGGCAACCAGTCTACCACAGAAAGCAATGGCGACCTACTGCGGGATAATCTTCTGCCCAGTCACTCATGTCTCTTTCGAGATATGATCGCCCAAGCATGTATCACGTATGGCACTTAACTGACTGACACAATACACAACCAGTCTACCACAGAAAGCAATGGCAACCTACTGCAGGATAATCTTCTGCCCAGTCAGTCATGTCTCTTTTGAGACATGATCGCCCAAGCATGTATCACATATGGCACTTAACTAACTAGCCTGAACATTGTGCTAAAAAAGAACAAGAAGTTGAAAGAAAAACAAATGGTATATCATATCAAATGGTATATCATATACATTCAAGTATTGCAAAAGATTTTAGTATCAGTTTTTTAAGCAATAGAGTCTCACACTATACACTACAAATCAACCATCAGACCATGAATAGAATACTGTTGTCATATCTGGTCAGGCACCCCCACTGTTTGTCTCAGTGTTTTCAACGGGCTCCAAAGGAGCTTCTGTAATGTGATTGGTCCCGACCTGGCAGCTTGACACCAGCCACTTTCTCATTGGTGAGATGTGACTTCCCTCTGTCACCTCTATAAATATTTTCATGACTTCTGCTCTGACAAACTTTGGTCACTGGTGCCTCCTCCACAAGAATTTACTCAGGCAACCGGACTGGCATCAAGGTCCCACCCTTTTACAGTTAGATCAACCAAATGCAGGCGAAAATTCTACTCCAGCAGCTTCTTTTCCCGAGCTTCCTGCCTGTGGAACTCCCTTCCATATGCTTTCTTTCCTGATGGCTACAACCTCCAGGAATTTAAATGCAAGGTCAACTCCCATCTCTTATTCACTTAACTCCAGCCCTTTCTCTATCACCCCGTGTATCTTCTTCTTTTCTTTTCTCTCTACTTTCTTAACTGTTTTCACTCCTGTGTTCACATCCTTCTCTTGCCTTTTCTCTTTCATCCCCTGTAGCTGGTTTGTCTTTCTCTTCACTCTCCTCCTGCCTAAAACTTTAACTCTCTTATATAGCCCGCTGCGCATTGGTGATGGTACCGCCTTGCTTGGGGTGAAATAAATTTTTTTTAAAAATCACAGCACGTATTTTCAGTGACCATTTGCATTATACACAGGTAATTTATTTCTGGCAGGGTTAAAATTCATGGATATAAAAGCTTTGTATCAGATATTTTGCCATAAGTGGTTTTTCTCACCATTTTGGTGTAGCTTTGTATAAAAAAAGAATCAAGATTATTTACTTGCTATAAAAAATATGTCCAAAATGAGGCCAAGTACTCAGTAATATTCAGAAGTGGGTGCAGAGGATACAACAAACCAGGGTTTTATATAGGGAAGGCATCCAAACAAAGAGCAAAATAAAAAATTTGGTTTTTGAAATTGTCTCTCTCAATTTTATTGTACAAATACCCTACAGTCTCACAAGCTGGTGTGAGTATGGATCCACATTTTGATAAGTGAGACTAGAGTAAGCACCCCTATTTGTGTTTGAGAGGCATACAATCAAGGAGATGGCCTCAAGCATCACCAACCCTCTGCACATCACTGCCAGTACTGCAGTATTTGACTACAGTATTGTCTACTAGTACTGCCCAGAAATTGGGATTGCCTTATACATGCACGATACAAAAAAATTAGGTTTCTCACAAAGACATTCAAGGGTCATGTTGTATATATGTCAGTCAGTTAAATGCTATACGTTAAACACGCTTGGGCGATCATGCCTCAAAAGAGACATGACTGACTAGGCAGAAGATTTTCCTGCAGTTGGTTGCCATTTCTTTCTGCAGTAGACTGGTTGCCAGCCAAAGCTGTAGAACCCAATCTGTCTTGTTATTTAACCCATAACTGGAGGGAAGAGACAGATTAATACCTTTTCCAAGGGTATTTGCATGTAAGTGATTGCAAGGAATTCAACTGGAATTTGAACACTGTTCCCCCATTTCTCGTTCCGAGCCAATATCCACTGCATCACAGTAGACTTATACATCAGTATATATGGTAACATTTTCATTTTAGTTACTAAGATGACACCAATAAAATTGTTTCTGTAAAAATAATATATTGATGATAGATAAAATCCACTTTAAGACAAGGAAGCTTGTAAGTCTTTGTCAGAAACATTTTCTTCAAACCTTATTTGAACCCTGTAGACTGACATGAGAGAATAACAAAGAACTGTGCCAAATAGCAAAAACCATATCACTTGAAATGTGTATATATATGTATATATCCTTTTTCTTGAACAAAGAGGAGAGTCAGTCAGTTAAGTGCCATACGTGATACATGCTTGGATGATCATGTCTCAAAAGAGACATAGTTACCAGCCAAGGCTATAGAACCCAATCTGTCCTGTTATTTAACCCATAACTGGAGGGAAGAGATGGATTAATACCTTTCCCAAGGGTATTTGCATGTAAGTGATTGCAAGGAATTCAACTGGAATTTGAACACTGCTCCCCCATTTCTCGTTCCGAGCCAATATCCACTGCATCACAGTAGACTTATACATCAATATATATGGTAACATTTTCATTATAGTTACTAAGATGACACCAATAAAATTGTTTCTGTAAAAATAATATATTGATGATAGATAAAATCCACTTTAAGACAAGGAAGCTTGTAAGTCTTTGTCAGAAACATTTTCTTCAAACCTTATTTGAACCCTGTAGACTGACACGAGAGAATAACAAAGAACTGTGCCAAATAGTGAAAACCATATCACTTGAATCTTTCAACAGCAGCAATGAGTAAAATGGATATCACATGTAACTTGAAAAAAAAATAATATCATAATCATGATATTGATGTTCTACACTATTTTAATCAAAAGGTTAGAAAGGAAACCCACATAAATAGTGGTGTAATAGGAAAGGAAACAAAATCCGCATGCCAAAACTAAGTTCACTCATGGTAACAAAAAAATGGGGTCAAAAGTCTAATCTTCTCACAATAGCGAAAATCGCAGTTTCACTCACCTAACTCAAAAATCATCCTTTTCTCTCAAAGCTCAAAAAAATCACTCTCAATAGAAGTTTGCCTCTCTTTGGGCTTTCTGGCTTGTCTATTTATTGATGCCAGAGTCCATGTAGCTTTGCATTCATCCGGACATGTAAACTAAACAAAATATCCTGGCACCTGAATTAAACTGAGCATTCATATCATGCTTAATTTGCATTTCTTGCATTCAGAAGGACGCAGGTTTGATCTTAAACCAAAGTCCTACATGCCAGACAAAGTCTGGCCCTCTTTCTTTGATTCAACTCATGTTCTCTGTCACAAGTAGAAAGAGCAATAACAGTAGACTTGAGGAATATATTTTCCAGAAAAATGTTTTAATAGAAAGATTTTACAAATGTTAACTGACAGTAAGACTAACTGTTTGGTCAATAAATTCTGAATGTTTCCTTATAAGGAAGCAGTGAATACTACTATTATAATTACCATTTTTCTCAATATACAGGGCTGTGGTGATACCGAGCAAAAGTGAGAGACTGGATGTTTGCTCTGTAACGACCAGAAAGCAAATGACCAAAACTCGTTGGTGCTCATCCATGTTCACGCAGATGTCCCAGTTGAAAAATAAAAATTAATCAAATATCAAATTTCCATTTCATGAGCCTACACGAATTTTATTTACCAGCCAATGGGAAGCCCAAAATCAAATTCAAGTGTGAAATCCCAAACGAGCTGCTTTTGATCCAAAAAGCAGATATAAAAAGCTGTGACAAAAAGCACCCAGCTGGCAGACCTTAAGAGAAGAGTGTAATTGATATCCCTTTGACTTAAGTCAAGCGGCTACTATGTTCGCCTCCCTTCACTTCTCTTTCCTTCTCCCTGTCTCAAAACTACTTACTGACCTAAGGAGCGACTACATCAAAGACATTCCTCAATTACACACTCCCAAATTCCTAAGCCTTAAATCTCTTTCAGCTTATTATTTGCCATGAACATTTTAACCTTTGTTGGACCTATATTCAAGTATTGCTTTAATTCTAAAACATTAATTGATATGTGTATATATAAATGTTATTTTTCTACTCAAATTGCTTTTCTTGATTTTATAATCATTTTATGACTTATAGTGGGCTATCTACCACAAGGCCAAATTCTGTTAACCTGCAACAGTATACAATTACCCTTCACTAGAACAGAATCCCACTATGACTAGAAAAGGAATAAATAAGATATCCCCTATAGGGCATCCATAAAGTCTGTGCACACTTTAAAAAATTTATAACTTTATTTGTATTTGTGATAGAAATAATCTGTAAAAAATGTTATAAAGGTTAATGTACTTATTTTTAAGTATAGTTATTGAATAATTCTTTACCTCAAAATTTGCAACAATTTTTAGATAAGTAAACAGATGGATCGAAAATGGTGGACCATTTTATTGGCCTTCATGTTCACCAGATTTGACTTCATTAGATTTTTTTTATGGGGACATGTGAAAACAATTGTGTATGCAACCAAACCTAGTTCATTAGAAAATTTGAAAGCTAAAATAACTTATGTGATTTCAGACATTACTGTAATTCAGTTGGCAAATGTTTTCCGTGAACTGCAAAATTGTATTACCCTTTCTTTGCTAATGATAGAGGACATATGGAAACTGAAATAAAATTTCAATAAAACCTTTAAAAATATAGATTTACTTTTGTCTAATTCTTTTTACAAATTATTTCTATCGCAAATACAAATAGAGTTAGAAATTTTTTAAAGTGCACACAAACTTTATAGACACCCTGTATTAAAAGAATTTCCCCTCGGTTTTGCAAATGAAGTTGAGGTCTACAGTAAAATATGCTAACACATTGATGTTTTTCTTAATAAATGCTGCTGAAATGGGGAAGCTTATACACCTGTCTTATATGTCATTAAATATGGTATTGAGAAGAACCTTATATGATATGTCAGTTATCTCCCTTTATATTTTCTCTCTTCAATTCATCTTTCATTTTTCCTTTCACAAATATTTTCTTTTTCTTTCTTTCTTTATCTTATCTCCTTTCTTTCTACACTCTTTTTCTTCAATATATTCCCTTTGTCTGTCTGTTTGTTTGTTTGTTTCTTTGTTTGTTTGTTTGTTTCTTTCTTTCTTTCTTAAACTTGTTTCGTTGTATTTTCTTACTTGGACTGCTTTTTTATGACATTATAAATGTCTTTCTTTTTCTTTTCATTTCTACTTTAATTCCTAAATTTTTCTTCACGAATAAGTTCACTTGCCCCTGTTAAAAGCACCTATGCATGCATTTTTTTGATATTTCTCAATAAATGTATATTTTTATATCTAATTAAATCGTCCATTTTATTTTTTACAAAAAAATGATAAATTTCCTTTTATGATCTTCAAATTAAACAAAAAATCAAAATACTCCAAATAATTTAATTACTGGAGGCTCTGTAAAAGCGTGCTGAATAGCAGTAAGCCCTCAATCCCCCTCTAATCAACGAATTTGAGGTCCTTACCTCTTCAACAGACAAGGCTGAGTGCTTTGCTCACAGATTCTCCACTAACTCGATACTGGACTCATCTGGAGTATCTGTACCCAACTTCCCTCTCCAAACCCAGACCCAACTGACTGACATACTAATTACTCCCTTGGTGGTCTCCAAAATAATTTCTAAATTTGACCCCCATAAGGCAAGTGGTGGTGACAGAATACCAATCATTGTCCAAAAGAAATGTGCTCCTGAACGCTCCTCTGTTCTCTCTAAACTCCATAACTACTGTCTCTCTGCTTCTTGCTTTCCTGCCTGCTGAAATCCTCCTCGGTGGTTCCTATATATAAAAATACTGGAGAACCCTCTTACTCCGCTAATTATTGCCCTATCAGCCTCCTACCGATCTTTGGCAAAGTGTTTGAAGCCATCATCAATGTCGAGGTGGTCCAACATCTCTCAGTCCACAGACTCTTCTCTGACAAACAGTATGGTTTCCACTTCACCAGGTCTACTGCTGATATGCTCATGACCATCACTGAGTATATACACCAAGCCCTCGACAAAAACAGTGAAACCCGACCTGTTGCCCTTGACACCTCCAAAGTATTTGACAGAGTCTAGCAAGCTGGCCTTCTATGCAAGCTTCTGAGCTATGGTATAACTGAACAATTGTTTGGCCTAATCCAGTCGTTCCTTTCAAATTGTACAATGAAGGTAGTATTGAACAGACAAACCTCCCAATACTATCACATGAATGCGGGCGTCCCTCAAGGCTCTATTCTAGTTCCTACATTTTTCTTTATCTATATTAACAATCTCCCTGATGTAATAAGATCCCAAGTAAGCATATACACTGATGACACTACGGTTTACTCTCGTCTTGATCAAAAATCTGCTGAGGTTGACAAAGCAAACCTCACTGCTGAGCTTGAATCTGTGGTGGACTGGGGTAAGAAATGATTCATGAATTTTAATGGTTCCAAAATGAAGCTGCTATCTATTAACCATCACAGACAACTGTTACTCCCACCCATTAACATGAATCAGGCTTCTCTCCCTGAAAGTAAAACACTGCACCTCCTCGGATTAACTCTCCCATCAGATCTTAAGTGGAATAACTATATAGAATCCATAGCTAAATCCGCTGCTAAGAAAGTCGGTTCCCTGTTTAGGGCCAGGAAGTGTTCCCATCTGAAACAATCCTGCACATATACAAATCTACCATCCACTCGTGCATTGAATATTGCTGCCATATCAGGTCAGATGCTCCTGCTATCCACCTCGGTGTCCTCGACCAAATTCAACAGAGAATCTGTAATGTGATCGACCCAACTTGGCAGCTAAGATACAGTTGCTTTCTCACCAACACAGTGTGGCTTCCCTCTGTCTCTTCTACAAATACTTTCACGGCTTCAGCTCTGATGAACTTAGCTCACTGGTACCCCCTATATATGAATTTTCTCGAGCCACAAGATTAGCAACTAGGTCCCACCCTTTTACTGTGAAACCAATAAAATGT
This sequence comes from Ascarosepion bandense, assembly GCA_037127315.1. NCBI lineage: Eukaryota > Metazoa > Mollusca > Cephalopoda > Sepiida > Sepiidae > Ascarosepion > Ascarosepion bandense. The sequence goes on along the minus strand of JBBBDQ010000596.1, from coordinate 454,852 downwards.
AGACGCAAATTCTACTCCAGCAGCTTCTTTTCTCACACTTCCTGCCTGTGGAATTCCCTTCCGCATACTTGCTTTCCTTACAGCTATAATCTCCAAGAATTTAAATGCAAAGTCAATAATCATCTCTTGTTTCACTAACTTACATCCTCTCTCTCATGCTTTTTTCTCCATCCACCCCACTCTCATCCGTATTCTCTTCCTTCTCATACTCTCTTCCTGACACCCCCTGTAACCTGTCACTCTTTCTCATAGCATTCCTCCTATGTAACCCACTGCACAGCAGTGGCAGTAAAATGCTTTGCTCGGGGCCACATGATTAAAAATAAAATGTAAGTAATGCTAAGACAAAAGAATATAAGAAGTTGTGGTGGACCATGTCTCGAAAAGATGTGGCATATAGAGAGAGAATGCTTGTACTTTGCTATAACCCTATTGTTGGCCTGCAGATGTTTGAATGCACACCCACCTTATTATTCTTTTAATACACTTTCTTTTTTTTTTCTCTTCTGTAATCATAAAAACAAATTGCCATGGATATGCCAATAAACTACATCTAGAAGCAAGGCCTCTGATCAGGAGCTTTTGAGAATCATGGAAGCACCTTGTAATTGTTGTTGTTCAAAGGTTCACCCAGACCTGGGCTAGAAGCACCTGTTACTCAGTTATGGGTAAATATTTTACCCTACAAACTTGGGTCAAAACAGTATGAAAGTATAAAAATAGATTTTTGATTTTGATTTTTTAAATTACCAGCAATACATATTTGATAAAAAAATATTACCAGCAATACATTTTAGAAAAAAAAATGTTACCAACTATACATTTGGCACTTGACAAAAAACTCTTTTTACCAAAATATAGCAATTAAACCTGATCTATAAACTGATGTCTTACAAAGAATGCATATTCTATTCATACAAATCTATCCTAGAAATTTTGTTGACATTAATTAATCCATTCAGGTTAATATTTCATGAAACAAAATGAACCAAATCAAACCATAATAATAAGTACTTTGAAATTTAAGATATAGGCAGTTATGACGCTTGACAGATTTCTTTACCTTTCGCCATATATGAATTGATATAAATTCTAAGGAAATATAGTGGAGTAGTTTCCTTTTCAATTATTTTGAAGTCATTCTCCTAAAGTGCCTGTTGTCCAAAGCTACAAAACTCAGTCTAACTTGGAATTTAACCAATGAGGGGGGACAAAAGGTGAGTTTATGGCTTTCCAAAAGACATTAATGCAAAAGTGAATACAACAGCCTAGGGCAGAATTTTAATTTGGCTGACCAAGTTCGGTCTCAGCCCTGATAATAGTTATGTTACCTGCACATTCAACTTCATAGTAATAATATTATAAATAAAATTTTATTTTGACTGAAGTGTAAAAAAAAAAAATTACTATTGTAATACTAAAAAAAGAATAATGTTTACCTCATGCCCTGAACATTTATTGGAAATTAAACTCAACCCAGACCTCATGGAACTTGTCCATCAGGAACAATACTGAAAAAATGGTTGGTTCCCTGTCAGTCAGTTAAGTGATATACGTGATACAGACTTGGGCGATCATGTCTCAAGGCTATAGAACCAAATCTGTCCTATTATTTAACCCATAACTGGAAAAAAGACGGATTAATACCTTTCCCAAGAGTATTTGTGCGTAAGTGAATGCAAGGAATTCAAATGGAATTCGAACTCAGCTCTCCAATTTCTTGTTCCGAACTGACATCCACTACCCCACAAATGGTTCCCTGTACTGCTCCAATAAGACTCCTGTTATTCTCTGTCTTTTCAAGAGCAGATGAGACCAAAAATGGAGAACTGTTGCCATATGAAGACAAGAAGTGCCCAATCTTCACTTTCCAGTCTCAATAAGAGTTCAAAAGCATTTCTTTATCATCATGGGGAATGAATTATTTCCCCTTTTACAACCTCTTTTCTCACAGATGAAATGTCAAGCTTCTCTATCCATGGAAAGTGCTCACACGAACTACATTAGTTTTATTATAACTAAGACCTACCATGCTGCACACATTGTGAATTTACATCTCATTCCCTTTGTTCATGAGATGTAAATTTGACTTGGGCAGTTTCTTCCCACGACACCATTAGATCCCAAGTTGTCATGTATGCCGATGACACACCAATCTACTCTCGCATCGATCAGAAACCAGGTGTGGACAACAAAGTGAATCTCGCTGCCGTACTTGAAAGGGACCTCCAATCCGTAGTGGCCTGGGGTAGGAAATGGCTGGTAAATTTCAATGCCTCTAAAACGAAGCTGTTATCAACTAACCACCATAGACAATCGCATCTACCTCCCATTAGCATGGGACAGGCTAGCCTCCCAGAGAGTAAAATACTACGCCTCCTTGGCCTTACACTTTCGGCGGACCTCAAATGGAATGACTATATCGAATCCATTGCCAAATTTGCTGCTATGAAAGTCGGCTCCCTGTGCAGGGCCCGGAAGTTTTTCCCACCTGAATCTATTCTGCACATATTCAAATCTACCATCCGCTCGTGTATTGAATATTGCTGCCATATCTGGTCGGGTACCTCTGCTGCTCTCCTTGGGCTTCTTGACAAAATACAAAGGAGGATCTGTAACGTGGTTGATACTGACTTGGCAGACTGGCTGCAGCCGCTCTCTCACCGGCGTGATGTGGCTTCCCTGTACCGCTTCTACAAGTACTTGGCCTTACACTTTCAGCGGACCTCAAATGGAATGACTATATCGAATCCATTGCCAAATTTTCTGCTATGAAAGTCGGCTCCCTGTGCAGGGCCCGGAAGTTTTTCCCACCTGAATCTATTCTGCACATATTCAAATCTACCATCCGCTCGTGTATTGAATATTGCTGCCATATCTGGTCGGGTGCCTCTGCTGCTCTCCTTGGGCTTCTTGACAAAATACAAAGGAGGATCTGTAACGTGGTTGATACTGACTTGGCAGACCGGCTGCAGCCGCTCTCTCACCGGTGTGATGTGGCTTCCCTGTACCTCTTCTACAAGTACTTTCATGGCTACTGCTCCGATGAGCTTAGATCACTGGTGCCGCCTAAGCATGAATTTACACGAGATACTAGATTAGCAACTAGGTCCCACCCTTTTACTGTTAAACAAATAAGATGTAACCATAAATTCTACTCCAACAGTTTCTTTTCTCGTGCTTCCCGCCTGTGGAACTCCCTTCCACAAGTCTGCTTTCCCGACAGTTACAATCTCCAGGTGTTTAAATGTAGGGTCAATAGACACCTCCTATCAAACTAACTCCCAATTATTCTCAGAACACTCTCATCTACCCAACCCTCATTCTCGGTATCCTTATCCACCTATCACCCACCCTCTGAGATTTCCTATATTTAATCATCCTTTCTCCACTCTACGTAGCCCCCTGTGCAGTAGTGGCAGTGACATGCCTTGCTTGGGGTGAAATGCTTATAAAAAAAAAAACAAAAAAAAACACTACTTTGTGAAACTAATATCCAAGAGGATGCTTCCCTGTTCACTACAATCTTAACCTGTTCAAATCTAGAGTTAATGATTATCTTATGAACATATCTGCATAAACTGTACCTTTTATTTTGTAACCCTCTATCACAAGTGACTCTAGAGCTTTGTACAGGATGAACATCATTGTTATTAGTATCAATTTTTAGTATTTGAGGTAATAAATTAAGCACATCCCATCTCCGCTCTCACTTATAACCATCCACTGTGATAAAATAAACGTTTTCAGCACTAAAGCTGAATTAGTCAAATAAAGCTTCATAAGTTTCTACTTAGAGTTGTTGCTATATTATAGTATTAATCATAAGATGATTTCTCAAGAATAAATTATTTAGAATGATAAAGAGAAAAAGATATATGGCAAAAAAATCAATAAAACAAAACTTAAAAATAAAAAACGAAAGGAAGAAATTTAATTAAAGTGTCACAACTCCCAGAATGCTTTGTGGTCCAAATGAACACAAATAAAATCCCTTTTGGTCTTGAGTGAGGGCCATTTCTGAAACATGGCTATTGAAGAAGACAATTTAATTGAAATCATAATTCACTTAGGAAACAGAACCCTTCTCTTTTTATTTTGTAAAAAACTCTTTTTTTATGTGATAATTTCTTTTTTTCAAATATTTCAACTCTTTCTCCTAACTTTTATTTGACCAGAATATTAATATTTGCTAAGCTGTCCTTGACAGAAAACTACTATCCACCCACCCTTAAAAAGGAATGGAAATGTCTGCAAACAGAGATTTAAGCAAACATATTCAAAATACATGTGCATGTACACATACAATTACACACACAAATACATGCAAAAAGCAAAAAAACAAAAAACAGACACCTACACACAGGCATGCTTAATTTGATTTTTATTGTGTTTATTTGCAGTTAATTAATTAAAGTCCTGCTGTCTTGGCAAATTTTTTGGAATTGGCAGGCATTGGAATCCAAAATGCAAGATGAGAGCAAACAGAGTTTAAATTTGATATTAAGTTGATAATAAATTAAGCAATTAAACCCCCTTAAACCTTTTCTCTCTTAGCTCATTAGATTCTTTTATATATTTTTAGAATACTCATTTTATTTTCAAACTGTAATGGTGGTGCTGAAAAGTTCTTAACCTGACCCACTTCTCAACATCTGACCAAATTACCAAACACTGAAATTTGACTGATGGGGGATGGGGCATCCATTCTTATCCAGGTTAAGAACATTTTAGCACCCACTCATATATATATATATATATATATATATATATATATATATTATATATATACAAAACTTGAGGATTTTAATTGAGATTTTTGTTATACATGCATCTGAAAACTCCTGATTATGGGACAGAATGATTACAAAATAGTTTGTCCATGAAACCAGAGTTGAGATGCTGAATATAACCTAAATGAAATTTTTTTTTGTGTTAATCCTATATATATATATATATATATATATATATATATATATATATTTTCTAAACATATGTTGTTAAATATAAGAGACAATGAATGTCTATTATGTTTAATCATGAGCCGTTCTAAATGTTGTATTTTGGCTTTAATTTCAGTTGAAAATAAAGACAAAAATTCTCCAACATTTGGATAATTTTTTATTAATTTGCTTCTAAGCTTTCGGCTCACATGAGCCATCTTCAGAGAGGTTATTTAGACTGTAATACAATAACATCCACCATCACCAACGATTTTATTCTGTGTTGACATAAAACTCCGCTTGATGGTGATGGTAGACGTTATTGTATTACAATCTAAATAACCTCTCCGAAGATGGCTCATGTGAGCCGAAAGCTTAGAATCAAATTAATAAAAAATTATCCAAATGTTGGAGAATTTTTGTCTTTAGTTTCAACTGAAATTAAAGCCAAAATACAACGTTTAGAATGGCTCATGATTAAACATAATAGACATTCATTGTCTCTTATATTTAACAGCATATGTTTAGAAAATTATTTGCTGCCTCGATACACTATATATATAGTTAGTTAGTTAGCTTTTTGTAATAACTAAATTAGACCAATACATATTTGTATTCAAAAATGTTCAATACATTTATATTGTAGAACTTTTTAATATTTTTCATTTGGAAATTAGTTATTTTTTCTGCCACCTAGGTTTCAACTTTTCAGTGTCTTCTGGCGATTTATAATAACCGATTTTTTTGTTAATCAAACATATGAACAGGGATTTTTACAAATGTGTACCTGGAATTTTTAAACAACTGAAAATGTTCAAAATTAGGGAGGAGTTATTCAAGGATTTTGCAACACTTTCATCCATATTTGAATGATCCTAGTATGTATTTATAGATGTGATATGGACATTGTTTTTGATCTTCCATTTAGTAAATTTTTTTGTTCTGGAAACAGCATAATAGCTAACTTTTCCTCCTGGCACAATCTGCAGACATTGTCACTGTTGTAAGGTTTGGCTATTTTCACTATACTCCAAGTTATATCAGGGTCTCTTCTATTTTTCAATTTTAATTCTCACACATATCTAGCCAGTTGTTACAAATTTTGAGGTTTTCCAGTTTAAATGTAGATTTATGATTGAGCTGAGTTATGCCAACACCAATTTGAAAATTAAGCACTAAGGAGTAAAGATGTCATAATGGTGCCTTGATGAAATTTCAAAGCCAACATGACTCTACTCAGTTAATATCAATCCTATTAACACTCTACCTCTATCTCAACATTGAGCACTTTACAGCAAAAACATGCTTGCCAAAATATTTTTTATCAGTAAACCACTGAGAAAACAATCTTAGCACTAAGCATCATGACAACGCATGATTATATATATATATATATACTAGCTGTATAGCCCAGTGTTACTCAGGATTTTTTAGTTTCCCTCAGTAGTTTGCCATGTGTATTTACTATATGACACCCGCCCAGCAGCTGGTTGTCGATGGCTTCAATTCAGTACCTGGTCTTCGAGTTGAATTTTACAACAGTGTTCTTCCCTGCCCACATTGTAAAATTCAATCTCAAGGAAGTCACACTGAACTTTCGCTAGATGTCTCTCCACTAAGTCAAACCAGACTGGATGCACACACAACTGGGTAAATTAAAACGGCACCAAAAATAAATTGAATAACACCCAAATAAGTCGTGGAAAAAGTCTTTATATACAAAGAGAAAATAAAATAAAAACAATTGCCAATCATTTCTTCCCAAACCCTGTTCCTATCAAGCCAACAACAGAATGGAAGTTTTAACCAATTTCTCTAAGTAGTAATTTGCGAAGAGTTTTTCTTATCATTAATTTGTGTCTCTGGTTGGCAATATCACTTCACTCCAATCGGAGTTTCAAATTTGTGTTGATTCAAAATGTCTTTGTTCGTTTCACACTGAAGCTGTACAGAAACTGCTGAAGGATGGTTTTTGTATGTGGTGGGTAAAGGTGGCAGTGGCAGTAAGTCGTCTTTCCTGTCTTAGCTCAGCACAACAACTCAGTTCTTATCTGTCTTTAACTCTGGTTGGTCATTTCAAGACTTCATCTGCAAAATCACTTCTCATCTGTCTTTAACTCTGTTTGGCCGTTTCGAGACTTTGTCTGTAAAATCATTTCTTGTCTGTCTTTAATTCTTTTCGATCGGTCGGAGGCAGGTTTCTCTACTGTTGGCACTTATTGGCATAGTAAATATCTCTGTCTCTGTACATCTTCAGTCAGGAACTCTATGAGAAGCGGCCTGCCCTACAGTAGACACCTAGTGTCTTGGCACCTATCTTCGTTGTTACATCTCTTGGCCGAGAGCTGACTGGACTCTTCTCGTGGTACTTCAGGGCTCTGTATTTATGCTTGTCCTTGCTTTACAGGTGCAGGGCATGACTGACACGGGGTATCTATGCAAATCTAACTTTTCTGGCCCTTGTGGCCAATGAAATCACACTTGCCACCAGCTTTGGGGCGGAGTTACTTCTTTCCTTTGATTTAACCAACAAAGCAGTGCTATTTCTATGACATCACTTCTTTCCTTCTTTTTTTCCCTTGACGTCAACAAATCTAGCCTTTATGCTTACAAGTCCTTTCTCAGGGAAATTTTAATTTAACCATTTCTCATAGCAAGCAATCTAAACTTTGCACTTGTTAAATATTCCCTTTATTTTGTGACAATCATTTTCGACAATCCAAAACCATGTCTGGGTCAATAAAGTTCTCTGTATCGGTTTCGGACCCTTCGTCAGCCAGGCTGCTTCTGCTGACCTGGCTGTCTGGTAACACTCACACCTGCAATGAAATATGAATTAGTTCATATTTCAGCTGTTTTGGTTGCAATTTCCCTTTCTTTTTTTTTCTCTGCTCATATTGGGACAGAATGAATTTATTTCCTCTGTTCATATTCGAGCAAAACAAATTTTTCCAGTTGGTTCTTTTTAATTTATAAAAATTAATAATATGCACCAACACAATTTCTTCCGTTTGATCTGCATCAATTAATAAAACAATATAGTTTCTTCCTCTCCATTGACTTACCAAAAATAATGTTACACTATCAGTCAGTTAAGTGCCATACGTGATACACGCTTGGGCGATCATCTCTCGAAAGAGACATGACTGACTGGGCAGAAGATTATCCCGCAGTAGGTTGCCATTGCTTTCTGCAGTAGACTGGTTGCCAGCCAAAGCTGTAGAACCCAATCTGTCCTGCCATTTAACTCATAGCTTGAGGGAGACAATACAGATTATATTACATTATTATATTAAATATAATTAGTGGGGGATCCGTTTATTACTTCATAACAATAGAAAACTGATCCCCCACTTTATGTCCAGTAGAAGTTTTAATTTTGTTGACAACTATTATATTTAGTCACTTAAGTGCCATACGTGATACATGCTTGGGCGATCATGTCTCGAAAGAGACATGACTGACTGGGCAGAAGATTATCCTGAAGTATATGGTTTCCAGCTTTCTCTTTTCCAATCTTCTCACTTTGTTTTTTTTTTCAATTGGAGTAGATAGACTGAACTATCGCCCGGTTCACACTCCACCCACGTCTATTGAACAGGTTAAGAGGCTCATCCCTTGTTCCCTGTTTAGGATGTGGTTTCCGGCTTTCTCTTTTCCAATCTTTTCACTATTACGTAGCCCCCTGCACATCAGTGGCGTTACTGCCTTGCTCGGGGTGATACGATTAAAAAAATTTAAAAAAAGTAAGTTGCCATTGCTTTCTGCGGTAGACTGGTTATAGAACCCAATCTGTTCTGTTATTTAACCCATAACTGGAAGAAATAAACGGATTAAATGATTAATACCTTTCCCAAGGCTATTTGCGTGGAAGTGAATACAATGAATTCAGCTGGAATTCGAACTCGGCTCCCCGATTTCTCGTTCCGAGCCGATATCCAATGCACCACAACGCACATACACTATACTTTTTCTTACAAAATGAACTTTGTGCGGTTTCTGATGAAAATTCCTCCTTGTTTGAGAAGGATTATTGCTAAAAGTATAACATTTTTATAGTAAATATCTAACTGTGGCACGTACTTCCATCAGTAACCATTATACCAAGCGCCCATATCCCAGGGGTAGAATCGTCGGCTGATGCCAATTCGGTCGGGTTTCAATCCTGGGTAAAAAGCAATTGGATGTCTAACTGTAGTACTGATGAGCTGTGATACAGCGAAACAAATCTGTCTGCGGATGACTATATGAGTTAAAGACCAAGTGTAGATTAAAAATCTGAAAGAATGATAAAGAACAAACAGGAAATGTTTATCAATCTGATATGTTTCACTTTTAAAAGCTTGGTCAGAGATTGAGAAAAATTATAACAGTAGATAATTCAATGTTGTAAAAATTCTAATTGTCTCTGTGGGCATCAATGTGTATTCATATTGTGTATGTGTGTAGAAGAAACACAGAGGAGACAAATACATAATTCCAGCCGAGGTCACCATAAAAGTCAGTGTAAAAAAAAAGTATTATTTGATTTTTAAATCTATTTTATTGTTTGCCTCTAATTTACTTGCTTGCTGGCCTTTAATTTATTTATTTCTTATTTATATTTAATTGTTTTATTTATTCATCATTTACTTGTAATTTGTTTGTCTGTTTATTCAATTATTGTTTGTTCCCTAATAATTCAGTTATTGCTGTATTTGTTGAGTAATAATACAATATTGTAACTTTTTACAATAACTGTTAAATTTGAAATAAAAACATGCAAAATAAAACAATGCTGCTTATAATCTATAAAAAGCTGTTTTCAAATTTTGAAACAATTAATGAATGAATTTCACTTCAGTCTTTGAAATGTAACGTGATGTTTTTGTTTAGTTTGTTTTTGTTGATAAATGCAACGTTAATAAAGTGTAAATTTTTTACCCTTTAACACCACATTTAGCAACAGTTTTTATTAATTATTTAGAAAAGAATAAATATTTAATTAAACAAAGTTCTGTATACAATTTTAACCTGTTTCTTTTCTCTTTTTTAAAATGTAACTTAAAAATTTTCCAAGTCTTTTTTCTTTAGTTTAACAATCATTCATTACTGCTGATCTTGCTAACCAAAGATTTACGTAGGACTTCTTTTTTTGTGACATCACATCACAATCTTTCTGGCCTTAACTTTTTGGTGGCAGTGATCCAGCTCCCCTCTATTCTCTGCCACCCTCAAAAGGGTCACTGCCATTTACTATAAAAAATTTATAAATGGCAGCGATTCTTTTTTTGAATGAGTATTACTGCTTCTTTCATTCGTGATGATTGTGCGACTGTAAAATTTACCAACTTTATGTCCATACAAAACTTCTTAACAGTAAAAGTTATGCTGTTTTTATCTTTTAGAATAATTGAATATGGGTACCTTCAAAGATTCGCTGAAACATATCCCAAACTTAATGTATTGTAAACAAAATTTTATTGTCAAAACAAAACCTTTTTGATATTATTTTTTGACTCAAAATAATCTCAAAAAGATTTTGACAATAAAATTTTTTTTGAGGAAAGACCAAATGATTATTAAATTATATTTTTTAATTCTTTTCACGATGTTCAAAATTTTGGTTAAATTTTTTTTTTCTTGCAGGGTACTTACTATAAATTAGGAAATTTTAGCACTTCTTTTTGCAATGAAAAACACATTGATTAGGAAATTTTTTGCCAACAAATCAAATAAATAACTCAAACTGTCAAATTTTAATGAAACTTTCAAGACTTATTCACAAATGAATAAAATTATTTCAAAATGTTTCGTTTTTAGAAAAACTTGCTAAAATAGTTTTTACGTCTGTTACCCCACACTTAATTCTAAGGAATTTCAATAAATACATTTTTGTGCAGCCTAATGTTTATATTAGTTATAAGCAGAACTCCATAGATAAAGTTAATCATCAATTTTTTGGTAAAACAAAACTCCCAGTTACTGTAAACCTCCTCTGTATTGTAAAATAAGAAATGTATTAGAACTACATTATTTAATTAGCTTTTAATTGCTTTTATAGTCTTAAAGAAATGTGCCCCTGAACTCTCCTCTATCCTTTCTAAGCTCTACAACCTCTGCCTATCTGCTTCCTGCTTTCCTGCCTGTTGGAAATCTTCCTCTATAGTTCCTATATTTAAAAACACTGGAGAACCCTCTGACCCTGCAAATTACCGCCCTATCAGCCTTCTTCCGATCTTTGGCAAAGTGTTCGAAGCCATTATCAACGCCGAGGTGGTTCAGCATCTCACAGCACACAGGCTCCTCTCGGACAAGCAATATGGTTTCCGCTTCACCAGGTCTACTGCTGATATGCTAACGACCATCACCGAGTACATATACCAGGCACTCGACAGGAATGGCGAAGCTCGAACCGTTGCATTGGATATATCTAAGGCGTTCGACAGAGTTTGGCATGCTGGCCTTCTATGTAAACTGTGGAGCTATGGTATAACTGGACATTTGTTTGAACTAATCCAGTCATTCCTCTCTAACTGCACAATGAAAGTGGTATTAAACGGACATGCCTCTCAGAACTACCATACAAATGCAGGTGTCCCCCAAGGCTCCATCTTAGGTCCTACACTCTTCCTGATATATATTAATGATCTCCCTGATTCCATAAGAACCCAAATAGGTTTGTACGCCGATGACACCACAGTTTACTCTTGCCTCCAACAAAAATCTGGTGTAGGCATCAAAGCTAAACTCGCAGCCGAGATTGAAAAAGACCTCCAATCCATATTGGACTGGGGTAAGAAATGGCTAGTAAATTTTAATGCTTCTAAAACGAAGCTACTGTCAATTAACCATCATCGACAATCTCACCTACCTCCCATTAGCATGGACCAGGCTTGCCTCCCAGAGAGTAAAACACTACACCTCCTTGGTCTCACACTTTCAGCGGACCTCAAATGGAATGACTATATCGAATCCATTGCTAAATCCGCTGCTATGAAAGTCGGTTCTCTGTGTAGGGCCCGGAAGTTTTTTTTTTTAATCTATCCTGCACATTTACAAATCTACCATCCGCCCGTGCATTGAATACTGCTGCCATATCTGGTCGGGTGCCCCTGCTGTTCTCCTCAGGCTTCTCGATAAGGTTCAGAGGAGGGTCTGTAATGTGATAGATACCGACTTGGCAGACCGCCTGCAGTCTCTCTCCCACCGGCGAGACGTGGCTTCCCTGTGTCTCTTCTATAAATACTTTCACGGCTTCTGCTCTGATGAACTTAGATCACTGGTGCCCCCTAAATACGAATTTGCACGAGATACTAGATTAGCAATTAGATCCCACCCTTTTACAGTGAAACCGATAAAATGCAGCCGTAACTTCTACTCCAACAGTTTCTTTCCTCGCACTTCCCGACTGTGGAATTCTCTTCCAAACGTAGGTATGTAATTGTGTTGGAAATAGGGTTTATTTCCTTGTATTAGTTACAGTGTTCGGACTATTGTCCTCATCTTTATTGCCATGTTTCAGCTGTTGTACACTCCAGCCTTCTTCAGGTGCTAGGAATTTCAAACTGAACTCTTTATTTCAATCATTGGAGTATATCATTCTCATTTCATGTGCAATGCTACTTCTGGTAGCCATGTAGTTTAACTTAACTCTAAGTTATTTGTTCACCACAGCTGTAGCCAAGTATTGAACTCATAACTGTTTGGGTCAAGTCATTGGAACTGACTAATGTCTATATCCACTGGGTCATGTGTCCTTGCAGGTTTATTTCTTATATGGTGAAAACATGAATGAACAAACTTTGAGAAATTTATATTAAACTCAGCTTCCTTTGTAATTTCACCACAGACTATTTACAAAACATGTGAACATCTGTGTATAGTCATAAAAATGGTTGGAAATATACTGAATATAGACAATACAGATAGACTCTCACTTTGTGGAAATATTGGTCTTATTGCAAGCGAACAGTTAGGTTCATCCTTACAGTGCACCTCATACTTGTAAGCTTCTGCCAAACTAATTTAAGATTCGTAAATAATGTATAGGAAGACCGAAAAGTTCGTAAGCTGACCAAATTTGCTTACATTTATATCTTGTTCAGCCTCTGAACTTTTCAGACGACCCTCATACAAAGGGGTGCTGAAACATTTTCAAACTAAATGATCATAAATCAGAATTTTATTTGGAATCATTTGTCATCCTTTCTTGGTTAGGTGAAGAACTCTTCAGCAACCCAGTTATTAATATGCATATGTATGTGTGTGTGTGTGTGTGTGTGTGTGTATGTGTGTAAATACATTTGTGTTTGTCTATGTTTCAGTTAGTTAAATGCCATACATAATACACGCTTGGGCAATCATGTCTCAAAAAGACATGACTGACTGGGCAAAAGATTTTCCTGGAATAGGTTACCATTACTTTCTACCATAGACTGGCTACCAACCAAGGCTATAAAACCCAATTTGTCCTGTTATTTAACCTATAGTTGGGAGGAAAAGCAACAAATTTTTCCAAGTTTATTTGCTCGTAAGTGAACATTTTCCATTTCAAGCCAATTTCTATTGCGCCACAAAGTACATCCATGTATATGTTCACCACTACTAATTTGGCCACAGGAGGCCAACATGATAGACCAGTGTTTGAATTGCCTATTTAAAGAACACACATCACTCAGGATTTCTACAAATCTGTTTCTGCTAGCTTATGAGACATGTGAATTCCTTAAAAAACGTCATTCAAAAAGAAAAAGGGATAGAAAGGTATATAGGTTTGATTTCCCTCCTATAGGAAAATCTTCTACCTAGTCATGTCTCAAAAGAGACATGATCACCCAAGCATGTATCATGTATGGCACTTAACTGACTACTATTAATTTCAAATGTACAAGAAAATAAAAACCAGGATAGCAATTCAAACATGAGCATCCACTAAAAATGATGTTTATAATATCACACCCTGATTCAGCACTCTGGAAGAATGATAGAAAAAAACAGTAGCTACTCTAGCATCTACACATTGTCCATTCAGTAATAAATTAGAGCACTTTTAGCTACTGGCGTATGTTTACATGGCATATTGCACACTAAAAATCTGCCTCCTTCTACCAAACACCCATAGCTCAGAGGTAAAATCGCCGACTGGTGTCAATTCAGTCAGGTTTCAATCCTGGCTAAAAGCAATCACATGTCTAACCATACTGATGAACTGTGATATTGCAAAACAGATCAGTCTGCGGATGACTACATATGTATATTTTAAATATGCATATTATCCTACATCTATGGCACGACTTGAAGTTTCATTATGCTATCATCAGGTGCATATTTCAAACTGGCAGCTTAATAGATTTAAATTTAAGTTTACTTGATGTTCATGGGAATTAAATCTTATAAAGTTAAGTTACGATTTTATATATATATATAGTTAATTTCTGATCATAATATATATAATTAGTCAATTCCTGGTCATAATTTAATTAGACCAGTACATAGTCATATTAAAAAGTGTTCAATACAATATTGTAGAACTTTTTAATATTTTTAGTTAGAAAATGAGTTATTTCCGCAACCTAAGTTTCAACTTTTTGGTATTTTCAGGCTATTTACAATAACTGATTTTACTGTTTTACAAACTCTCGAACAGCAATTTTTTATGAACACATGAATGGAATTTTCAAACAACCAAGAAATTTTCAAAATTAGGGAGGAGTTATTTAAGGATCTTAGAACATACACACACACACACATATATATATATATATAAAGGTGATGTATTGTGTTTTTCTTTTCATACACATGTTCCTGTTAAAAATTTCTTCACTTTTTCATTAATGCATTCAATAAATAGACCTATCCCTGCCAATAGCTGAAATTATTAAAATTTGATCGACTCATCACAAACAAATGCGTATTTTACTTTTCATGGTTTTCAGAAACAAAAATTCAGATTAGCAATGGATTTACCTATTATCAGTTTTTTTTGCTTGCCTGTTCTTATAATCTAGTTCTTTCCTATGTATTTTCCATGAACAATTGCTATATTTCTGTTATACTGATGATAATTCAATTTCAATAGAATATGTTTGAATGAATTCTTGCTACCAAAGTAGACAGCTTATTTATGTAACTCTTTCTGTTCCTATTTGTCTTTTCTTATCTATGTCTTTCTGTTCCTATCTATCTATCTATCTATCTATCTATCATGTCTGTCCTTTATGATTCCAGATTATATCTATCTCTTTCTCTTCTGTTTTTCTATCTATTGAATATTCTATTAAAAATGGATCCATGCTATTCTTTACATGCCCATACAGTAGAAGAAAATATTTTCAAATAAGCATATTTTTTTGAAACTTTTTTCGGAAACGCATTCACAAACGCGCACCCAGTCCAAAATCACACTCATGCGTGTGTGTATGTCAGTGTTTACAAACGAGAAGGCCAGGAAAAAGAAAACATGAGTTGTCGCCCTTATTTCATTTAAATACTTTCAGACAAACGTGTGATCCCAATCTTACAAGGGATTAATGTAAATATTTTTTTTGAGATGAAAGCATCTTGGGACAAGAATAGTGAGATAAACCAATCAAAAATGCATCGTTTTTCTTTATTCTTAGACTCACCATAAAAAATGATGTTGCAAAAATTAAGCTCAATTATTGAATTTCTAAGCTTAGTTTATACAAGGCTTAGCTTCAGTTTGTGTTTCACTGATCTTTCAAGTAGAGAAGGAATGCTTATTTAAAAGAACCCACATTCAAAATTTTTTCTTTTTTATTTGTGCTTAGACTAACCTAAGTGAAAATTATCTGGTTCCAGTCTTATAATAAAGATTTTGTTTCTTTTTATCCCTTCTAGACTGTTTTGCGTTTCTGGTTCCTTCTAAAGTCTACTTCTCTTTTACTTCCAGTAGCCCCTTCTGTTTCAGTACCATTATCTCCTTGCTTGGTTTTAATTGAAATCAAGAATTGTTTTTTTTTTAAATAATTAATTAATTATGACTTGTTACTATTGGGAAATGTGCAATTCCCACAGCCACAAATCAGGCTTCATATTTACTAAGTTCTACTTAGAGATGAGGCACTCAGTCAGGATCAAATTCCCTTTAGTAATGAATGTCAACAAAAGTTATTTTGCCAAACACAGCAAATATTAAAGGTCAGAGGGACAGAATAACAGCTTATAACCTACCTAACAAGCTTGTTTATGGCAAAACATGTTTGGGAGAGATAGTCTTTGTGTTTTAAGCATAAAGTGTTTAGGAAAGCTAGCAAAAAAACATTTAAAAAAATTTACTAAGACATAAAGAACAAGAAATTGTTGACATCCTGAAGGGACATTACAGATAAATGTGGTTGGTGTAAGAGTCTCATTGACTCTCCCCACCCCAAAACTTATATGGAACCCCTCCTGAATCCATGATATTGGGTAGGGTTTGCAGCAAGTTTTAACAGCAACTTGAGATTTTTGTTAAAAAGATGAATAATTTCAACACATTTCAAATTATGGATAAAGAGACTTAATTTTATATAGTGTTTTCTCTATACTTGCCCATGTCAATCCTTACCGGGTGAGGAGTTACTTCCTTTGGATTTAACCCCATTCATACCATTGGGTTTCATAGGTCTCTTTTGCAAAGCCACGATTGTATGCGGGATACATAGTAGAGTGGTATCTCATTACCTTCCTACAGTGATTTATCAAGACACCACCTCTAGTTAGCTGGCCGATGACTCCTTAAGAGTTTCTCTGCCCTCTTTAGGCTTAATTTTTACCCTACCAGGTTACTAAAATCTCATGCAAAAAAAAAAATAAAAAAAATAAAAAAAAAATAATAAAAAAAAATAGCTGGTTAAGAATATAAATATTAATTAACATACTTCTACTAAGTTAAAATGACTAGTCATGTAGAGAGTGATAATGCAGATACCCCCAGATTAGCACTTCGTTACCAGTAAACAGAAAAAGCTTAAAATTTTCTTTGAATTTTCATAAATATTTCAAAGACAGTACCTTTACCATCTTTTGATAACTGTTGCAACTAATCTCCAGTTCAAAAAGAATTAATTATATACAAGGACCCAGAAAAACTGAGAAACAGACAGCAACAGGGAGGAGGGTGGAAAAATTTATATATTTATATACTTAGCACAACCAAAACAATCCCAGATTTACATCGCCCTCAGA
The DNA here is from genome assembly GCA_037127315.1 of Ascarosepion bandense. Classification (NCBI taxonomy): domain Eukaryota; kingdom Metazoa; phylum Mollusca; class Cephalopoda; order Sepiida; family Sepiidae; genus Ascarosepion; species Ascarosepion bandense. The sequence continues at coordinate 437,738 of JBBBDQ010000596.1, read as the reverse complement.
AGGACCTTAAATCCACAAATGGGCTCCTCTTTTTACTGATGACCATGTATTCGGTTTTCTTGTAGTTTATTTGTGGTCCTTTCTTCAGTTAACTTCTCTAGGTCTTGTAGTTTCCTTCCCATGTCTGCTATCAGCACTGTATCATCTGCATATTTTATGTTGTTCAGACTGTGGCTGGCCATGAAGAATCCTAGCATAATTTCTATGGTCCTCAGGATAGTCTCATTGCATATATTGAATAGATCCAGTGAAAAGATACATTCTTGTCTTATGCCCTTTTCTATTTTTGTATATCTACTGAATTCATTTCCTGTCCATATACAGGTGGTTTACTGCCAGTAGAGGTTCTTGATTACCTTCTTTACCAAATCTGTAGAGATTGCTGAGCATTTCTATCAATTCTATGTGGCATACTTTGAACATCTTTGCATCGTCTATAAAACATACTTTTTTTTTTTTTTTAAATTTTTCTGATAGCATCCTAAGCATAAATATCATGTTCCTTGTTTCAGTGTCCTTGACAAACTCCTATGTCTTACCTGGTTCTGCTTCACACTATCAGTATTCAGATGAGTTTTGTTATGTGGCTCATGAAACTGATTTTGATTGGTGGAGTTTGCAGTCATTCTTTTTTAGTCATAAATGAAATTTCTTAAAGAAATCTCGACAAGCTTTGAAATGAAATTGAGAAATGGAGGGATTATTAAAATAAAAGTCTATGAACCTGAATTTTGATAGAAAGTGATTGCCCGGTTCACACTCCACCCACGTCTATTGTACAAGTGTAGAGGCTCATCCCTTGTTCCCTGTTTAGGATGTGGTTTCTGGCTTTCTTTTTTCCAATCTTTTCACTCTTACGTAGCCCCCTGCACATCAGTGGCGTTACCGCCTTGCTCGGGGTGATATGATAAAAAAAAAATTTGAAATATAATTATTTACTTTTGATAATTGGTTACTGAAAATTATAAAGGGTGCTGAGATGTTCTTTATTTGACCAAGAAAGTTCCAGAAAAAAAAAGTCTGCTGTTTGGTATTGATCAGTTGTTGAAGAAAGGGCTGGGCCAAGATCTTGTCAGTAACTCTTTCAATATGTAGTGCCATGTGAAGTAGGAATCTGATGACATTGACTGTTCACAAGTGGCCATGTATACATGTTGGACATAATACCACCAACATTAAAAGAAGAGAGGACAGCAAACAGAAGAATTTGATATAAAAGGAAACTGCTAGAAAAGGTTTTGTTTCATTGGCAGACAGAAAACAGAGCAATAAAAATGGAATGAAAGAGTTAATAGTTATGTGAAATAAACATCAAACTAACTTATTTACATTTTTATAGACCATATTTTATTTTTGCCATTGCTGATTGGGGTTTGAAAATAGGATGAGAAATGTTTATTTGCAGTTTGCATCTGTGTGCAAGGAAAATAATGATAAATTTCCTTTGAAAAAACTATAAAAAACTGCAGGCAACATTTTTGACTAAATTCAGACAGGATGTGTAGGAGTAAAATTTACCAGCTTTTGTAGTCTTTTGGGAGATCCAGAAAACTCAAAAATATGTTGTCAAGGACACATGGCACAGAGGATAAAAGCAACGGTTGTCTACAGTGACTTGATCTAAAGAGTTGTGAAATCAATACCTGGTGACAGTAGTGGTGAACAAAAACTTAGAGAGTTGAGTTAGACATCCAAAAGTAGCATAACTCATGGGAGAACAATCTACCACAGGGATCAAAATAAAGGGTTCAGTTCAAAATTCAATCACCTGAAGGTTGAAGCATACAACAGCTGATACATCATGAACATAGCAGCAAAGATGAGGACAACAGTCCAAATCATGTCAATAATTACAATACCTCATCTCAAAGATTTTTTTATCTCACTTTTGATTTAACCCACAAGATGTTCTCTACATCATTAGAAAATACATGACTTGTTTTCTTAGTGATTTTTCTAAGTGCAGCTTAGATATGACAAAGCTGAAAGTATGAGCTACCCAGTGAGGAACAAACTCACTAAATGTAATTGATCTAGTGAGACAAGCTTGTTAACTATTACACCATATTGAGGTGCCACTGGTAATTTTCTTATGACCTTCAACTGATGTACCTCACTAAATTTTTGAAATTTAGCCACAATCTTGTTTGCTCAATAATTTTAAACATTCTTAACCTGTATCAAAGTAAAAGTTAAGATATCACTCAGCCACAGATCACTATAATATAAAAATGTACATGGGCCATAAGATGGCCTATTTTTCTAAACTGAACACTTCTGTAAATCTCATTTCTGTCTTGGACAGTATGATATTTGCAGATGTGCATTGTGGTACAGTGGATATTGGTTTGGAACAAGAAATTGAGCTTAGTGAATTCTAGTTGAATTCATTTCAGTGACTTATGCACTGTTATGTTGCCCTCCTACAAGGAATGGACTCTTCCTCTTACTATAAATTACCCGCAATCTCAACTGCAGGTAAGAACAGTTAAAACCAGCTATGAGTCAGACTATACAGTGTGACTGTACCATTCAGACTTATTTCTATTTACTCATTACTAACACTTCTGTATAAATTGTTTTTGTTATACTAATACACTGTTTTACAGTAGAGGTTCTTGATTACCGTCTATGTTCCTGTCTTACTTCCAACCAAACCAGTCAATACAACTTTGCAGCAAAGTTTTGCCTCTACAACTCCACAAAGTGGCAACAAAAGATCCATAACATGCACAAATATCCTTGGGAAAGGTATTAATCTATAGCGCCTCCCTCCAGCTATGAGTTAAATAGATGGACAGATCAAGTTTTATAAGGTTGGTTGGCAATCAGTCTACCACAAAGTAATGGCAACCTACTGTGGAAAACATTTTCTGTCCAGTCAGTCATGTTTATTTCGAGACAATCGCATAAGTGTGTATCATTTATGGCACTTAACTGATTTCCCTCTCCATATTGACAAATTCAAAATAGACGTTAATAGAGTATAAATATATGTTGCCAGTAATAAAAATAAAGAAAAAAGTTTTGACTTGAAAGAAAAAAAAAATTCACTTTTTTCGAGTGACATGTTTGATATACATGAATCCATTCTAGCAAACTTTTGAAACATGCCAATTACTCAATATTTTTCATAGCAAGAGAAATCAAATCCTTGCATTCACTTACATGCAAATACCCTTGGAAGGGTATTAATCTTCCCTACAGTTATGGGTTAAATAACAGGACAGATTGGGTTCTATAGCATTAACTGGCAACCAGTCTACTGCAGAAAGTAATGGCAACCTACTTCAGGATAATCTTCTGCCCAGTCACTCATGTCTTAGGACATCATTGCCCAAGCAATGGGCACTTAACTGACTGAATGTTGATTAACAACACAGATTTGAGATTACCACTATTCACAATGTCTTCTGAATGAGGGGTAAAGTAAGGCTATTGAAGAAAGATGCAGAAAGATGCTGACATTGTCCTGTTATTTTATCTATTAATTTTTTTTTCTTTTTTACCCGACATTTTTTTTACTAGGATTCTAAATATAAGATTCCGTTAGGTAAATTAATATTTCTAGATACTCATTCAATTGTATTTAAGGTTATTAAACATAAAATATATGATATTCATCTTGTTAGATTATACACAGTTCAAACAATATCTGTATTAAACTATACAAGAGGTTGTTGGTTGGTTGTTTTTATGGCAAATCAACCTCAGCAGGTCATTTATTGACCAACTAAACTTATTGCCGGTAATACCTTTTTCTTTCAACAATTTAGTGTTGTTTTTATGTCTAGTAATACAGTTTTCTTTTTGAGTATCAAGATTCATTGGGATTGGTTTTTCAGGGCAGGGTTCCCCAAGTCCTACCCTTGTTATTTAACCCATAACTGGAGGGAAGGGACGGATTAATACCTTTCCCAAGGGTACCAGTGCTTAAGTGAATGCAGGTATTCAACTGGAATTTGAACTCGGCTCACCGATTTCTCTTTCCGAGCCGATATCCACTGCACCACAATGCACATCCGTCACTATACACGGACAGCACCTGGTATTCCCAAGCAGTCACCCATCTAAGTACTGACCAGGCTCAACATTGGTGATCGAGCGAGAACTGGTGTATTTAATGTGATAGGCCGTAAGCCATACAAGAGGTATGCGAGAGCTGAATTATCAATAATGCTTTAAGCATCAGTCAATAGAAAATGCTGTCACTTAGACTACTAGATTAGAATTGGCTGATTTGATCCTATTGTTAATGGGTCCAAATTCTATTACGAGCAGTTTAGTTTGAAAATTCTTTACATGTACAAATATGAATGATGGGAACAATGAACTGGTTGTACAAATCTAGTTTAAGAAATGAATAGGGTTTAAAGTATTTTTATAGAAGCAAGCACTAATGCAGATTAAGATTTTTTTTTTCCAAAAAGCGACTTTTCAAAGAATTTGGACCATCCTAAAATATAGGTGTCATTTTGTAAATTCAAGTTTTAGAGTACTTCAAGAGTTTTTATCCATATCACTTTTTTAGAATATTACTGTATGAAATAAAACAAATCTTTACAGTTATGTCATTGAGTGCTAATTTTCAATTTACAGTTAAATATCTACATCCTCAGAAATTTATTGCTAGCTTTGATATGAATTTAAAGAATGAGGCACTTAATCTTCATATTTTGTAGAATGTTACTGTTGTAACCTAAAAGGTTACTGCATGATCAATAAAAAAAAAATAAAAAGTTATAAGTTTTAATATTTATAATATCAAATGCAAGACATGCAAATTGTGAGAAGTAAATAACCATTATTAATGGAGAACTGCTTTACAGTAAGAAAACCACTTTAAAATTGGAAAAACCCCTTACGGTCCCTAACTTACAGAATAAAAAATGTACATTGAATGCAATATATCCATTGGGTTATTTTGTATATAAAATACTTTTCCTCTTTTCATAAATTATTTTTCTCATTTATTCTTAAATACAGTTATATATAATCTTTTCTGCACACATCTCTCTCTCTCTCTCTCTATATATATATATATATATATATAGAGAGAGAGAGAGAGAATGTTCTATGTTTACTGTGTGTTAATATTTACTCTTTGATAATGGCTTATGCGAGCCGAAAGCTTAGACCCGATAAAAAAAATCAACAATTACTGTGATTTTTTTGTTGTCTTTCAGCGACATCACCATCAAGTATATCAGACGGTATGAACGGATCCTACACAAAATTAATAGACAAAACTTGTCTATATTATTCAATGAAACCTGCATTTATATATATATATATATATATATATATATATATATATATATATACACACACACACACAGTTATTGTCAACACCTCTTTACATATTTAGTTCCATGTGAGGAAAGAATCTAATGACAATGACTTAAGTGGCCTTGTACACATGTAGGCCACAATACCACCAACATTAAAAGAATAGTGGCCCTCTGTCAGGATGATTGGTAACTTCATGCTAAGCCATAAATGGCTTTAGATTTTTGTCTAGGCATTTTCTTTTGCAGGAATTGCTTCCTGAGTTTAATATTCTTCAGTCACCCTTGGTGATATTTGAAGCTGGGTCTCAGTCAGAACACTAAAATTAAAACCACTCAGCTAAACAAATTTAACACTTAGATGAATGATGGTATAATCAGCACTGACTACAAATCTTTGTTTGGTCTACTCATCAGGAGGTAGGAAAAAGAAAAAACAGATCAATATTAGAAGTATTTGTAGATGTGTTGTGAACATAGGAATTAACTTATGGTGGCTGGCAGTTTCTTGCCCAAAACAATCTTCAAACATGAAGATTGCTTGTATGAAACTATAATACCATTGCATTTGAAAATAAAAATGTAATGTCTATATGCATGTATTTTAGAGTTTGTACATCGGCATACTAATAGAGAATACATTCCACATTGTTATTTAAAACCAATTTTAGGGCCAACATATTTGCTAACAAAAAACACTGGAAATAATTCAACACTAGTGACCCAGGAAATTGTAAATTCTAAGAAAATGCACAAAACATTTTCTTTGTTTAACTTTCAGTTTGATAAAATCTTCCCCACAAACTGTAAAAGTGATTAAAGACATAAGTTATGAAGATAATCAAGCTATATCATTAAATAACTAAGAAATTTTAAGAGAAATTGTCAAATAAAAATTCATTTTTAAATAGTATAATTCTGATTTGATTTGTTTTACAGCATATCAACCTCAGTAGATTATCTAATGTGAACAAGATTTTTAGGACAGGTCTGTATAAATAGAATTTATTTTTTCTAAAATATCAGGTTTCATTGGCATATTTTTGTAAAGAGAGTTTTGTCATGAGTCAGATGTATTGATAGTAATTTTTCTGAAAAATTACTTGGTTGTATTTTTACTATAAGAATATATATTTTCATAGTTTTGACCCCATTTTTGGGGTCAACTATTTGCCCATAGCTGGGACCCTAACATGTGCTAACACCATGAGTCAAAATGAACCTGGGAATAGCAGTTAAGTGGTAGTCCCATGCTCCTCAAAACCTCCCAATCAGAGACCTTGCTGCCAGATGTAGTTCATCTTACACAGGATGGTGTAATTCTGAGGATTACATAAGACAATGTAGCAATATCAAATTGCCTGTCTTGTTATTGAAATATCGATATTCTACAATTACTTTTATTCTTGAATAATCTTAATATATTTGTATAGTGTTAATTATAATTAGTGAAAATTCCTATTTGCTTTGATAAAAATCACAATTTGGAATATTTCTTTTTCAAATTTAAAACTTCATTGATTTTAGAGTACATTTGTTACACTATGATCTGGCCCATTTTTGAAAGCTGACAAGAATTATGAGATCCTTCTTTAAATAGGATTTGCCTACTCTGGGAATTATACAGACTTAAATCTTACTTCAGAAAACACAAGGTCATTTTTCCAGAAGTTACAATTTAATTAGAACGTTAAAATTCTACAGATATTTAGGAATTTTAAAAAAAAAAAATGTTTTTTCTTAAAACGAAAAATCAACAGAAAAATAGAACTTCATAATCGATAAAAATGGGTTGTCTCCCTTGCATCTACCAAGTCAGTCGATTAAGTGTCATACGTGATACACGCTTTGGGCGATATGTTCCCATATCTGCACAAACTGTGCTTCAGAGTATGAAGCACAGTTTAAGCAGATATATGGGAAATAACGGTTAACCCTAGACTTGAACAGGTTAAGATTTTAAAGTTCAAGAATGGAATCTTTTGGAAGCGGTTCGCGAGAAGTTCAAGTAGAACTTTTTAGTTCAGAGCAGAAATTTAGATAGCACTGATTTGAAAAAAGAAAAAAAAAATTACAATCTCCAAAGACTCATACTTTTAACGAAAAAATTGTCAGGGAACACGAAGGTTATGTGCGAAATATCATGAAATTAAGTATGTGTTGGTGGGGAGGGGACATTTATAATAAAAAAAAAATGCCAAAACATTTCAAAACTAATTTGAATTTGTGAATAAGTCTTTAAGATTAAGAAAATCGGACAATTTGATTTTTTTTTTTTTACAAGAATTTTCAAATGTTTTCCACGGAAAAAACGCGCAAAAATGTTAAGTTAGGTGATGACGTAAAAAGATTTTAACCAAAATTTCGAACGTCTTAGAAAGGAATAGGATTGAAAGAAATTAATACTTTTGTCTTTCATCTTAACTTTTTTCGTTAAGTTTGTGATCTTTTTCATTACGCTATATGTTTTTTCCCGCGAAACAATGAAGGTACCTAAAACATCTCATCAAATCAAATGGATACAAAAAAAAAATGTAAAGGTGAGAACTGGATGAACTAAGGAATGTATTGAATATTGACACTGCTTCTGAACACTTCCCAATGAAATAGTGAGAGGCATATAAAAAGATGTTTCGTTTGTGAGAAACGGTGTTTTGCAGGGTGGGAAAGTAATTCACAAGCATGCGGGGGCACTTTTGGACAATCTGGGAGCATTGCACACTTTACTTTTTAGTCTTTTTACTCTTTAAATACAGAAAAAAAATTCCGTGAGTTGCAGTCTTGTCAGAAGAACGTAGTTTACTATTAAAATTCTACGAAAATTTAAAAATTACGTTGTTTCCGCATAAAAAAATCCTCAAACAAAAAGCTAAATCAAAACAATAGGAAACAAAACTTGTGTACATAGTTTGGGGCACAAGGTCATGGCAGAACCAAGTAAACGAAACTAATTTGTATAGATGTAACTTAAACCCAGATAAAAATGAGTTGTCGCCCTTGGATTTGACAAGTTTTCGAAGTCATAATTGAGCAACGAAAGATAATGTAAGATTCTATTAGAGTGAATGCACTGATGTTAATGTTGATGCGTGATTTTTCTTATGGAACTGAGGTTATTTTTTTACATGTTTAAAAAATTAGGTTAATTTATTAATTAAGTTTTACCGGAGATTGCAAAAGTTCATGAGAGAAGAATCGATCTAAAAAAAAAAAAAAAAGTAATTGAGCGACTCGTTAACACGTATTTTTTCACTAAATTTAAATTTATTTTTAACTATTTCTATATTTAATAAGTTCTGTATAATTGCTATTTAATAACATTAATACTGTTAGTGTTGCCATATCTGGTCAGACACTCATCAGCGAAATGTGGCTTCCCTGTCTTTTCTACAAATATTTTCACGGCTTCTGCTCTGATGAGTTTTATTCCCTAATGCTCTGCCCTTATGAATTTACTCGTGCAACTACATTGGCAGTTTTTAGTACCATCAAAATATGCAAACGTAACCGTCTATTCTACTATCAGTTTTTCTCGCACTTCCTGCCTGTGGAACTACATGCTTGCTTCAGATAGCTACAATCCCTAAGAGCTTAAATACAACGTCAATTGCCATCTGTGACTCACCTCTTACCCTTTCTACATCACCGGTACTATTGTTATATTGTAACTCCCTGCGCGCCAGTGGCAGTATTGCCTTGCTAGGGATGAAACGATTGAAATCTTTAACATTTAGGTTAAGGCATTGAACGAGTAATAGTTTCAAAAATAGTTTGGCTTCTTTTCTAGCGTGTCAGGTTTGGCCAGAAATAGGATGTTGCAACCTAATAAGGTGATTTAAGTGCAGCTTAGATGTGGCACAAAGCTGAAAGTATGGGGCAACCAGGGAGAATCGAACTCAATTGCAATGATTCTAGTAGGTCAATCATTACACCATCACAAGGTGCCCAAACCTAATGATGAATAAGTAGCAACAAAGATTTATTGTAGAACGTACAATTTTAGCACAAGGCCGAAGTATAGATGGGGGAACAAAACTGAGGCTGTCATCAGTAACTATCCTATACCTAGCTAATCAGAAACACGACCCAGTCACTACAGAAATTTTCCATACACTATAAGGACCCATCCATCGTCGAGCATTTCACCATAGACCAAAATACCTCATGCTTTCGGGGAGCTTTAAAAAATCCCCACATGAATTAAAATTTTACATTTTTTTTAATATTCATAGAAAAATATAATTTTCTTCACGTGAAGTGTAATAAAGGGGAGGGGCAATGAAACCAGAAATATAAACTAAATCTTTAATATACAAATAAATTTACGTTAGTTAAACCTGTCCAACCCCCAAATTTAAGAGGCCGCTGTATTGTTTTTTCAGACAAAATCAAGAAGCTCTTGCTAAAGATAGAAAAAATACGGCTTGAGAAAATAAAAATTCTGACCCAGTCGAGATGAAACAACAACGAGATTAAAAACTGGGTGGGGGTGAAAATCTCGACATGGATCATAAAGAGCCGGAAACAAGCCAGTAACATTAACTAGGTACACAAGAGACTTACCTTAACCAGGGGAGGGATCCAAAGGAATCCACCCCGATGCGACTAGCAGATTTAAGAGAGAAAATCAAGTCTAGCCCCGTTCACGCGAACCAGGCTCGCCAGTTGTCCACCATTCGTTGAAATCTGTCGAAATCAATCGCTTTTTATCAGTTCTAATCTTCATTTTGAGCCGATGCTCAAAATAGCGGATCAGATCCTGATAAGAAAGGCGCTGACCTCGCAAGACTTCCTCTAAATCACTATTCGGGCCATGGCTAGTAGCGACAGAAACACCATCCGTTTCACCCCAGAGTACGAGGGCGACACTTGCACGATCAATGAGCACGAGTTTTACGGGAGCGATACGAGCCGTCAACTCAGACACGGTCCCATAGAGGGCGAACTCGAGGACAATGGTAGAAGGCGTACGAAGCAGTTTCTTCTAAAAGGCCACAGCGTTCACAATCTGGCACATCCGCCAGGCCCCATATGAAGACCTTATCATTGGCAGCCTATTCCAAGCGAGTTGCCAGGTAAGCGAAAATTCAGGGTTGTTGAGGTAATCCGCCGCTGGCGCCAAAGCCCAAAACGAGCGAAACGTCCTTTGATAAGCCGAGCACGTCACGTAGTGGATCTTTCGTGACACCCTTCACTAATCCACGTTAGAAAACTCCTAGGCAGTGAAAGGTCAATGGACCGATAAATGGCTCAAGGCTGCCCGACACTCGAGGCAGAAACTCGATCGATCTCGAGGCTTATGGCAGCGCCTCAAGATAGGGAACGCTGAAGCATAAAGGGGCGACAGTGGACAACCCTGGTGGACCGACAGAGAGCTTTCCATTCACCTGTACCACAGTCGTGGGGGAGCGATACAGGAGGCTAATCCAGATGCAGAAGTCGGGTGTGAATCCGACGGCCTGCAGGACAGCAGCTAGGTAGCTATCAATGCCTTGGACTGATAAAAATGATCAGAGCGGCTCTTTTGTTTTTTACACCTATGAACGTGCAGATCAGATGCAGGTTGCTTTGAATTGTTCGACCGTTCACAGCACAATTCTGCTCGGATCCCAACAGAATCTCGGCAACTGACTGCAAACGCTTCGTCGGGATCTTGGCCATAATCTGTGTTAGCAGAGTTATCGGCTTATCTAAATCTCGCCCAACATCCTTGCCCTTTCCCAACAGCGTGACCACACCCCTGGAAATCCGGTTGGGGACGGACCCTTACCGTAACCAGTTGTTGAACATGTCAGTCAAAATCGGGACAAAGATGTGCGACAGCCTCATGTACAATTCATAGGGCAGACCATCCAGACTGGGAGACTTGCCACTGCTGACCTTCAAAGCCACAAGGACCTCACCCTCAGTAATCTCTCCCTCGCAGCTAGCTGCTTCAGCCGGCAAAAAGCCGAGGAAAGTCAGCCAAATAGCTTCGAAACTAGTCATGGGGACCAGGCTTTTTGGTAAACTGGTTCTTGAAATGCTGCCGAAACGCTTCACATGTCGGTCGACCTCAAAGTATGCCACTCCGGGGTTCGGACATCTCGAATGCACCTGTCACCGCCTCGAATCTTCTCTGCGAAATTCTGCGCCCATGTTCACAACTTCGGAAGACATCTTGCTCAGCTTCTGCCTAATTACCTGACCCATGTAGCGCTTGTTAGCCAAACGCTGCAGGGACTTCAAAGCTAAGGATATCTCTAGGGGATCACCACCAAGCCTCAAAACAAGGTCCATTCTTGCGTCCAGGGTACGCTTAACTAGCAGAGAAACAACTCTGGCCTGTCGATCCCCATACGCTGAATAGACGACAGAGTCGTTAGACAGCACAGGCATCAGCCTTGCAAACCGAGTTTCTTGATCGCGGCAACATCCACACAGTGACAAGAGGTTACGAAGCAGGCGGGCAGCCTTACTCCGATCCCTCAAGACTCTCGCATTCAAGCTGGCTATCTTGATTGACATCAGTTAAGTCTGAAAAACTTTAGTCGCATACCGAGTAGAAATCTTTGGCAGAAAGGACCCCGGCGGCTTGTCCAAGATTTCCAGTTCCGATGTCGGACGTAATCCGTCCGTCAAGGACAATGCCACTGACGTCTGTAGGGTATGTTAGTTTTAACATCCTATATACAGAGAGATGGAGCAACAGCAGAAGCTTCCCCGCCATTTTTCGTAGTTCAATTATATCAATTTTAACCATGTTGATTTTGGTAAAATACTCTTGGCTTCCACCAAATGGTCCCAAACCGAGGTTGCCCTCTGTTTACCGAATCGATGTAATTACACGGGGTGAGGGAAGGGGGCATGAGGAAAGTTCCTTGGGGCCTCCGATTTTCTATACGTAGGATATTTTCAGAAAGGGTTTCAGCAGACTCCGACGCTGGTTGGATATGTTTTATCTTTCTGACTACTTGACAGGACACCTCTCCCTGGGGAACGGAGTTTTCTCGGGAGGGGTGGGAGATTTGGTGAGTGGGGCCAAGTGGTACAAGTAAGGAAGGGGAACGGTGGAAATTTTCGGAGATAACGGAGGCTCCTGGTCTTACTGGCATACGTGGGCCTCTCCGGTGAAGCTGACGGAAGCTTTTCATGTTGGTATATCGTTTTTTTCCGCCCTACTCCACCCAGACTTTCTCCTTGAAGTACTTTTTTAAACCCCTCTCCCTCTCTTCAGTGAGGAAGATTAGAGTACGGCATTTCCACCACGCCCAGCTTTTCTGTCTCCTTTTGAGGTTACTGCTACTGCTTTTCTGTTGGTCTGCAGTTTTCCCACTTTCCGCTGGTACCTTTCTTAGGGCCCTTGCCACTGTGGCGATTGTTTCGCCGTCCTTTGTTTTACGCCATGTGGAAAATCCTGCTGTGGAAGTGGAGTGATTTCGGGCTCTTCCGCCCGGCCTTCTGCCGCTCGCCATTCTTGTTTCCCGTCGCCTTTGTTTTTTTGTTTACTTCCTGTTGGTGCTACTATTTTGGGTCGCTGGTACGGTTTTGTCGGACAGGCCTTAGCAAAATGCCTGATGCACCGCAGACCCAATAATAGCCTTCTCCCTTCCACGATACCATACATGGATCTGCCTCGGTAGGTCAATACGTTGGGAGTTTTACAGAATTTATTACAGGGTAATGTCATTTTTAACGTGACAACCTGTAATAAAGCCAGTCTTACTTGTTACGGCCGTCACCTCGGCCATCCACCCACGGCTATTGAACAGGTGAAGAGGCTCATCCCTTTTTTCCTGTTTAGGATACGATTTCCGGCTCTTTTCCAATCTTTTTACTCTTACGTAGCCCCCTGCGCATCAGTGGCGTTATCGCCTTGCTTGGGATGATATGATTAAAAAATCTGTCCATACTGGAAGAAAAGGTCCCCAGGTGGTCTTCTGTTATATCCATGGAAACCCCTTGCAAGGTGATGCGAGTCTTGTAGGTGCCCATGTACTCGTTTAAAGGCGAAGTGGCTCCTACTAGCTGACTTTGCCTCTTCCGTAGATAGCAAGAGGTCCCACATGGCATAACTCCTCCTGGCGACTATTTTTGGTTGGATTTTGAGCTTTTTCATGGCCTCCCCGACGAATTCTGACTCCAAACTTGTGATTTTCGGGTTTTTGGTTAGTAAAGAAATGATTGTTTCAACAGCCTTTAGGGCTTCTGGAACTGTCAGAAGTTCATTGACGTTGATAAAATCTTGATCCTTTTACAAAAGCATAGTAATTTCCATCTTTTTGGGGAGGTTTAGGTCCTCCCCAAGCCGACTTTCACGGGATTGGCGAATCCAGCCTCGGAGAGGCCTCCACCCTCGTGGCTTAGTCAAACTTTGGCAAATTGCTTTCTGGCAGCTAAAGCACAAAAGTTGCAACTAGCGTCCAGTTGCCAGACGAAAAAGAAAAGCGAGCTGTAATCAAATACCTCAAAAACAAAACAAAAATCAAAAATACGAACTGAAATGAACCCCTGTGGCTGAGAAATGGTTGTTCAGGTAATATTTACTCTTCTCCCCCACTTGAGAGATGTGACACAAGGTCTTTTAATGTGGGGAACCTGAGCGCGTACGCCCAGGTACTAGTCAAATCATTACCTATCCATCGTGGTAGATAGGTTCAAAACCGGTCTTATTTTGATCATTCCGGACCCCCAGCCTGACGGCCGGGGGCGCGAGTAAAATGGCTGTTCAGGTAGCAACAAAAATTGACCAAGCGCTTAGGGCACTATTTAATAGTGCAAAGGCCAGTTCACAATCAGAGTGGGTCAGTCCATCTGCTGTCGTGCCATTGGATGAATTCTTCGATGGGTATGTTACTCGTGATAAAATGAAACCAATTTGATCATTAGTTTTTTATTTCTTTTTTCAGAATTACAGAGAGGCCATGATGCTAAGGTAAGGCAACCGGGATTCTACCGATTTCAACCTTTCGGTATATTCAGGTGATTTATAATAATTACTGCTTTGCTTTTCAAGCGTTGTAACTGGAATTTTTAAACTGCAGAAAATTTTCAAATTTAGGGAGAAGTTACTTAAGGATCTTAAAACACTTTCATCCATGTTTATATGAACCTAATATGTATTTATAGGTGTGATTATATCTGGACATTATTTCTGATCTTTCATTTAGTAATTTTTTTGTTTTGGAAACAACTTAATGGCTAAATGATTGAATTTGTATTAAAAATTTTATTTCAATAGGAATTCAATCAAATTAAGTTATAGCTGTAGTAGTACTTCATAAGATGACATAAAAAAACGAAATACCAAAAACCTAAATGTGAAACATAACATCACTAAAGAATGTAACTAGAGACAAAAACAAATTCCCACTTAATGGACTTTGTAAAACAGTCATTTACAAAGCAGAGGTACATGATAGAGATGGACAAAGAAAAACATCTGTAGTCAACAAAATGATTTTTTTAAATGGAATAATCAGAAATATGTTTAAACTGGAAAAACCTTTAAAATTGTACCAATCTGGCTGGTCACGTGTGAAAATTAAAACTGAAAAGTGGAAAAGTCCCTGATATAATATGGAGTATATTAAAAGAAAAAGCTGAGCCATACAATACTGGTGATGTCTGCATATTGTGCCAGGAGAGGAAGTTAGCCATTGTTTCCAGAAAGAAAAATATTACTGAAAGATCAGAAGTAATGTCCAGATGTAATAACACCTATAAATATATATTAGGTTTATACAAACATGAAAGGTATTTTAAGATCTTTCTTTTAAGTAACTCCTTAATTTTAAAAAAAATTGGTTTAAAAATTTCAGTTGAGTGTTCGTAAAAATTCTGTTTGTACATTTGAAACATAGAAATTCAGTTATAAATCACCTGAAGATACCGAAAGGTTGAAATCTAGGTTGTTGAAATACCTCATTTCCAAGTGAAAAACATTCAAAAGTTCTACAATATAAATTAAACACTTAATACAACCGAGTACTGGTCTAATTTAATTGTGGCAAAAACAAAAACTAATATATAATTCTATGTCTATGGCACGACCTGGAGTTTCAGGCATTATGCAATCATCAGGTGCATATCTGAAACTGTTTAATAGATTTGAATTTAAGTTCACTTGATGTTCGTGGGAATTAAATCTTAGTTACTGCGTTTTTAATTGCAAGATTAAAAATTTAAATATTTTAAGGTTACATGTAGAATTCTTTTAAATTTAAAATGTAAAGTATAAACTAAAAAATATTAAGACTAATAAAATGCAGGAAAAAAATCAACGGGGCGTAAATCACAAAACGTGAAAATTTAAATATCGAACTATTACATGTAGATAAAGATTTTTTTCAAATAAAAACAAAATGAAAATTAAGAATTAGAAAGTTAAACTTAGAACGAAAATTTAGAATTAAAATAAAAATGTAGGGAGCAAAAAATTGAAGGGGTTTAATCAATTGTTAGAAAAAAGTAATATTGCGGTGGGGGTGAAAAAGTACTGAAGCGGAGAAAGAAAGGGGTAAACTTCAAAGAGGAATCCAGATCAATCGGTCTAAGAATTTGGATATTTTTTGACAGAATGTCATTAATTCACTTAAATAAATTGGGATTATTGATATGGTTTAAGGTAAGTTTTAGGCATAGGCTATTTATCTCCTTCCGTTGTGAGGTTTGGATTTAACTTACGATATTCCAGGTAATAATTGGGTTCTTTTAATTTCCAATGTATGTATGGATAAAGTAGTACTTTTGTATTTAGTAATTTTTAAAAACGTGGTTGTTAACTCTTATTCACCTGTTAGAAGTGTCTCTAAAGTAAAATTTAAATTGATCCGAATGAATTCGAGCTAAACAATACTTTCGGACATACACTGGCCATTCAATGGGCAGGTTTTTTTTTTTTTTTTCAGCAGTTGCAATTATTTTTAGAAGGATCATTTTTTGCTATTAGTTGGGTGACTGAAGTTTATGCGGGCCGAATATTTTTTTATATAGATAGTATTTGTTGTGAAATATATATATATATTTTTTTTTTTTTATAAAACTATTAACTATCTTTAAAATTGTCTTTGGATTTTTTTTTTTAGTATGGGTGAATGGTACAAATGTTTAAATTAAGGAATAGTTTTTTACCAATCTTAGTTTGGACGTCACGACTGAGGAGGGTGGGTTGTTACCAAATGTTATGTTTCTATGATTTCTGTTTATTTCGGCCGATTTTGTTTTTAAACGGAGTATTAGAAAAAAGGAAACTCAAGTCAACACTAAGAATACTCGAAACTCAACACTAGTTTATATAATATTCCGAAACTCAAGTGTCAACAGTCAACACTACTCCGAAAAGCAAGGTAGGCCAGAATAAGCAGAAAGCACTTTTTGGTTTACGACCCACCCTTCAGTCGTAACGTCCAAACATTGGTAAACTTAAACTATTTAAGTTAATTCAAATATTTCTACCATTCATCTCTACACTAAAAAAAAGGTAAAAAATCAGTTCAGTCAAGTGCCATACGTGATACACGCTTGGGCGATCATGTCTCGAAAGAGACATGTCTGACTGGGCAGAAGATTATCCCACAGTAGGTTGCCATTGCTTTCTGCGGTAGACTGGGTGCCGACCAAGGCTATAGAACCCAATCTGTGTGCTATTTAACCCATAACTGAAAGGAAGAGACGGATAATAACTTTCCCAAGGGTATTTGCGCATAAGTGAATACATTACAATGGATTCAACTGGAATTCGAACGCGGCTCCCCGGCTTCTCGTTCGGGAACGCGGCTCCCCGGCTTCTCGTTCGGGAACGCGGCTCCCCGGCTTCTCGTTCGGGAACGCGGCTCCCCGGCTTCTCGTTCGGGAACGCGGCTCCCCGGCTTCTCGTTCGGGAACGCGGCTCCCCGGCTTCTCGTTCGGGAACGCGGCT
Source organism: Ascarosepion bandense (assembly GCA_037127315.1). NCBI lineage: Eukaryota > Metazoa > Mollusca > Cephalopoda > Sepiida > Sepiidae > Ascarosepion > Ascarosepion bandense. Next base: position 420,551 of record JBBBDQ010000596.1, on the reverse strand, counting down.
CCCCGGCTTCTCGTTCGGGAACGCGGCTCCCCGGCTTCTCGTTCGGGAACGCGGCTCCCCGGCTTCTCGTTCGGGAACGCGGCTCCCCGGCTTCTCGTTCGGGAACGCGGCTCCCCGGCTTCTCGTTCGGGAACGCGGCTCCCCGGCTTCTCGTTCGGGAACGCGGCTCCCCGGCTTCTCGTTCGGGAACGCGGCTCCCCGGCTTCTCGTTCGGGAACGCGGCTCCCCGGCTTCTCGTTCGGGAACGCGGCTCCCCGGCTTCTCGTTCGGGAACGCGGCTCCCCGGCTTCTCGTTCGGGAACGCGGCTCCCCGGCTTCTCGTTCCGAGCCGATATCCACTGTACTACAACGCGCATACAGTTGCGTTAAAAACATTGTGAAATATTTATCAAATATTTGGCCCTCTAAACATGTCACCGAACTAATAGCAAAAATGAACCTTCTAAAAATAATTGCAACTGCCGAAAAAATAAAACCTGTCCATTGAATGATCAATCAATGCATGTCCGAAAGTATTGTTTATAGAGCTCGAATTCATTCGGTTGATAATGTTAAAATTTTACTTTAGAAGCACTTCTAACAGGGGGAAGATAAAATTTAACCATATGTTGTCGCTAGCAAAAAAGTACAGCTTTTTTATATCCAAACATTGATAATTAAAAAAAAAAACAAGCAATTTATTACCTGGAATTTAACGTAGCTAAAAAATCTAAATTCTCACAACGGAAAAGGAGATAAATATGCCTTTGAGAAAAACTTGTAATCTTAAACCATAAATGTTTCCTTAAGTGATTTAATGACCACATGCTGTCATCGGAAAATAATTCCTCGGCCTAAATGATTGATAGTTCTTTGAAGTTTGCCGCTTTCTCCCCGCCCCACCCAATATTTCTTTTAACAATTATGAATTAAACCCTTTCTTTTCTTGCTCCCTACGTTTATTTTCATTCTAAATTTTACTGTTTAATTAATTTCTGTTTTAATTTTTTTAAATTTTATTTATCTACACGTAATATTTGAATATTTTAATTCTTACGTTTTATGATTTACGTCCCTTTGATTTTTTTCCTCCCCTGCATTTTGTTTTTAAATAGTTTATATTTTAATTTTATATTTTAAATTTTTATCTACATCTAACCTTGGAATATTTAAATCTTTCATTTTATTAAAAAGTAACTTTATAAAATTTAATTCCATGAACATCAACTGAACTTAAATTAAAATCTATGAAATTGTCAGTTTGAAATATGCACCTGATGATAGCATAATTCATAAAACTTGTGCCATAGACATAAGATATATATATCCTCACAATACAGCTCTGTTCATACATTGAACACCTGAATAATACTATATGCATACGTGTTCCCCCATATGTATATTAGTTCATATCACTCCATATAACAAATATATTTCGTCAGAAATGTCTTTGAGTCTTAAACCATTCATTAGGTTTTTTCATTCTATTTTGAAAATTTGATCCTTGTAATGACCCCAGTGTACCAATGGGAAGAGAAAGTTAAATTTTGTCATTTATGATCTGGAGATGATTGCAAAACCGTTTTGATAATTGCGATTTCTGCTTTATATTTTAGAATTCAGTACCATAGTAAAATCTAGTCATAAAATATCTACATGAGGGGAAAATCTGACTTAAAAGCACTTATTTCTTACCACACAACTCAAATTATACTGCTAAATTCACAATTCAATACTTGAATTATCTAGGCCAGAATTTCTCAACTGGTATTCCTAAGAACCTGAGGCTTTCACAAGAGGTCACTCAGGGTCACTAGGGGTTCTGCAAGAAACTTATGAACAGACTAATGCATTTTTTGAGTAAATTTATATTTATAATTTTATATGTACTGTTAGAATGTCACTGGTTATCATAAAGGCTTCAATCTTTTATATTTAAACTATGATCATAGAGAATGTATTTAGCAATGTCTATATGGCATCAATGTGAAACAACCTTAACTGGACAGGATGTCGTCGCATGGATGGTGCATGTTTCTGGGGCCTCCACTCAACTAAATCTAAATTTTCACGTGGTAGTATTCATACAAAATATTTTTATTGTAACCCAATTATGTACAATGAACCAGATGCAATATAGGTGAACATTGCAACTAGAAAAGTTGAAAAATACAATCTATCTAAATACAATTTAGTCATGATCATTGTTTTGTAGCAATTTTTTAAAAAATTGGGTTTTTTTTCAATGTTGAAAAACTTTGACGCATTTAACATTATGAACAAAAAATAGCAAATTTTATATAGTTTAAGACTTAACATGATCAAAACAGATTTGGTTGAAAAACAAGACTCCAGAATGACATAATCCACAAAAAAATTTTCCTTTAATAGTAAGTTGTTGCTTAGTTCAATTTTATGTATATAAATGTGGGTAGAAAAAAAAAGTTAACAAGATATCAAGTCACAAAGCACGTGACTTGTCCCCCCACTCCCGAACTTGAGCTGTTTAAACATATACATATATCCAAACAGCTCAATACATACATATATGTATGTCCAAACATGCAACGAGCATGAAATTCACAATGATGTTTAGGTTGTCATATGACCAAAAATGTGCCAAAACAGTATTGCTTGATGCTGAAGACACCTTCCTATTTATTTCATCACCAAGGTAACACATAGAAAATGTTTTTAAATATCATTCTTTCTGAAATACATCCAAAATGTTTTGCAACAATTTTTAATATTGACTTGAGATTTTTCTTGTAAAAGAAGTTAAATAAGTTTAACTTGTTCAACTTCATGGATAAAAAAAAGTTTTATGGAGACTTAGAATGAGCAAAAGAAATTCACAAATTTGAATAAAGACACTAGAATATCAATCTGCAAAAACTTTGTTTAGGTTAATATGTATATAAATGTAGGTAAAAAAAAAAAGCAAACTTATCAAAGCAAGGGTCACAATGCACTGTCCAGGGACCCCAATCTGGCTTGCCACCTTCCTGTCCAGTTGAGGTGGTTCAAGGGTAGTATGCACCAGTCCTGCATAGTGGATTTGTTTCATTGACTCACTCAACTACAGGACATGTGTACAGTGTCCATATATTGTTTACCATGTAAACTATAGTAAAAATGAGATATTTATAATGGTATTTAATTTGAATATTTTTTTAATCGGTACTCATATTTGAGTAGATATTCTGTTAAACAGCATATTTATAGGGGTTGCAGGTTCTAATCCAGCTGTTTTAATTAAAAACAAGATATCTAATCAACTCTACTAAATCTAAATTTTCTTATGGTAGTATTCATATAAAATACAATTTCCCTACATTGAGCTGGGGTTTCTGGTCTGAGATGATTAACAAGTCAGTTAATTGCCATATGTGATGCATGCTTATATATATTTTACAGGCCTGAATATTTTAGAAATTTTGTTAGAAAATTTCATTCAGCTGGATTAGAACCTGTAACCCCTGACCATACAGGGGAAGCCATCAGTTGATCTGATGTTTGACCACTTGATCATGAATGATTTCAGTCTAACCAAAACCAAATCAAGCCTTATTAATTTCTTTAACCATCTCTGCTCTGAATGTATCATAATGTAAAAAGGCAATGTTACAGAAAGTTCCTGAGATTAATAAAATTATAATGGTATATAATAATTTTTATGCAAGGGTTCTCTGAGATGCAAAAAGTATTTCAAGGGTTCCACACGCACAAAAAGATTGAGAAATGCTGGTTTAGGCTATTGTCACAAAAAACATTGGTTGGAAGTACACACAGGAAAAAGTATTACAAGTCCAAACATGCTCACAAGGCAAACCAAATTCTCACTTGTCTTGATCTCCAATACGCTGCCACTAACACGAATGAACGGCTCAACCCCACTTAAATGAGCATGCCTTGTCTCATGTTTTTCTTCCTTTCCACTCCACTTTCATGCAGCCCTCTCCATACCTGTATCCTCATTTTTTTCTTACTCAACCTGGCTACCACTGAGCTAATGAGTGCCCAGAAACAGTTAATAAAAATGGCTACAAGCAATACCAACTCTATGAGCACAAAGTGCTGTCTGATTCACCATCTGTCTGAAGCACATCAATTCATTGTCTCCACACTCCCTTGCAAAACATACGTGAATTTGGCCCTTTTGGGTTACCGAGGTAAGTCACTGCTACAGCTTTGATAGTTTCACGTAGCAGAAATTCATACAACAATGGCATTTGACTGCTCATATATTTTTTTCTTTAATCATCCTCTGAGCTTTCTACATAGAAGCTTTGATATCTTTTTGATGTTACTGATGTTGTTGCTTACAGCAGAATAGGCAAAAGCAGAAGTCTAAGACATTTGGAGGCAGGTGAGATTGTAAGGAAGAGAGGGTCACTCATCTTGGACTGTATCAATGAAATGAGATCCTATTAAGTGCTGAAGAAATATTGCCAGGGTTTTTACAAACATTTGTGGTCGAGGAGAGTGGAGGTGAATTGTTCTCAAGAACCTGAAGGTTTCACAAGAGGTCACACAGACTATTGCATTTTTTAAGTAATTTTATTTTATTATACATGTACAGTGTATTGTTGGAAAGTTATTGGCTATCATAAAGGCTTCAATATTTTATATTTAAAATAATCATAGGGAATGTATTTAACCATGTATATGGTATCAATGTGAAACAACCGTCACTGGTTAGTGGACAGGATGTCGTGGCAGGGATGGTGCATGGGTCTGGGGCTTCCCATCCAAAACAAAGATATGCCCCCCCCCAACTCGACTAAATCTAAATTTTCTTATGGTAGTATTCATATAAAATACAATTTCTCTACATTGAGCTGGGGTTTCTGGTCTGAGATGATTAACAAGTCAGTCAGTTAATTGCCATACGTGATGCATGCTTGGGTGATATCTCTTTTGCTCTGACTGACTGGGCAGATGATTTTCCCGCAGTAGGTTGCCATTTCTTTTCTGCAGTAGACTGGTTGCCAACCAAGGCGATATAACCCAATCTGTTCTTCTATTCAACCCATAGCTAGAGGGAGAAGTGATGGAGTAATACCTTTCCCATGAGTATTTGCACATAAGTGAATGCTACAAATTTAACTAGAAATTGATCTTGGCTTTCCTATTTCTCATTTTGAGCTGGTATCCATTCTGAGCTAAAAAGCATTAAAGTTCTTTACAAATAGTTTCAAAGCTTCTGCATTGATGAGCTTAGCTCCCTGGTGCCCCCTCAGCATGAATTTAGTCAAGCTACTAGACTAGTGACTAGGTCCCACCTTTTACAGAGAAACCAATCAAATGTAACTGCAACTTCTACTCTAATAGCTTCTTTGCTTGCACTTCCCACCTGTGGAATTCTGCTTCTTCCCTGACAGCTACAATCTCCATGAATTTAAATGCAAAGTCAATTGCCATCTTTTATCTTCTTGACTCACATCCTTTCCATGACAATGCTTGTATCATGCTCTTCTTCCTATCCACTCCACTTTCATGCAGCCCCCTTCACACCTGTATTCACGTTCTTTTCTTACTCATTCTGACTCCCCAGTAATTTGTCTCTTTCTTATCGCTCACCTTTGGTCACTCACCTTTGATGTTAACCCCCTGTGCACCAGTAGCAGTTCTGCCTTGCTTGAAGTGAAATGATTAAGGAAAAAAAAATTAAAGAATGACTTGTCTTCAGCTTAATGTTTTTATTTTATAGCAATTTACGGTGTTCCTTCCAGCACAATTATTCTTGTTCAATTTCCTTATATCCTGTAATAAATGTTTTAATGGATTCAGGGTAGGTGTCATCATTGATTTCATACTGATTCCTCATCATAGATGAAAGTTTTCTGTAGTACATGGAAATTTGTGAATATACCATAAAATATTATACTATATTCAGTCAAAATTTCTTATTTGTTAAACACTTTTTGACTACATTACTGATATGGTCGTCTGAGTTATTTGAAGACTTCGGACAGGCAAAGTTTGGGAAGCAATCAACAATTCAGTTTTGTGATTATCAAGTTCAGATGTTATACAGTCAACAATGGAGATAATACATTTCTTGGAAGAATTATTTCTCTGAACTCATTGTATGTTGTCTTCCTGGGATCGTCAGAGTTCTCTCCCTTGGCGTTTCGCATATAATCAGACGTTATTTCAAAAAACATAAGCTCAAAAAAATAAAATTGAATATTCTTTATTATTTTAACTTAGTAAATATTTCCATTTTAAACTTTAATATTGTATTCCAAATACTGAATGAAATAGGCTAACAGTTTTTCAACCATTTTTTATCACATGACACAGTTTAACTTCGGTGCGCACTTATGATAATCAAAAAGTTTACTTTTTAGAATTTATTCACTGACACAAACAATTATCATTCATAATAAAAGTGTATTAGGAGTCAATAGATAGAATTGTTTTTCGTTATTGTTGTAGTCATATATTTTGTACGCCTTACTCTTTAGCCTTATGGATGAAATTGTCGGATAGGAAATTAAGAATTAAAATCAACTTTCTTCACTTTTACAAAAATTCACAATGACGTGAAATTCTGGTTTTTCCCATATAGAAAAAGGATTGACCATGTGCTTAAAAGAAAGTCGAAACCGGATTTTGCAAGCAGATGTTGAACTGATTTACTGACCAATGAGAGTGATAAAGGGACTTAGCGATCCAGTACAAAAAATTTAATTACAATAAAAGGCTCCGATCAGCACCAGACAGTCACTCAGATGGGAGTAGCAAGAGACAACTAAAATGTAATGGGATAAGTTTCAAGTCAACTCGGACATTTGTCATCTTTCCCCTTTCTAATGTGCTGATTCATTTTACTTCTCCATCCAAAGACATTCATACCTGAACAAATGCTAAAACATACATATGTACGCATAAACTATTTTCAACAAATTACAACTATGAACATTCATTTCTTGATACCCTTAACTTTCTCAATGAAATTTTAACTGCTACCTATTCATTCCTTTTAATAAATTTCTATTTTAACATGCAAAATGTATATTCTTACTATTCCAGTAATTCCAATCTACAACCTGCCAACCAACCTTTTGATGAAAACCTGATAATGATGATATTCCTGGATAAAATCTGTAAGCTGTAGAGAACTTGGTTAAGTATAAAAAAAACATTAAACATCTCTCTATAATCTTCAAAATAATGATTTGAAAATTTTTTTTCTATTAATAGAGAATTATGTATCTGAAATAATTGTCTGGTAAAGTATTTATGAAAAAATCCACTTTTCGGAAATTTCAAAAATAGACAAGTTAAAACACTGCTAAAAGGTGTGTATATATTCTTGCGTATATATATATATATATATTTCTAATATTCTGGTGTGTATATATATTTCTAATATTCTGGTGTGTATATATATTTCTAATATTCTGGTGTGTATATATATTTAATATTCTGGTGTGTATATATATTTAATATTCCTTATATATATATATATATTTCTAATATTCCTTGGTATATATATATATATTTCTAATATTCCTTGGTATATATATATATATATATATATATATTTCTAATATTCCTTGGTATATATATATATATATATATATATATATATTTCTAATATTCCTTGGTATATATATATATATATATATATATATATTTCGAATATTCCTTGGTATATATATATATATATTTCTAATATTCCTTGGTATATATATATATATATATATTTCTAATATTCCTTGGTATATATATATATATATATTTCTAATATTCCTTGGTATATATATATATATATATTTCTAATATTCCTTGGTATATATATATATATATATTTCTAATATTCCTGGTATATATATATATATATATATATAATTTAATATTCCTTGGTATATATATATATATATATATTTAATATTCCTTGGTATATATATATATATATATATATATATATATATTTAATATTCCTTGGTATATATATATATATATATATATATTTAATATTCTTTGGTATATATATTTCTAATATTCTTTGGTATATATATTTCTAATATTCTTTGGTATATATATTTCTAATATTCTTTTGGTATATATATTTCTAATATTCTTTGGTATATATATATATATTTCTAATATTCTTTGGTATATATATATATATTTCTAATATTCTTTGGTATATATATATATATTTCTAATATTCTTTTGGTATATATATATATATTTCTAATATTCTTTGGTATATATATATATATATTTCTAATATTCTTTTTTTGGTATATATATATATATTTAATATTCTTTGGTATATATATATATATATATTTCTAATATCTTTTGGTATATATATATATATATATATTTCTATTATTCTTTTGGTATATATATATATATATATTTTTAATATTCTTTGGTATATATATATATATATATTTTATTATTCTTTGGTATATATATATATATATTTCTAATATTCTTTTGGTATATATATATATATATATATATATATATATATATATATATATATATTTCTAATATTCTTTGGTATATATATATATATTTCTAATATTCTTTGGTATATATATATATATTTCTAATATTCTTGGTATATATATATATATATATATATATATATATATATATATTTCTAATATTCTTTGGTATATATATATATATTTCTAATATTCTTTGGTATATATATATTTAATATTCTTTGGTATATATATATATATATATTTAATATTCTTTGTATATATATATATATATTTAATATTCTTTGGTATATATATATATATTTCTAATATTCTTTGGTATATATATATATATATATATATTTCTAATATTCTTTATATATATATATATATATATTTCTAATATTCTTTGGTATATATATATATATTTCTAATATTCTTTTTTGGTATATATATATATATATATATATATATTTCTAATATTCTTTGGTATATATCTATATATATAATAATATTCTTTGGTATATATATATTTCTAATATTCTTTGGTATATATATTTCTAATATTCTTTGGTATATATATATTTCTAATATTCTTTGGTATATATATATATATATTTCTAATATTCTTTTGGTATATATATATATATATTTCTAATATTCTTTGGTATATATGTGTATATTTCTAATATTCATTGGTATATATACATATTTCTAATATTCTGGCGTATATATTTCTAATATTGATAAACCTAATTTTTGTCTATGAAAAGTTTTGTCAAAATTGAATAAACATCGATGAGGGATTACATGGCATATTATGATCTTATGTGCTGGAAAAGGTAATTTGTTTTTTCAGTCTGTTTTTAATAAATTTAGGCATTTCTTCAAACATTTGCCTAAAAAGATTATATACTTAAATTAATTTTCATGTTTGTTAGCTCTAACAATTTTCTAACAATTAGCTCTAACAATTTTAATGTTTCTTTACAATTAGCTACTTGCATATAAGAAATAAGTGCTGAATAAAGACAAATGGATGTTTTTCTTTTGCATACTCAACATGCATATATTTAAAAATTATCTATTGCTTGAATAAACCTGACACACATCTGGCCAATAAGAACTATCCCAAGATCATGACATCTCAGTATAGTATGTCTTTATTTTCCTCTCACTCTCAGAAGTTTAATGTGAAAGGGATGCTTTCCTATATATATATATATATATATATATATAGGAAAGCATCTCCATCTAACATTTACAGCATTTACACAAGAATATTAAAAATTTATATATATATATATATATAAATTTCTTATATATAGATTATTAGAAAATATATAAAGAATATTAGAAAATATATAAAGAATATTAGAAAATATATAAGAATATTAGAAAATATATAAAATATTAGAAAATATATAAAATATTAGAAAATATATAAAAGAATATTAGAAAATATATAAAGAATATTAGAAAATATATAAAGAATATTAGAAAATATATAAAGAATATTAGAAAATATATAAAGAATATTAGAAAATACACTATAAAGAATATTAGAAAATATATAAAAATTAATAGAAAATATATAAAGAATATTAGAAAATATATAAAAGAATATTAGAAAATATATAAAGAATATTAGAAAATATATAAAGAATATTAGAAAATATATAAAGAATATTAGAAAATATATAAGAATATTAGAAAATATAAAGAATATTAGAAAATATATAAAGAATATTAGAAATATATAAATAGAAATATATAAAGAATATTAGAAATATATAAAATATTAGAAATATATAAAATAATAAAATATAAAATAAATATATAAAGAATATTAGAAATATATAAAGAATATTAGAAATATATAAAAAGAATATTAGAAATATATAAAGATATTAGAAATATATAAAGAATATTAGAAAAATATATAAAAGATATTAAAAATATATAAAGAATATTAGAAATATATAAAGAATATTAGAAATATATAAAAATATTAGAAATATATAAAATATTAAAATATATATATTTAATATTCTTGTGTGTGTGTGTGTGTATATTTCTAATATTCTTGTGTGTGTGTGTGTGTATATTTCTAATATTCTTGTGTGTGTATATTTCTAATATTTTTGTGTGTGTGTGTGTATATTTCTAATATTTTTGTGTGTGTGTGTATATTTCTAATATTTTTGTGTGTGTATATTTCTAATATTTTTGTGTGTGTGTGTATATTTCTAATATTTTTGTGTGTGTGTGTATATTTCTAATATTTTTGTGTGTGTGTGTATATTTCTAATATTTTTGTGTGTGTGTGTATATTTCTAATATTTTTGTGTGTGTGTGTATATTTCTAATATTTTTGTGTGTGTGTGTATATTTCTAATATTTTTGTGTGTGTGTGTATATTTCTAATATTTTTGTGTGTGTGTGTATATTTCTAATATTTTTGTGTGTGTGTGTATATTTCTAATATTTTTGTGTGTGTGTGTATATTTCTAATATTTTTGTGTGTGTGTGTATATTTCTAATATTTTTGTGTGTGTGTGTATATTTCTAATATTTTTGTGTGTGTGTGTATATTTCTAATATTTTTGTGTGTGTGTGTATATTTCTAATATTTTTGTGTGTGTGTGTATATTTCTAATATTTTTGTGTGTGTGTGTATATTTCTAATATTTTTTTGTGTGTGTGTGTATATTTCTAATATTTTTGTGTGTGTGTGTATATTTCTAATATTTTTGTGTGTGTGTGTATATTTCTAATATTTTTGTGTGTGTGTGTATATTTCTAATATTTTTGTGTGTGTGTGTATATTTCTAATATTTTTGTGTGTGTGTGTATATTTCTAATATTTTTGTGTGTGTGTGTATATTTCTAATATTTTTGTGTGTGTGTATATTTCTAATATTTTTGTGTGTGTGTGTATATTTCTATATTTTTGTGTGTGTGTGTATATTTCTAATATTTTTGTGTGTGTGTGTATATTTCTAATATTTTTGTGTGTGTGTGTATATTTCTAATATTTTTGTGTGTGTGTGTGTATATTTCTAATATTTTTGTGTGTGTGTGTATATTTCTAATATTTTTGTGTGTGTGTGTATATTTCTAATATTTTTGTGTGTGTGTGTATATTTCTATATTTTTGTGTGTGTATATTTCTAATATTTTTGTATGTGTGTGTATATTTCTAATATTTTTGTGTGTGTATATTTTAATATTTTTGTGTGTGTATATTTCTAATATTTTTGTGTGTGTGTGTATATTTCTAATATTTTTGTGTGTGTGTGTGTGTATATTTCTAATATTTTTGTGTGTGTGTATATTTCTAATATTTTTGTGTGTGTGTATATTTCTAATATTTTTGTGTGTGTGTGTATATTTCTAATATTTTTGTGTGTGTGTGTATATTTCTAATATTTTTGTGTGTGTGTGTATATTTCTAATATTTTTGTGTGTGTGTGTATATTTCTAATATTTTTGTGTGTGTGTGTGTATATTTCTAATATTTTTGTGTGTGTGTGTGTATATTTCTAATATTTTTGTGTGCATGTGTATATTTCTAATATTTTTGTGTGTGTGTGTATATTTCTAATATTTTTGTGTGTGTGTGTATATTTCTAATATTTTTGTGTGTGTGTGTGTATATTTCTAATATTTTTGTGTGTGTGTATATTTCTAGCTATTTTTGTGTGTGTGTGTATATTTCTAATATTTTTGTGTGTGTGTGTATATTTCTAATATTTTTGTGTGTGTGTGTATATTTCTAATATTTTTGTGTGTGTGTGTATATTTCTAATATTTTTGTGTGTGTGTGTATATTTCTAATATTTTTGTGTGTGTGTGTGTATATTTCTAATATTTTTGTGTGTGTGTATGTATTTCTAATATTTTTGTGTGTGTGTGTATATTTCTAATATTTTTGTGTGTGTGTGTATATTTCTAATATTTTTGTGTGTGTGTGTATATTTCTAATATTTTTGTGTGTGTGTGTATATTTCTAATATTTTTGTGTGTGTATATTTCTAATATTTTTGTGTGTGTGTGTATATTTCTAATATTTTTGTGTGTGTGTGTATATTTCTAATATTTTTGTGTGTGTGTGTATATTTCTAATATTTTGTGTGTGTGTGTATATTTCTAATATTTTTGTGTGTGTGTGTATATTTCTAATATTTTTGTGTGTGTGTGTATATTTCTAATATTTTTGTGTGTGTGTGTATATTTCTAATATTTTTGTGTGTGTGTGTATATTTCTAATATTTTTGTGTGTGTGTGTATATTTCTAATATTTTTGTGTGTGTGTGTATATTTCTAATATTTTTGTGTGTGTGTGTATATTTCTAATATTTTTGTATGTGTGTGTATATTTCTAATATTTTTGTGTGTGTGTGTATATTTCTATTTTTGTGTGTGTGTATGTATATTTCTAATATTTTTGTGTGTGTGTGTATATTTCTAATATTTTTGTGTGTGTGTGTATATTTCTAATATTTTTGTGTGTGTGTGTATATTTCATAATATTTTTGTGTGTGTGTGTATATTTCTAATATTTTTGTGTGTGTGTGTATATTTCTAATATTTTTGTGTGTGTGTGTATATTTCTAATATTTTTGTGTGTGTGTGTGTATATTTCTAATATTTTTGTGTGTGTGTGTATATTTCTAATATTTTTGTGTGTGTGTGTATATTTCTAATATTTTTGTGTGTGTGTGTATATTTCTAATATTTTTGTGTGTGTGTGTATATTTCTAATATTTTTGTGTGTGTGTGTATATTTCTAATATTTTTGTGTGTGTGTGTATATTTCTAATATTTTTGTGTGTGTGTGTATATTTCTAATATTTTTTTGTGTGTGTGTGTATATTTCTAATATTTTTGTGTGTGTGTGTATATTTCTAATATTTTTGTGTGTGTGTGTATGTTCTAATATTTTTGTGTGTGTGTGTATATTTCTAATATTTTTGTGTGTGTGTATATATATATATATATTTAATATACTTGTGTATATAGACTATAATATACAGTCTATATTTGGTTTCAGAAATGGTAATTTTTCTTCTTCGCCTTCAAAATATTAAAAAATTAAATGAAATAAAATTTTACAGATATAAAGAAGAACTCAAGGGAGTTAATACAAATTAATAAAGAGTTACTTCCCTGGAAGCAATGTTTTCTTTCTGATGCACCAAAACCAAAGTAATTCCTTTCCAAAATTCTTTGTACTTTTTTATTTCACTCCAAGTAAAACGATAATTACGTAAAAGACAATGAGAGGACTTTATTGAGGGGAAATAAGGAAAGGGACAGTAAAGGAACAGGATACAGAAATATAGACGATGGCGACTGATCTTCATGTTTTATTCTTTAATTGCCCGAAACGTTTTTAGACAGAACAGTGCCGATTGCCTACAATCATTTTATTTTATGATCGTAGAAACCAAAATAAAATTTAACATCTTTGCCAGAATGCTAGCTTGTTAGACAATACTGTCACACATAAATTGTTCGTTAAGGGGCAGTTATTTTTTGGCAGTTGCATTGATTTTTTTTTTTTTTTCAAACGTTACTTGTTGTGTAGGTTATGTATTGTTGGGATATAGATTTATCAAAGTTACTAATACAGTTATGGCTGATCTTGACATTATTTTTGTTAATCTCTTTTTAGTTATTAGTGAATAATTAAAGTGCATATGAATTAAGTTTAGGAAAATTTTGATATTCATGTGAACATTGATTAAAAGGTGGATTGAACCATGTATTGTAATATTTACTTACGCTTACGGTGTTTCTTATTTTTACTTTGTCTTTTAATACTATAAATTTACATTATGGTTGCTTACTTTCAAACTTTTATATATTTAAATTTATCAAATATTTCCTTATTGCTGGCCTTGATAGATTATCTAACTTGGTCTGATTTAAATTATCTAGAATTCTGTGATGGGTTAAGTTTTATTCTTTGCTTATGTAAGTTTATATAGATCTTTGGTATATAGTTTGTAATGCTCATTATTCAATCCCAAATTTACATCAAGAAAGTTGATCACTTTAACATTAGTGGTTGCATTAAGAATTAGCTCATTAAAAAAAAAAAATCAATTACTTTCTCAATTGTTTTTTTTTTTTTCTAAAGTCACTTTTATGTAAAACTACTTTGTAAAGTTACAGATACAAGAATAATGCCTTCAAACAATACTGTCACACTTATTCTTTCCAATACTAATTGTCAAATGCTTATTATATAAATATATTTTTGCACATCACTTGATCCCAGCAGCACGATACCTCTAATCCAAGACAAGGTTGATTGTGTTTGCTCTCTGGTGATCTTTGTTCAAAACCAAGTGTCATCAGCACCACTTTTTTTATATAGCAGGTTTATATTTTGTGGACTAGTTTTACAGAAGAATTACTGTCATCTCTAAAGCTAGGTGTTTTTATATCAACAATAAATCTTAGTCGTCACAACAAAATTCCAACCAATTGGATATGCCTCTGCTGAATCATACTCTCATATCAATATTAAAGTCTGGGTTACTTCTTTTGGTTTACAGCAAAAGGATGCTGAGGATACCATGGGCTGAATACGTGACTAACGACGAGGTGTTAGAGATGATGGAAACAAGAAAAGTTATGAGACAGATGAGGTTTCTGGGACATATGAGGAAGGAGGGCCTGTGAATTTAATACTCACAGGATGGATAGAGGGAAAAAGAGACAGGAGAAAGCAGCACAAGACCTACTTGATAGGCCTGACCAAATGGATAGCAGGGTTTGGGAGAGACAGCAAGAGGAAGTTTGAGTGACAAGAGACAGCCATGATCACCTACATCCTGAAGAGATATGGCATGTGAAAAAGATAGGCTTTTATACCTGCTTTATGATATTAATATTGCAATTGCTAATAAAGACAGTAATTTTTTTGCTCAATTTATAGCAAACATTAACAGATTCTTGGTGATATACTGGTAAAATCACAAATATCAAATTGAATGAATGTACATTCTTTTTTTTTTTATATTAGTAAACTATTCTATGATTACTGTTTTATGCCAACAGTTAATTTCTAAAGCATTTTTCATGTATTTGTAAGCTCTTTCAAGGATGTTTTTGCTGATTTTAGCAATATTATTTTTAGTTGGGTTAAGTAACCAGTATTGAGGGCTGCATAGGAAATTTTTTTTGTGTTTAACTGTAATGAATACTTGTTTGTGGAATTTGTAGATATGAATTTTTAATTAGGATTGTTTATATACACACACTGTGCATGTTAGATACTATCATCAATTTTTAATTATTCATGCATGTAGGATGCATAAAAGCATCCAAATCAAAAGTGAAGATAAGGCAAAGTGGAAAAGCTTTTAAAACTGTTTTGCTGATGACAGGTTTTGGGTTGAGCTTCTTCAGATTGGAATAAAAGACAAAATTGTATGTAAGGAAGTGTTGGGGTTTGTTTTTTTTTTAGGATAAGAGGTAATAAATTACAAGTGTTTCTGTTTACATGTATAATAGTATCCAAAACAAAAGGAAACATGAGACAATATATAAAATCTATTAAATAAGTTCACTGACATGAAGTGCTGGATTTGATTTCTTCAGGTTGAAATGGAAAACAAAACTGTTAGGAAAACATTGCAAATTTTTTCATTTTTTCTTTTTAATCCTTTGTCTTAAGCTAGAGGCAGAAGTGTTACTGGTACACAGAGGGTTACAGTGAGGGGAAAGATTAGGTACAGGAGGTATTGAAGAAAGGATAAAAGATGAACAGGATTTAAAAAGATAGATGGCAATTGATGTTGCATTTAGATTTTTGTAAATGGTAGCTATTGGGAAGCAAGTAAATGGAAGTTCCACAGGTGGAAAGTACAAGAAAAACAGTTCAAGTAAAGAGGCAGTTATATTTAACTTTCTATGGTAAAAGGGTGGGACCTAGATACCAATCTAGTAACATGCTTAAATTCATGTGATTGCAGGCACCAGGGAAGAGAAGTTTGTCAGAGCAGTTGCTATGAAAATATTTGTAGAAAAGACAGGAAAGCTGCGTCACATCGATGAGAAAGTGACTGAAAGTGACATCAAGTCAGGACTAATCATGTTGCAAATCCTTCTTTGGATTTTGTCAAGAACCTCGAGATTGATAGCAAGAACACCCGACCAGATATGGAAACAGTACATTTATAAATGTACAAGATGGATTCTGACAAGAAAAATTTTCAGACCTATTACAGAAACACAACCTTCCTACCAGTAGATGCAGCTATAGGCTCGATGTAGTCATTCTACTTCGGGTCAGTTGAAAAAGTGAGGCCAAGGAGGCACTGTGTGTTACTCTCAAGGAGACTAACATCATGCTGATTGCTGGCAGGAAAGTTACTTGATGGTGATTAAAGGAGAGCAGTTTTGTTTTAATGGCATTAAAATTTACAAGCCATTTCCTGCCCCAGCTAACCACTGATTTGAGGTCCATTTCAAGAGCAGTATCCAGGTTTACTTTGTCAGCCTTGATAGATTTCCTATTGAGACTGGAGTAAATGGTGGTGTCATCTGTATAGATACCTATTTGGGAACTGATAACATCAGGAAGATAATTTTGCAGATCAGAAACAGTGTAGGACTTAGGATAGAGCCGTGAGGGACCCCGGTATTTGTGTGAAAGAATCTTGAAGCTTACCCATTCAAAACAACTTTCATTTCCTGCATTGATAGAAATGATTGAATTCAAACAATTGACCAGAAATACTGTAAGCCAGCATGTCAAATCCTTTTGAGATATCTAAAGCAACAGCTCAAACTTTGCCATTATTATCAATAGCCTGCTATATATTCAGAGATGGCTGTTAGCATATCAGTGATAGACCTGACAAAGCGGAAGCCATATTGTTTGTCAGAGTAGGTTGTGAGAGGTGAAATGCTTAACTACTTTAGCATTGATTAAAGCCTTGAATATTTTGCCAAAAAAGTGGTAACAGGCTAATAAGGTAATAATTAGAGGGTCAAAGGGTTTGTAAGATTTCTTAAAAGCAGCATTTACAGATGAGGACTTCCAACAGGAAGCAGTGGCAATAGTTGTAGAGTTCTAGGAGGACTGGTACCAGCTCATGGGCACATTTCTTTAGTACAATGGCTGGGATTCTATCACCTCTGCTTGCCTGATGAAAGTTTAATTTAGAAATGTCTGAGACCAGACACAGGATTATTATATCACTCAGTTGAGCCTCTGTTCTAGGTGGGAAATCAGATGTGGGTACTCCAAACAAGTCAAGTGTAGAGTTGGAAGAGAATTTACAAGCAATGCACTCAATCTTGTCTGCTGTAGATATAAGGACTTTGAATTTACTAACTAGAAGAATTGAGGGTTTGTTGCCAATAATCTCTCAAACTGAACTTAAAAGATGTTATTTTGGAGAAAGAATATTTGAAATTAAGCTCCATTTCAACACATATACACCTTTTAATTAGTTTAAACTGTTTATACCACTTCAAATTGTATCTTTTTCTTCATTCCTTGTGCCAAGGGCAGTCATGGCTCTCAACAACTTCCTACCTTTTGTTGTACTAAGTAATTCTCAAGCATTTGCTCCCATCTTTCTCTCCATTCTGCAATCCATTCCTTCAAACTTGCTTAGCAGGTTAATTGCTGTCACTCCTACTTCTCTTGTCTTCAGTATGTCATGCAGGCATTATATTCTCCAGACCCTCTTTCCTTATATTTCCCAGCTGCCTCTTTCTAATTGTAAATATAAATCTACTCAAAACTTCATTTTTTTTATGGTATTCTCTGCATTCACTAATGAAACCTTGTTTTGATTGCTTCAAGTCAATTTATCTGCTTGTCTAGTGCTCACTGCAATATAGATTAGATATTGAAGAACAATTCATATTTCTAACGATATTTCTGTGTGACACTTTGTCATCTGTTACTATACTAACTAGAGTCAAATTTAAGTATTTGCTGGATTTTGACATTTGACATCTATTACAATTTTTGCTCACTTTTTCTGAATTCTTAGTTTCCTACTTTGTCTAAAATATATATATATAAATTTATTTTTAATTAAAAATACATTGGGACATGAAAATTTCTATGTTTCAAGATTTCTATCTTGTCATCAGGCAATACTAGATCAAAGTGAAAATCATTTTCACAACTATGATCTAACATTTCCTGATGAGATAGAAATCTCGAAACAGAAATTCCAATGTCGCAATGTATTTTTAATTAAAATACAAATTGTTACTCTACATTATTTAAAAAAAAAAAAGGTAAATGCAGGAGAACTCAGAATTGTAAAACTGTTGGTTCTCTTTACCTATATATATATATATATATATATATTTTTAGTGGATACTTGTGGTGTTGGATTTCCTATCATCTGTTAAAACATGTCCTAGATATTTAAATTTTCACTTTTGAATTTCATATCACAAATAGGTTATATATATATGAGCAAAAGTATCAAATAAATTTACATAAAATTCTACAAGAATTGAAGATTAGACCAAAAATGTATTGCATACTTTCCTGCTGTGTGATTTAGATAAGATTTATTTCTAGGATGGGAAACAGAAGGTTGATATGAAGAGGCACAAAATCACACAATGCCTCAAAAACCAAACTAGTGGCATTCCATCTTTCCAAATGGACCTTGAATTTTTTTACTATTATGATGAGTCTTCTCATAAGGAGGCCCAGACCTCAAGTGAAACTTGTACATATCTGTTTCTGAGATACTTGAAAAATGGTCTTTCTTGCACTGCTCCTCTAAGTACCTCACTCATCCTGGTCTCTTTCTGATAAGTATAAGTTTCCTTGTTTCCACTTACTCTGAACATGTGAGAAACAAAACTTTTAGTTTATGGTATCCTTAGAACGATATTTCTATTGCCTCAAATTTCTTTTCTGTGAGGGGATTGTCTAGCATACACAGCTATACAGAAGTTTCTAGCAGTTATATTAGTCTTGCTTAGGCCACTTGCCATAGCGTCTGTTAGAAATATATTAGAATGATTCCAACAGGATTTTTTTAGATTCAATTGAGTTCTTTAAGTGCCTAGACTAGTTCATTTGTGTTACTGGGGGTGTATTATCTACTCCACAATATGCTTCTAGCAACTATAAATTATAAATTAAAAGATTTTCACTTGATTTTGTGATAATTTAAAATTGTTTCAGGCTCAGGATACATGCATTTGTATTTTGGGATAATTCCAGGATAAGTTAGAATGGAATATTCCCATGTAAATATAAAAAAAAACAATACATGGGCAAAACCACCTATCCTCTTTAAGGCTCACTCAAATCTGGTCCTGGGCAAGACTGTAAACTACATCTGGCAGCAAGGCCTCTGATTGGGAGGTTGTGAGGAGCATGGAACCACTTCTTGATTGCTGTTGTTTCCCGGTCCACCTGGAGTGGTAGCACCTGTTAGGGCCCCAGCTATGAGCAAATAGTTAACCCCCAAACTGGGGTCAAAACACTATGAAAGTATAAACATACAGTTTTATAGAAATATATACATAAAAATACTTTTATAGAAAATGTTTTTGAAGGAAAAATATTACCAACAATACGTTTTTGAAGAAAAAAATTACCCTAACACATTTTTTAATACAAAACTAGAAAACATTTTCAGTTTTTTAAAATAAAAAAGAACTAAAACAAAAAAATTAAGATCTGACTAAATCAACCTTCTCCTTATAACCAAACATTAAAAAATCTTAAAACCCCACCTTTTTGGCATTATATAACCCACAGAGGTTGATATGCCGTTAAACAAAACTCATATAGAGAATCCATAACCAAAGTGAAAACAAGTCTCTGACTGATAATATCGATAAAGACACTAACATTACACTCTGTAATAACAGAACATTGCTGAAAAATGAGAATTATTTACCATTAAAGTCAGTCAGAATTAAATGTCCTTCATGTGAACTACTGCAGAATGTACTCCAAAAAAGAAAGTTTACCTGAAGTGTAATAATGATTGTAATTATTCAGGTGAAGATAGCTAATGGTGATTCATCATGATAAAGAAAATTGAATCTTAGATATAATTTATTTCCCATTCCCAAATAGAAATATAAGATCTCATTATCTTAATTCTATTCCCAAAACTAAAGAATTGTACTCTTCTGCTAATATCTGGGTTGATCATAATTTTTTAGTAATTTTCCAGAATTTGCTGAGACATTTTGTGTTGGTCACTGGGAAAAGAAGTCATTTAGCCATCAATATGAACTCAACATCATAAAAGATGGAAAAACAAAACACTTTAATGTGCAAATAAACTGAAATTATAATCTTGATTAATGTCTCTAAAATAATTAGTTTTACTCATTTCATTTTAATTAATAATAATAATGACATTACAACAGATTAAAACCTATGAAGTCTGAATAGATGTTATAATTATTTTTTCATCAGTTCACCCCAAGGAAAGTGACTGTGCCACTAAGATTCAAGTGGCTACTGGGAGTGAAAGAATATGAAAGACTTTAGAAGGAACAGTGGACCCACTACTAAGCAGGAAACAAGGGGTAAATCTCTATTGCTCAGGGAGGTGTGTGTAAACCTCTCTACTCTTACTGAAGGAACAAAATCAATGATAAATATAAAATTTCAGAGTTTAGACAAACATTAGAACTACAGATTTGAAATAGCCTTTAGGAGCTGGAAACCCAATCCTAAACAAAAAACAAAGGATGAATCCTCTATTCCTGTTCAAAAGATTAGAAAGCATGTGATAGACAAACCTATTTACTCTTAGTGACTGAAAAAATAAATAGTAAATAAAATTAAATATTTTAGGCAGACAGAATTATAAAGTTGAAGTAGATTTTAGAAGAAACTGGAAATCCAATTCTAAACAGGAAAGGAGTTAACCTCTACTCTTGTTCAAAAGTCCAGGGAGGCATATGAACTGGAGGATAAAAAAAATAATGTTGATATTCGTGATAGCGATGCTATTGAAGATTAATACAGTTTAAGTAACAATTAGATCAATTTCTTCAGCATTTTATATTTAGTTTTCAAGTTTAATGATGGGTATAAGAAATTGACTGTTTTAGAACTATTTTGCCCAGTTTTTACTCAGCGACTCATTTCATTGTGAATTATGCTATAACATTTTTCTTTTGCAGTATCTGGTAGTGAAACAGTTCAGGGATTCAGATTCATGCCTATTTTGATAGCTTTAGTGCTAATTAAACATAAGCA
Source organism: Ascarosepion bandense (assembly GCA_037127315.1). NCBI lineage: Eukaryota > Metazoa > Mollusca > Cephalopoda > Sepiida > Sepiidae > Ascarosepion > Ascarosepion bandense. Next base: position 398,879 of record JBBBDQ010000596.1, on the reverse strand, counting down.
ACCACATCTGGATTTTTAACCTGATACACTGATTCTTTGATTCTTGATTTTTTTTTTCTAAAACCCCTGCTTCTTTTGTGTACTATATTTCTTTACAGCATAGGTGATCATGGTCTTATCTTTACAGTTGAAGAGAAAAAATAAAATTTACTGCCCTTCACAGTGAAAGAGCTCAATCTTCTGTCAACCAGCAAAAAACTTGATTTTATAGATGTTACTACTGTTAGCTGGAATAAGATCACCTAGTAGATCTCTAAAAAGCCAATCTTTTTTCTCTAGTCAGTTTTTTGTCTATTAACTGGCACAACTTTGTTTCTTTATTTTATGGTTTGTCACTGCTTTTGATTGGATATTCCAGAAGTGAGTTTTCAGTTTTGTCAAATTGATCATTGTTTTTATTTTGTGTAGGCAAACTTTTCTTTTAGTAGTATGCAGTGCACTCTGCCAAAATGGAGGCTCCCCAGCAGTTATCTCTGCAAGAGCTACCTTTCACTCCAGTATCTGCTATACAACAGGAAAATGAATTTTTAGGGGTCAGTAAGTCCCAAGAAGAAACATGCAGCACACTAGAAGATGGCTTACTTAATGTGAACAACTTAATAAATCAGGGTAAGATGACCTGCCGGCGTTATCTGTTCTCAGAAATGAATGTGACTGATCCAGGAAACTCACTTTGTGAGGTTGATGATCATATGCTGTCTAAGAATATTATTTATTCAGCATATGGGGGTTAATTGACCTGAGGAATTTCTTTGCTGGTGAAGCATTCATTTGGATATATTCTATCTTGACCCAAAAGCAAATTTATGTAGAAAATTTTATTAAAACAAAAAAAATTTTGGTGAACCATATATGTCTACAGCTATATCAGGTTGAATACACCGGTTCCCATCTGATCACCAAAGTTAAGCAACATCAAGCCTTGTCAGTACTTAAATGGGTGACCATTTGGGAATACCAGATGCTGTAAACATAAGGACCAAAAATGGTCCACCGGTCCTCCAAGTTTGCGGGTTGGGTGCAGGGCTAACAATCTTGCCCTGTAAAAAAGTTTGTTACAGAAACAGCAACAAAAATTGCTGCCCTATGTACCATCTGGGTGTGATGGATAAATGATATATATATATATATATATAAGAGAGTGAGAGGAATTTTAAATTTTTAATCCATTATTTCTTTGGCTTTGAATGTAAAATGTATTTTAATAACTTATTAGGATCAATTTACTTTTAATAAAAGTATGTTAGTTAGCAGAAAAATATTAACCCATTAAGTGCAGTAAAATTATTTGCAATTGTGCCAGAGAACTGCCTTAGCAGAAATTGCAGTTGTATTAATGGGTAAGACACTTTGGCCAATGTTTGTAGACTTTTTAATGATAGTTATTCAGTTTGATATGTAAGCTAGAGACTTAGATAATGAGAAAAATAATTAATTTACCTTTGCATAAAATCCATGTGTTAAATTGTGGTTTTTCAATAAACTTAATTTGTTGGTAGCATTATTTTGAAGGGAGGAAACAAAAACAATAAAAATAGGAAAGTCTTTTTCATTTCCATGGCCATATGAAGAACCTAAATTTTTTTCTCAGTAATAGCTTCTTCCATTTCTGTTCTTTCCCTTTCTTTCTCATTGGTTTGTTAATTGCACATTTCAAGTGAAAGTATAGACTATAAAAATGCAATTTGCTTTTTTTCTTCTGTTTTGTCTCTGATTTCATTTTTAAATATTTCTTGTACTCTTTTCACTGAACACTTTTTTATTGTCGTATTTAACTTTTTTACTCTAATATCAATTATTTTCATTGATATGTTTTGGGATAAATTGGTTTGTTAGCTTTTCAAAGGGAATGAAAATCTACACTTTGAAACCGATCTCAAATTATTTCCTGTTTACTATATTCCGAGATTTGTGATGTTCATCTGTAATATAAATGTTAAGGAGGACTGTTCAAAACCAGTTATTAGAGATTTAAAAAGTTGTTTCTCACTCAACTGTCTAAATTTGAACTGGTTAGTTGAAGATATATTATCAACTAACATAATATTCATAACAAAATTAAGAACTCTATAGAGCAATGAGAATGTTATCATTGGACATGTATCCAAGGTTCTTGCCTTTGCTTCTGACCTCCAGATATAGCAATTTTGTAGTTTCCTAATGAGTTTTAATTTCACTATCATTACAGCAGATGGAATCCAAATTTGTATCCCGACATTGATGCCAACATTCATTGCTATAGTTCTATTACATTTGAAATTTCTTTTGTTTATGCATATCTCTAGATGTGGTTAGGTGAGGTTGATTGGTTTTTACATGTTAACCATTGTTATCTAACTGGAATTTTTGTATGGGATTCCTATCTTACTGATGGCCAATCAAAGTAGTAACTGTACTCAATACCAAAATGTGACTGTGTATATATATATATATATATATATATTTATATATATATATATATAAATAAATATAAAGTATACCTAGTGATCCAACAAACCTATCAAGGTTTTACCTAAGCGGATCATCAGGGTAAGCTTATTTATTCTGCTCTAAGTATTGAGTGGTTTGTTAGTTGATTACTCGTCTTTTTTTTTTTTTTGTCTACGTGCTGACTCTGTCCGAACCCTTTTGACTGGTGTTCATGTGCTTAGCTCTTTCTTTCTTTATAACCATTTTTTCTTCCACATAAATTCATGGACGGTTTTTCAATACAAGTATAGTGATAAGTTTATATATATATATATATATATATATCTAATCTCAAGTAATCTAATAAGAACTTGAACCATCACCAAAAAGTGAACAGGAGAAATGAGATTGCTCTGAGTGGATCTTATGGAAGTATTCACTATAGGGTATATCTAATTTATATCATCTTCAATGGTCCTGAGGACAGTGAACCACATAACTTCTCATGGGGCCTCAGAATCAGTATCACTGCTTGCATCAACATGCTGGATATGGTAATCAAGGTTTGCATTGATGCATTTGTCCCTGGAGAGGCCATACATGCTCTTGGAAGGCTCTCTCACACGAATCAGCATTGGCTGGCCAAGAATTTGTCTAATTCTTTGAACCCAAATATGTAGTCGCTTTGCTTTCTTGATTGGAATCTCCTGGATAACTGTCTGGAGTTTTCTCAAGTAGGAAATCAATTAATAGACCTGTAATACTAAAAATCATTGAATGCTATTTTGAATGTTGTGGCCAACATGAACAATGAACTACATGATCTGAACATGCAATTGCTTCTAAAGGTGCATCAAAACTGGTATGTTTTTCTACATTAAATATGTATACAATTTGCTTTGCAAATATAGTGATGATTTTTCTTTATATTGTCGAATACCCATCCAATAAACAAAAGTTTTATTAGTTTGCTTACTTTTCCAAAATTTCTGCATGAAAAACATTTTCAGCAATAAAAAATTTATAAATTTCTTTTTGTCATTATGCTGTCCACTTGAATTTCCTAATCTGGAAATCTTCATAGAGCTGGCCATGTGAGAAACATGCAAAATAATTTCTAGTCATAAAACTTAGTTGACAATGTTTAAATTTCATGTCTGGAAAAAAAATCATTTGTCAAAAGAACAGTTATTCATACACTTTTGACAATCATGGCAATGTTTATTTATGAAATTACTAGCAGTATAGCCCGGCGTTGCTCGGGTGTAATGAAAACTTTAAAACTAATCCATGGTCCTGGAGCTCAGACTCTTTGGACGTGGGCACGAAAGACTAAAAAGCAATAGTTGTTTCCAGTTAAAGCAAAACCGTAGACTGAAAGAAAAATGAATGGATGTAAGTCAAATTTTGATTTCCTGGTATTGATATCAAATGAGTTTTTTTCGTCATAAAATGAATTTTGAAGGCTAAATAAGTCCTCTGAGTAAATGGTGTCATGGCTGAGACTAAGAGCTACGAATATACCTACTTAGAGCCAAAGCAAAAACTAAAAAGGGCTGAAAAAAAAATGCATACAGGCAGATAAAGACACATACACTAACATCTTGCATTATATATATATATGATTTTCTGCACTATTGTAAGAGCTGCAACCTTAAAACTTCTGAATATCATTCCTTATGTCTTTGTCTATGAGTGTATCAAATTTGATTAAAATCAGACCACTCTTTCTATAACCCAATTTTTTTTATTTTTGATATTTATCAGGTATACCTCGACACAAAACCTAGCTAAGAACACTCACAGACACTTATAGTACAACTGTGTTGATTTTCAAGAAAATCAGTTCAGCTGTTTCGGAATCTATAGGTAACAAGGAGAGAGAGACACACACAAAGTTCCATTTATAAATAAGTTTAGATAAAATATACACACCAAATACAAAGCAATATTTTTTATTTACCCTTTCATTAATAACTATGGAAGCAAATTTTATATTAAGTCTTATAAATGAAGTGTTTAATAGCTTTGTCAATTCTCAAGAATAGAGAACATGTATAAATTGTATGTTTTAGTGTTATTAAAATTGGAATAATCACTTTAAAAACAAACATTGCCAAGGGTGTCAAGGGAATCACCATCCTTTTGACACTATTTCTTTGTGAACAGTTTCAGCATTATCAATTAATATAGCAATCTTTTTCACTTGTTTATATAATTTGGTACAACTTTAAGAAAATCCAAATAAACAGATTATTTTGACTTATTCAAATAATTCCATAGCTTAAAAATCTATTAAGAATGTTGTAGGATTTTTAACTTATAATTAGGCAGATTTAAATTCTTTTTATACAAGCATAAATTGTGAAAATATTAACAAAAACATTGCTTAAATTTTTAAAATTTTCATTGAAAATAACAAGAAATATTAAAATGTACTTTTAAATGTTTTTTAATCAAATCACCCTGATCAAGGCAGGAACGCCACTGATGTGCAGGGGGTTACACGAGAGTAAAAAGATTAAAGAGTGAAGAGAAAGATAAACTAGTTATAAAGGAGCAAGAGAAGGATGGGAATACAGGTGTGTTGACAGTTGCAAAGATGGAGAGAAAGGAAAGGATGTACGGGGTGGTGAAGAAAGAACTAGTCAAGTGGTTAAGAGATGAGTATTGACATTGCATTTAAATTCCTGGAGGTTGTAGCCGTCAGAAAAGCAAGAATATGGAAGTGAGTTCTACAGGTGGGGAGTGAGAAAAGAATTTGAGAAAATGCATTTGGTTGATCTGTGAATGGATGAGACCCAGTTGCCAGTCTGGTTGCATGAGTAAACACCTGTTGCAGAGGTACCAGTGGCTTAAGTTCATTGGAACAGAAGCCATGAAAGTATTTATAGGACAAAGGGAAGCCACATCCCATCGGTGGGGAAGTGGCTGGAGTCAAGCCACCAAGTCAGTCCCTATCACATTACTGATTCTCCTTTGGAGCCTGTCAAGAATACAGATGAACAGCAGGGGCGCCTGACCATATATGACAGTAGTACTCCTATGCATGAACAAATGGTTGATTTGTATATGTGCAAGATGGATTCAGGTAGGAAAAACATCCTGGCCCGATACAGTGACCCAACCTTCCTAGCAGTGGATTTAGCTGTTGACTAAATGTAGTGGTCCCACTTGAGATCAAAAGAGAGGGTAAGGCCGAGGAGGCGCAGTGTATTGCTCTCAGGGAGATTCGCTTGGTCCATGCTTATGGGAGGCAGGAGAGGTTGCCTATGATGATTGACAGACAGCAGCTTGGTCTTAGATGCATTGAAATTTACAAGCCACTTCTTACCCCAATCCTCCACTGAATGTAGATCCCTTTCAAGATCTGTTTGTCCAACATGCTGGATTTCTTACTGATGTGAGTAAATTGTGGTGTCATCTGCATAGATGCCTACTTTGCACTTGACCTCATCTGGGAGATCATTTAAGAAAATAAGAGCGTCGGGCCTAGGATAGAGCCCTGAGGGACACCAGCGTTTGTACAGTAGGATGTAGTCATGCCCATTCAAGATTACCTTCATTATGCGGTTATTTAGAAAAGATTGTATCAGATCAAGCAAGCGTCTGGTAATATCGTAACCCCATAGCTTGCATAAAATGCCAACATGCCAAACCCAGTCAAAAGCCTTGGAGATGTCCAGAGCAACAGCACAAACCTCACCGGACTCCTCAAGGGCCTGGAACATGTACACTGTAATGGTTGTTGGCATGTTGGCCATGGACCTGGCAAAGTGGAAGCCATACTGCCTGTCAGAGAATAGTTTATGGGCAGTAAGATGTTGAACTATTGCAGCATTAATAATGGCCTCGAGCACTTTCCCGAAAATTGGTAGAAGGCTGATAGGGCGATAGTTGGATCGGTCCGAGGGTGCACCAGAGTTCTTAAATACAGGAACAGCAGAAGAGGACTTCCAGCATGCAAGAAAACAGGAAGCAGAAAGGCAGTAGTTATATAGTTTAGAGAGGACAGAGGAGAGTTCAGGGACACACTTCTTAAGGACAATCACCAGGATTCCATCATCACTGCTTGCCTTATGGGGGTCAAGTTTTGATATTAATTAGGTACTACTGTCGGGGTAATGTATACATCATTTAGGTTAACCTCAGTTCTAATAGGGAAGTCATGTGAGGGTACTCCAGATGAGTCAAAAATGGAGTTGGATGAGAATCTGCGAGCAAAGCACTCGGCCTTGTTCACTGATGCTGTGAGGAACTCAAATTCATTAAGGGAGGGATAGAGGATTCGCTGTTGTTCAGCACCCGTTTGCATAACCACCAATAGTCCTTGGAGCCGAACTTGCAGTTAGCTATGTGCTCTCTCATTCTCTCAGCAAACAACCGCTTGGCATCATTCAGGATTCTCTTGCACTCATTACGAACAGATGGGAATAGGCGCCTATTGTGATCAGATGAATGTCTCCGAAATAGTCGGAAGTCGTGGTTCCTGTGGGCAATGGCGGCCGAATAGGCAGGAGAGAACCAAGGGGAGGAATGAGGTTTGAGACGAAACTTCCTGGGAGGTATGAAGGCATCAATCTCAGGAAGATATCTCAGAGGCACAGTCATCAACTGGAAGATCAAACACTTTTTTCCAAGGGACATTGCATAGGAAATTGCGAAAGGCATCCCAGTCAGTTCTTTGGTAGCAGTAGGAGGTCCTATAGGTAAGAGACTCCTGGGGGTATGAGAGTGAAGAAAAATATTAAGAGACAACAGCATGATTGGAGTTGCCAAGAGGGTAAAGCTGCAAGACTTGTCAGGTGCAGAGGTAAAGCAGAGAGGCGTGTCCAGAAGGAGTGCTGGGAAAGTATATGAGGAAGTTCACTACTTGCGTAAGGGATTGGGAAATGGCAAAGTTCATGGCATGGATGCCAGCTGAATCAGTAACAGTCTTTAAGCCACTCAGCATGATAGACATTAAGATCTCCGAATACAAATATGAGTGAATGGGTGGGAGGAAGTAGCCTTATCTATATTGTCAGAAATACTGTCTAGAAGGGAGCAGTTGGGAGAGGAGGGAGAACAGTAAAGAAAGAAAAGGTAACTAACCAAAGTGACAGACACATACATATTGCTGGTTAGGGGATTTGAGTGATGTCACCTTAGCTACAGGGAGGTGTTCACTAACGTAGACCCCCCAGCCCATGCATATGGACAGTGGAATTCTTCCTTAAGAGGGAAAGATAACCAGGAATCGAGAAGTCAGAGGAGGGAATTGATGAGTTGAAGTTAGTCTCACAGAGCACTAGGATGTGAGGGGACTTTTTGTTTTTCTTCTACACTACAAAAGTTAATACGAATGCTCCGGATGTTAGTAAAAGAAATGTTAAGAGATTTTGGTGATTTGAGTTTGACTGGTTTAGGAGTTTTTCTGATTTTGTTTTCTATATTGTGGTTTGTTGGTAGGGAGAGACCTTGAGTAGAGGATGCAGGCAGTCATTATCTATGATATACGCTGGGAGGGAAACTGGCTCGGGCTGCATCAAAATGTGGCCTCGGGGTTGCCCACTAAATGCACTTGCAGGGGCACCTATCCATGCGCGACATGGCACTACAAGAACCCCGATATTATGCAACTGTTGATGCAAATTAAAATTCATCACAAATGTTGTAAACACAATTTGACTGGGCTATTTCATATTCATTAAATTAAACCCAGGCCCAAAGAGACCAGCAATACTTCTCTTTCAGGAGGGTGCTATATTTAATACCCAACATCAAAAAACAAAGTGCCAAGGGTGCTTGTGAAATTTTGGCACAGTATGGCCATTAAACCCACTCTGAACATTGACCTTGTGTCAGTTGTGACATGGGTACTCTGGGAAATATCTATCTATATATTTCCTGTCAGGTAAACATCACTACACTTTGCTACCCACAATTCTTTCAAAATACAACCTCCCACCCCACTACAATCTAATATGGTAGCATTTTTTTTATTTTTTAAGTTGGATTTTATTTTAAATTTCCTTTTTTTATATATATATATATATATATATATGACTCAGTAAATGAACCACATTTTACTGCTTGATGGTGTATTGAACACTAAAATGCAATAGCTTTTGGGTTGCAGTATGGTATTATAACAATAGTAACTATATAGCTCTACTTCTGTATTGAGCAATTTTATAAAAAAAAAAAAAATTTTATAAAAAGTAAATATTAATCTGTAGAATATATCCATTAGTTTAAACCACTTGTTTATATATATATATATATATATATATACACATATAATTTCCCAGTACCTGAAGCATCTCAAAATGGAATTGCCAAGAGGGATTGGTAATTTTTTTTTCTTTTTAGAGTATTGCTGTTAAATCCACTGTAAACCTTGATCTTGTGTCACATTCAGTACTGACATGGAAATGCTGAAATATATATATATATATATATATATATATATATATAATATTTAGGTGTTAATAAAAGTGCTCAATGTAGTAGGATGGAGAGACTTGAGGCAGCAGAAATGTGGTTTCACAGAAGGATGCTGAGGATACCATGGACTGTGAGCACATGATTAACGATGAGATGTTGAAGAGGATGCAAATAAAACTCATACTTATCAGGAAGAGAGAGAGATGAAGTTCCTGGGATGTGTAATGAGGAAAGAGGACCTGGAGAACTTAATATTCACAGGATGAATAGAAGGAAAGAGACAGAGGAAAGCAGTATGAGACTTACTTAATAAGCTTGAGCATATGGATGGCTGAGCAGGGTTTGGGAGAGATACCAAGAAAAAAAATATTGACAAGAGATAAGTGGTAGTCTATAATTGCCTATGTCCTGAAAGTACACAGAACATGAAGTGATTGTCATGTTATATCAAAGTTGCTCAATCAGTTCTTAAGATACTGAAAATGGTTGGATATGTTCTGGAATGACTTTATAAAATCAAGTGACACTAGGTTTCTTCTTTAGAGTTTACATTAAAAATAAATAAAAAAAAAAAAAAAAAGATACTTCAGTCTCACAAAGACATCAAGGTATTACATTGAACCTATTTCTTTTACTAAAATGCGAAATGTGATGGGAAAGAGTTGGATTCTGGTCACCAAATCTACAAAACGTCCTTGGAATTCCTTTATATGCCATGTCTCCTCAGGGTATAGAAGATCATGGTTCTCTACAATTTCATTATCCTTTGTAGCGCTTAAAGAAATTTGTCTTTAGTTCTCTTAAACCCACTATTTACTCAAGTTAACTAAATATGTTGTGCACTGTTTTCCTTCTGTCAGTCCTGTGAGTATCAGATTTTGTAAGCCTACTTTCCTCATTGTGCCCTGGAATTTCAATTATCTCTCCCTAATGTTAAGTATGTCTCCTTTTTGCTTCCATTTTCTCCAAGAAAAAGTTTCTCATATTTGGTCCATGATATCCTCAGCACCCTTCTGTAGGCCCACATTTCTGTTGCTTAAAAATTAATGGAGTGTTGCTGAATGGATTATGTCAGGGTATGCATCAACTGACTCGAATGGATATTTTTATCTCAGAAATTCCATAAAATTAAAAAAGCAGGAGAAATTTCTGGGACACATTGAGGAAAGATCACATGGAAATAGTGACAGAATGTACTGAAGAAAAGTGAATTAGAAAGTGTTAAAGGGTTTGTGTGTCTGATGAAAAATTGTCTTTTGACATTTTTTTTTAATGGGCATGAAGATCCAAGATTGCCATTTTTATTTTTTTAATCTGAAGATCTTGTGAGTGATATAAAATTTAGTCTTAGCAAAAATAAGACAAAAAAGGGACACAAGAGATGGTTTAGTACATAAAAGAAATAAAAGATAAGCTAGCCAGTTATCACTTCACACTCATCAGAATTTAAAATTACTTTTAATTCATTTTACTTTCCTTGATCAAATTCTGATGAGTGAAAAACATAACCAATTAGCGCATCTTTTCAATTTTTTTTTTAAATGTTTTTTTTTTCCTTTTGCATTAAACCGCCATAGTTACCGTCTCTTTCTTGTCCTCCATTTAATCATGTCTGCTCTTCTTATTATTATTTTTTGAATGGCTCTTTGCTTTTTAAAAATTTGGGCTTGTCAATTATTTTATTTTTTATTTTTCCAGAAAAAGAAAAAATGAGGGATTATTGTTCTCTTAAAGTTGGAAAGATTTAAAGTAACTTCAAAACATTTAAATGAATGTATTTTAGATCATAAGGCATTTGATATTTCTATTTTCAGATGAAAGTACAGAATTGATTCTTAATTCATTGTTAAACATTATCCTTGATTTTATTTGTTGATCATAAATGATTTGTTAACACACAGTTCAAAGATTCAAATGACAAAATAAAAAAAAAAACTTAAGATATTTCTGATCAGTGCCTCAGTAAAATAAAGTTTGAAATAGATTCTATTGTCTTAATATTCAATAAATCAAATTAGCAACTGATGAGACTTCTGTTTATCTAGTCAGTCAGTTGACATGATACAAGCTCAGGCAATCATGTTTATTTCGATCCATGACTAACTAGGCAGAAATCCTTCTCAAAGAAGGTTACCATTTCTTTTTGTGATAGACTGGTTGCCCAACCTAGATTTAAGAACCCAGTGTGTCCTATTCAATCGAAGGCTGGAGGAAGAAGAAATGAATTCATGCCTTTTCTAAGGGTATGATCACATAAATGAATGAGCTCAACTGAAATTTGAACTCAGTTCTGGTCTCTCATTCCAAGTCAATTCTTCATGTGCCGTATCCCTTCTGGACATAGTCAATAATAGACTTCCACTTGGCTCTCTCTTGTTGCTCTCATTTTTTCTCTTGATATCTTTTCTAAACCCCACCCCATCAACCATTTGCTCAGACCTAACAAGTACGTCTCATGCTGCTTTCCCCTGTCTCATCTTCCATTTATCCGACCTGTAAGTATCAAGTTCTCTAGGCCTTCCTTCCTCATTATGTGTCTCGGGAACCTCATTTGTTTCTTCCTGATATTTATGAATTTTCTTATTTGCATTCTTTCCAACACCTCATCGTTGCACACATGCTCTGTCCATGGTATCATCAGCAGCCTTCTGTAGAACCCCATTTCTGCTGCCTCAAGCCTCTCCTTCATCTTTGATGAGATTGTCCAGCATTCACTTTCATACAGAAGAACAGATATCACATAGCAATCCAGCACTCTTTTCTTTGTTTCTAATGAGATTTTCCTGTCTTTCAGTACTATGGTTAGCTTCTGAAATGCATCTTTGGCCATGCCAATGCATCTTTGGATTTCAATGTTGAATTTTCTATCCTCTGTCAAAACACTTCCCAGGTATTTGAAATTTTTACTTTTTTTATTTTAGATTCTCCAACTTGCAGTTGGCATATTGATCTCCTCTTTTTGCTGATGACCAAACATTGTTTTTTAGAGGTTTATGCTCAATCATTTCTTTCCACTTTCTTTTGCTAACTTCTGTAGGAGGAGCTGCATTTTCCTTTCCGTGTCTGCTATCAGCACAGTGTCATCTGTGTCTCAGATATTGTTGAGCTCGTGGCTGCCAATGACGAATCCTGGCAAGGCTTTTATTTCTCTCATAATTGCTTCACTGTACAGGTTGAAAAGATCCGGTGAGAAAACACATCCTTGTCTTATGCCCCTTTCTATTTTTGTATACCTGCTGAGTTCACTTCCTATCCGTACACAAGCGGTTTGCTGCTAATATAGATTCTTGATTATCCTAATGTCTTTTCTGAAAATGTTGAGGTTGTCAAGCATCTCTATCAAGTCTGTTTTGCATAGTCTATAAAGCACAGATAAAGGTCCTTCTTCATTTTTATTGCTTATTCAGATAGCATTCTGAGCATGAATATCGCATTCCTCATTCTAGCATCTTTAATGAATCCACATTGTTCCTCTTCTCTCTCTCTGGGGTGATTCTACTGCATGCTCTGTTCATCAGAATCCAAATGAGTTTTATGTGGCTCATTAAACTGATTGTTCAATGGAGCTCACATTCCTTTGCACCTGGCTTCTTAGGTAGTGTTATGAAGATTGACCTGGTTAGGTCCTCTAGTATATTGCCACTGCTGTAAATTTTTATTATTTGTTAGTCTGTCAATGCCAAAGCCTTCTGGGGACATCAACATCTCTATTACAATCCCATCCAGTCCTGCTGCTTTGTTTCTCTTCAATTTGGCCATTGCTGATTCCACTTTGGTTTTTAATATTTTTGGTTCGTTCATAGTTTTGTGTATTGTTGGTTGCTCTCTGTTGTCATGAAAGAGATCTCTGATGTGCTTGTCCCATCTCTAAAGTATTTTTTTTTCTAGTATTAGTGTGCCATCTTTTGCTTTTATACATCCTGTTGCTGAGTATGTCCTTTGTTCTGTTTGTTCCTTTATTTTTTTGTGCATTTCTCTATTTGTTGTGCTCATTCTCTCTACTTCGGCGCATTTGTCATTGAGCCATCTTTCTTTAGCCTGTTTACATTTACTTCATATTTCCTTGTGCAGTCTCTTATATTCCATTCCATGTCTTGGCATTGTTTTGTCTCTTTTGCATCAAGCCAAGAATCTCTTCAGTGATCCACTCGTTTTTCTTCTAGCGTGACACCCCTTAAATTCATAAAGTCTTAAGTATCATAGAGTAAAGATCATCAGAACAACTACCATGAAAATATTTATAGAAAAAAAAGCATTGGCAAGCTACATTATGATGAAGAAGTGACTTAAACTGAGATGCCAGGTCAGGACCAATAACATTGCAGATTCTTTATATTTATCTAAAAACTCTAAATACATATGAAAAACACCAGACTAGATATGGCAACAATATTCAATGCAGGAATGAATGGTTAAACTGTAGCAGATAGAAACCATCAAAATCAGAAAGGAAGTAGCAAAAGTTAGCCGAAATCGAAAAAAAAAGAAGCAAAAGAACTCATTTGATGTCACTTTACTAACTACTCTGCATATTTTGGTCAAAAAGACATGAGTTATTGACATAAAAAGATGCTTTCCAACTCATATGAAACATTTATCATAACAGAACAACATACAATACATGAGGCATACAAATAGAATGTCAGGAAATAATTTTCATTCAGAGTATAAAGTCAATTTTAGGTCTTCACTAATATCTTGCTTTGGATAATTTGCACTGAATACTACCAGCATGGCATCTATTTACTTTTCTGTAATGTGATCGATACCGACTTGGCAGACCGGCTGCAGTCACTCTCTCACCAGCGTGACGTGGTCTCCCTGTACCACTTCTATAAATACTTTCACGGCTTCTGCTCCGATGAACTTAGATCACTGGTGCCGCCTAGGTACGAATTTGCATGAGATACTAGATTAACAACTAGGTCCCACCCTCTTACAGTGAAACCGATAAGATGTAACCACAATTTCTACTCCAAGAGCTTCTTTTCTCGCACTTCCGGCCTGTGGAATTCCCTTCCACATGATTGCTTCCCTGACAGCTAGGAGTTTAAATGTAAGGTCAATAGACACTTTCTAACACACTAACTCACATTCTCTCAAACACTCTTCCCATCTGCCCAGCCCTCAGCCTCGGTATCCTTGTCTATCACCCTCCTTCTGACATTTCCTATATCTAACCTCTTTCTCTTCACCTTCCCCTATGTAACCCCCTGTGCAGTAGTGGCAGTGGAATGCCTTACTTGGGGTGAAATGATTTAAAAAAAAAAAAAAATGAAGGTTCGTTTTAAAAGAAATATTTATTCTGGGAAAATATATATACCAAATGGAACAAATATAGTGTGGTCTGATGAAATAAGCTAATTTAGACCATAGAAATAAATTATAATTGATAACCAGTTTAAATAATTTGTTTTACTTTATAAATGTTGTTTATATATATATATATATATAAAGTGATGGCTTAAGAAAAAAAAGAATGAAAAAACACATTGACTCAAGAGACATTAATTTTAAGTAATTATCTTTTTATTCCAATAGAGACACACATTAATTTTTAGAATTGAAATTTTGTGAAATATTTATCTGGTGAGTTTTAGTTGATCTTTATACATATATTACAAATGTATTGATATATACATGTGTGTGTGATTAAATTAATTTGCATTATATATATATATATTTATGAAATTGCGTATTTGTTCAGCATTATTTGTTTTATACAGGTTTCATTGAGGATGAATGATAAGACACTGTTATTAAACTTTATAAGTGTTTTGTTTTTTTGGACATAGTAAGAACTGTCCAAATGATCACTGAATCTTTGTTATTTTGGCTACTTTATCAGATGTTTTTTTACTAGTCAGAATATGTACATTTTTTTAATCGCAATGTTTTAATTTACAAGAAAATACAATAAGAAAATTAGTGTCTTGTCAGTTGTCATCAATGGAATGTGTGTGTGTGTGTGTGTGTGTGTATATATATATATATATATAGTACAAAAAAGTTAGATTTATAGAATTTATGTAAACATTTCCTAAGTATTTACTACAAAATGACACCACATAAAAATTTCGTTGTTACAATATTAGATATGAGCCAGACTTTTAACAAATACATCTATTTAAAATTATAAAATATACATTTTCAAAAAAATAAAGCAAAAATGTATTCAGTACCTGGTATAGAGCAAAATCAAACAGTAATGCTTTGTGGAATACCCTTTGTTCACAGCAACAGACTCCATTTCTTTCCTCTAAGTAGCCATTAACTACATTTTTCTGATAATATTTGGACCACTTTTCATGGGAGATCTTCACTTCATTCAAATTACTAGACTGATAAGCATGGACAAAAATTTTCAGTTGGGTTTAAGTCAATAGACTTGTGTGCCAATTCAATAAATAAAAGCATATAATAGAAATTCCAACAAAAATTCAGTAAATTAATTTCATTTTTCAAACTGCTGTTTTGTTGTGTTGTGCAGTATATTCAATATCATTGCCCTGCTGAAACATCCAAATGCATTTTATTTTTTAAGTTTTGACTAATAGAAAGCAGTTCTTGTTCAATCTATATCAGCATGTTATTCCATTCACTCTTTCTTCAATTATGGGAGTTCATCTTGTACCATCTCTTTCAGCTTATTGATTTCCCATCAACTTTGAACTTGAAAAATTTAAATGTAATGTCAATCATTATTTTCTGTTTCCTTCTTTCTTGTTCTGAGATTATTCTTTATCCTTTTTCTCATATTTTCTCACACACAGTAACCCACTGCATCATAGTAACTTAATTGTCTTGTTTAGGGTAAAATGTGATGAAAAACAGTTTCTTGCTATTAGATTGCTAACTGTATACTTCATAGTTGGGATAGGATTCTCTGGCTTAAATTCTTTCTTCTTCCAAAATTAATTATATCTTTGTCTCATCAGTCCCCCCCCCCACCAAAATGGTATTCTATTTGGTAACTAGTTTACATCAAAGTTAAGCAACATCGAGCCTGGTTACTAGCTAGATGGGTGACCAATTACCATGTGGATGCTTACATCACATAAGCTTTACATTTATACATTGTTTTCTTTGGCTTAACCCTTTTCATGTTATTTAAAGCCAGAGAGCATGCTTAAATTCTAAGAATTTTTTTGGATGTGCAGGTGGTATAATGAATTATTCATTGGAGAGCCAAGTTTCAATTATGTGCAAATACCCTTGGAAATGCAATCCACTTCTTTATCCCACCAGCTATTGATTAGTTGATAAGACTTGTTTCTCTAAACTGTTATTTTCTTGAAAAAAATTCTTAGAATTTAAGAATGCTCTCTGGCTTTAAATAACATGAAAAGGGTTAAGCCAAAGAAAACAATGTATAAATGTAAAGCTTATGTGATGTAAGCATCCACATAAATACTTATACCTGTATAAAACATTCTTTGCAGCATGTATTGCACACATTTTCTTAACAATATGTGCACATTCATTTATGCATGCACATGACTTTACATATGTAATTTCTGAAGAATTAATGGATTTTTATTTATTAATGACATTTTTTATTACTTCAAATGTTATTTTTAGTTGATTCCTATATTTGAGTCAACACTGTTCATTTTAAAAAGGATTTTTTTGTCTAATAGCCTGAACACTGAAGGGTGCATTTTTCTTTAAGATTTCTCCAATGTTCAGGGAAGTAGAGAAAAAATCCTACTTAAACTAAGTGCCTATTTGAATATGGATATCCACTAAAAATTACATTTAAAGTATTAAAAATGTTTTTACATATAGACATATTTTTATAAACATTATGAATTTATTTATGAACATATACCGGGTGCAATGGATGAATTTTCATTTAAATAAACAAAAATGAAAACTCATCTCATTTTAACGGATATATTTACCAAAATGACACAAAAAGTAACTTGACATACTAAAGAGTAGATTTAATTAATTTGCCATTGGCTTCAACCGCAGATGACTTCAGAATCTCCTGCCTGTCTTCTGGTCAATCTCTGTTTAATTTGGTAAATGCTGCCAGAATTTTTGCTTTAAGTTCATCTTTGGTATTACAAAGTGTTTTGTTGGTCTCCTGCACAACTGTGCCCCACACAAAAATTGAGTTGCTGTCTAGGGTGATATGGTTACAGAAATAGTCTGAAAGCTATGGATGGTTCCTCCTGTTTGTGTTATATGGTGCAGAGTCCTGTTGCCTGACATAGGGTCTTCAAGCAGCTACTCTTTTGACCCATGGCAGCACTACCTCTTCAAGGCACTTGATGTAGTCCACCATGTTGAGTCTGATGCGCTGCAGGAAGAGGAATAGAGGCATGACATTGTAATCACTAGTGATTCCTCTAAACACCATAATATTGACTGGATATATTATACAACTCATCTGGACTGCCCTCAGATTTACACCCAAACATTTTGAAATGTTTATATTAGTGCTTCCAGTATAAATGCCAAGAATTACAGCATGCTGTTTCCAAAATTCTGGCATTGAAGAGCATCATAGTGCCATTTTCCTCACAAAAAGTGCCCAATTGGCGCTATTATACTGTGCAGTTGATAAAATAAAAAGCGCACATATGTAAAAGTAAAAATATAAAATAGTGACAATTTACCCATCGAGCCCCATACACTATATATATATATATATATATATATCAGGCAGCAAATAATTTTCTAAACATATACTTTTAAATATAAAAGACAATGAATGTCTGTTTAATCATGAGCCGTTCTAAACGTCTAAATAACCTCTCTGAGGATGGCTCATGTGAGCCAAAAGCTTAGAAGAAAATTAATAAATTATGCAAATGTTGGAGAATTTTGTCTTTATTTTCAAGTAAAATTAAAGCCAAAATATGACCTTTAGAACGGCTCATGATTAAACATAAGACATTCATTGTCTCTTATATTTAAAAGTATATATATAGAGACGGGGAGGGAGAGAGAAATAATTAATGCATACATAAATTATATACATATATGCATAAAATGTGTGTAAAGTTGAACATATGCATACACAAAATTAGATTCTATTACCATATCTTTGTGTGCTTAATATGACCCTGTGTCTTGAAAGCTAAAAACTGGGAATAAATTTTATCCTTGAGTATAATGACACCATAGTACAACCATCTCTATATGAATATATATATATATATATATATATATATATATATATATTAGTTGTGCCATAATATTCATTAAAATCTCAATGCCATACATATTTCATTAAAATATTTCATCTTTGGCAATATTAACCCTGGAACACTAAGCATCAATTAAAGTTACACCACTACTAACTATGGGTATATCATACTTGATTTTGAAAATATCAAAAAAATATTAAATATAAATCTTTATTTGAAATATTTTACATGTAGGCACTTCAACCTCTTTACTTTGAGTCAACATTAACAGAAACTGAAAAACATTTAGGTAAGAAAATCAGGTACTGAAAATTGTAATTAAAATGGTATCATTTGGCATCATATACTCATGGTTAGTGTTTTTCTGATTAAAGAATAGAAATGAACCAGATGTTGAGCCATTATGTCCTTTTGTAATTTTCATTTTAAAAATTGTATTCTAACTTTCAAGGAAAGGTGTTGATCAGATATACCCAGTACTCAGTCAGTTGAGTGCCATACATGATACACACTTGGGCAGAAGATTATCCCACAGTAGGTTACCATTGCTTTTTGCGGTAGACTGGTTGCCGACCAAGGCTATAGAACTCAATCTGTCCTGTTATTTAACCCATAACTGGAAGGAATAGGCAGATTAATACCTTTCCCAAGGGTATTTGCGCATAAGTGAATGCAATGAATTCAGCTGGAATTTGAACTTGGCTTCTCGTTCTGAGCCGATATCCACTGTACTACAACGCACATCCCAGTACTACATATTAATATACTAATTAATCTATCATTTGTTTCTGTCTGATATATCATTTTTATATACACTCCTGATCAAAAATTTAAGACCACTTAAAAATCTTTAAAAAGAAATTTTTTTTTTACAGATAGATTTTAAACTCCTCCAACTTAAGGTTACCAATACTACAATCTAAAAGGCTATGGAAACAAAAAGCTACATTCCAAACATTTTATTTAGAAATTTACATTTTTATAAAATGAGGCGATTTACGCATGATCAAAATTATAAGACCAGGGGTATAAATTGTTAGATCTATGGTAATTCCATTGTTTTTAGTTCAGTTAGAGATTAGCAATCACTGCGTAAAGGTGTTACCATGCCTAAAGCAAGCAAACTTAACAATTTGAGCGTTCTCGAATTCTAGAATTCCATAAGCAAGGTTTGTCACAGTGGGCGATTGCAGCTAAGGTAAATCGCAGTAAAACTATGATTTGCAACTTTCTAAAGAACAGTGAGAATTATGGAAAAGCAAAATCCTCTGGTAGGCCCCCAAAAATTTCTCCTGCAATGAGTAGGAGAATAAGACGGGTTGTTATGAAAGACAAGGGACTTTCTTCTAGTCAAATTAAGGCAGTCACAGATGCTGATTGCAGTCTCGTAACCATCAGATGACACTTAAGACAAAAAGGCATGGTAAATAAAAAGTATAAACAAATTCCTCGGCTGCTTCCACGTCACAAGGCGAACCGCTTAAAGTTTGGTCATGAATACCAAACATGGGACGTTGAGAAGTGGAAGAAAGTCCTGTTTCCTGATGGCTTCCAACGATATTGGCATAACAAAAACATGCCTCCTGAAATTTTCTCCACACATCATAGTGGTGGAGGGTCCCTAATGGTATGGGGTGCCTTTTCTTACAGAGGGACGATGGAGCGCCAGGTGATGCAGGGTCGTCAGAGAGCAGCTGGTTGTTAACGTGCTACAAAAAGCATCTTTGATGATGGAGGGCCATCGTTTGTGTGGAGATGGATGGTTATTCCAACAGGATAATGCTGCAATCCACACTGCAAGACTGACCTTGACCTTTCTACAAGAAAATGAGGTCCATCTCTTGGGACATCCTGCATGCTCACCGGACTTGAACCCAATTGAAAATGTTTGGGGATGGATGACAAGAGATGTTTATCGAAATGGCAAACAATATTCAACAAAAAATGAACTTCGTGAAGCCATCTTCAGAAGCTGGAGCAACATCCCCCACACCTTAATGGAAACGCTAAATTCTAGCATGCCCGACAGAATTTTTGAAGTCATCAAAAGCAGTGGAGGTAGACTTTATTATTAAATTTGGTTGTTGAATGTTTTCATACACTTTTTGTACAATTTCGTAGAATTTTTGTCTCTGGTCTTATAATTTTGTTCATGTGTAAATCGCCTCATTTTATAAAAATGTAAATTTCTAAATAAAATGTTTGGAATGTAGCTTTTTGTTTCCATAACCTTTTAGATTGTAGTATTGGTAACCTTAAGTGGGAGGAGTTTAAAATCTATCTGTAAAAAAAAATTTCTTTTTAAAGATTTTTAAGTGGTCTTAAATTTTTGATCAGGAGTGTATTATTAAACTTTCATTCAAAATTTTACAAATTAAGCCCAAGTAAATATGGTATGCATGTCAATATTTTCATTATAAAATTATCTAACAAATGTTGGTAAACTATTTAGTATATATTTATATGGTAGATGTACAATGTCAGTCTCACTTTACAGTTTTGGAAATTTCCAGAAAGTTAATAGAAAAAGCAAAAGGATATTGAAAACACTTGCAAAATAAGAACAAGATTTGAAAAAATATTTTTTAAGAATGTTACAAAAAGATTTTTCAGAAAAATTAATACACAAGAAAAATTACCTGACCAGCAAAAAAATTTTAAGAATTGGTATTGTGAATGGCAATAGAAAACATGCAGAATATTCAGAATATTGTCTTGAAGGCTCGAAAGCAACTAAACTACCAACTTTAAGTAAACATCACAAAGATAAACACTTATGACTATAAACATTATATTTGGTAGATACATGTTTGAGTAAATATCTCTTCGTAAAAAAAAATAATGGAATTAACTCCTACAGACATAAATCTTCAAAAGTGCTTAATTATGTGCCCTTGTGTAGTGTCCAAACCAGTATCCCCCTTAAACCAATATATAATAATAATAATAGTCAGATTATAAATAACAGTCCAATAATTTCTTGTAGATAAATATGTAAATTGGGCAATTGTGGTGCAGTGGATATCGGCTCAGAACGCGAAATGGGGGAGCTGAATTCAAATTCCACTTGAATTCATTGCATTCACTTATGCGCAAATACCCTTGGGAAAAGTATTAATCCGTCTCTTCCTTCCAGTTATGGGTTAAATTAACAGGACAGATTGGGTCCTATAGCCTTGGCTGGTAACCAGTCTACTGCAGAAAGCAATGGCAACCTACTGCAGGATAATCTTCTGCCCAGTCAGATGGGAACTTAACTGACTGAATACATGAAAACTGATTTGCAATAATTTTTTAGGAGAAAGTTACATTAGATGGACTTAATGACTGGTTAGAGGTGGTGGTCTCTGAAATAAGGCCTAAAAGAAAAGTGGTGAGTTATTTTATTAGCTTGTATTTTGAGTGGTTACATTTGATATCACTTTAGATTTGATGGCAGTATTATGATAAATGCCAAGAATTTTTATAAGTTTTTGGACAAGATATTCTTTTTGGTTTTTTAGTAATATAAGTCAGAACCAGAAAGTTTTCAACTAAACAGTATAATCATGTTAGACCATGCTCCATCACATTCTGTGAATGGAATTAATGACCACTTTACCAAACAAATGTTTCAATAACAGGTTCAAGACATGGTAACCCAGCCTCTTGAGTTAGTCAATAAAAATGGTGGAGGTGGGGGGCATCATTATAGATGCATTTGAGAATTGAAAACAAAATGGAAGCAAAATGATCTTTGGCAAGCAATAGGAACACTTGGAAGTAATGTTAAAATCAAAGACCAGAAAAATGAATTTTAGTGGGGCCTATATTAATGGGTAAAATAATAAAATTAATTTCTTCAGACTTACGGGATATTGTCCATACGTACCATGTAAAAATTACTGTTGTGTACTTTTATCTTTTTACTTCACTCTCTGTTGTGGTAAGGGAGGTAAATCAGCTTTAGGTTGAAAATTTGAGTGGTTATTTCCCCTAGTCATTTTAATAATCTATGCCAATAAAATATTTATCTTTATTTAGACAAAATTAGTTCCTGAGCAAAATGAATTAATCCATTCCCTTACTAATGTTTCTTAGAATACAGTCTTATTTGTTCATGTCTTCTTTGTGAGGCACTCAGATATTTTTGTCTATTTAAAAACCATCATGCTGTAACTTGGTCTTGAAATAGGTTTTGTCCTCACTAGCTTGGTTATTCTCTTGAAAATCTTTTGTTTTTGACAGATGTTTTTATTTCAAGTTATATTAAACATTTAAAATTTTAAAGATGAATAGATATTAAGCAAAATTTGATTTATATAATGCTAATCTAATTTATGAATCATAGATACCATTGATCTATAAAGGGAATGAATTAAACAGTTCGTTGGCTTCTGTTCTAGTTGTGAATTCAGGCTTTCTACTTTATTGGATCTCAATATATTGTTCCAAAACCTTGAAAAAGTGTCTCATTAACTTTTTAAACATTGTCATTTTCATGACATGGGTACACTGTTTCTATGGCCTACCTAATTTAAATCTAATTTAGAATAAATTTTTGTCTTAAAACCTGGTACTCAAAAAATAAGTTCTTGTCATTTAATAAGGACAAATATTATAAGCTGAAACCAGAATATTTTGCTTTATTCTGAAAAGTTTGACTGGCAGAATAAACTCTGACATTGTTTTTATATATATATATATATATATATATATATATATATCCACAGGCATATATACACAGATATGCATATACATATTATACACCCACATTCACACATACACACACCATACTTAATTGAAAATTTCATTAACAAAATAAGTATTAAGAGATAGTCTTTCTTCTGCATTGGCAGTCTTGTGTGACAAATCCAAAAGCAAATTATTTTTTTTTTCTTGTTGCTTTTTTATTTTTTATTTTTTGTAAGAAAAAATGTATAAAAAAAAAATGCTTATGATATTTTTGTTCCTGTAAACTTTATATCACACCCACTAATTTTGAAACCATATTTCTGTCCGTCAGTAATGACTTTAGGTTTTTTTTCTTTTTTTTAAGTCTCATCCAGTTTTCTTATTTTGTAAATGATACTAAATCAAGATATGGTATAAGAAATTTGTTCATAACTTTGTATGGGGGTAATTTTTTTTCTCATTTCATACTTTAAATATTCCTATTAAAGACTTTTGACTTTATCGATTGTCTTTTCAAGGCTTTAGAAAAAATATCTACAAAAAAATGACTAAAAAGATTCAAAATTTTCAATGTGATCATTATTTTTTTGCTTTCTTTTTCCTCATACAGATAACAAAATCAACTCATCAAACACTCATTATATTCATTAAAAACTTTAAATTTAAAAAAAAAATTAACATAGGTTTTCTAAACCTTTTCAAAGACTATCATAAGTTAAAAGGTTTTAATAAGATTTCTTTTCCAAAAAACAAAATTATTTGTGTGTAGATTTTTTTTTCTTTGTAATAATAGAGAGGCACCTGTAGATTTTTTTGGTTTAATTTTTGTTTTTCTGTAACTTTTTTTTTTTTTTAATAAAGTATCTGTGGTACGGGTGGTAGTGGCCGGGGACTGTCTCGTATTGAAGGTTTTTGTTCTGTCCAGTCTGCACTTTGCGCATCAACTGGCTTATAAAAACACCTGGCAGGAAGGGATATATCACTGGAGTAGCCAAAAGTCTCTTGTAGCAGTTTGCTGTCTGTGTTTTGAAGCTGGTCACTCCGAAGAGAATGAGAAATACAGTGTCCAGAAGAATGAAGATCTGAAAACAAATACAACAAAACTTCAATCTGTTGACTAAAAAGGGATTTTTTGTGTGAATATTTAAAATAGCAATTCTTTATTGTAATTATGCTTATCACCATTATTCTATTATAAAATGTTTTATGATACACTGATCTACTTAGATTGCTGTCTTGTTTATCATCAAAATGTTTCAGCCAATCTACTCTCCGACCATATTCAAGTATTAGTTGTTAGTAAATTTTTCTGTCTATATTTCTGAGATGAGGTATTTACACTATTTACATTATTGACTATTGTCCTCATCTTTGTTGACATTTGTACGATATTTTGACTGTTGTGCACTCCGGCCTTCTTCAGGTGATAGAAATTTTGAACTGAACCCTTTATTACAATCACTGGAGTATATCATTTTCATTCCTTGTGTAGTCTCTCTTTTGATAGTCATGTGTTATCTCCCTTTAACCCTCTAAGTTCCTGTGACTAGACTTAGTTGTGAATTCAATACCAGGCTACAGCAGTGGTGAACAAGTAACTTAGAGGGAGATAACTCATGACTAACAAAAAAGGCTCTATGCAAGGAATAAGAATATACTCCAATGATTGTATAAAAGGGTTCGGTTTGAAATTCTTAGCACCTGAAGAAGGCTGGAATGTACAACAACCAAAGTGCTGTACAAATGGCAATAAAGATGAGGACAATAGTTCAAATAATGTAAAGTTTTGTTAAAAATTCTCAAAATGTTACAAATTATGACACACCTAAAGAGAACCATAAATAAATCTGTCATATCTTTTTAAATATTTTTACATTAAATTAGGAACCATTCTTATCTAAATTATCAAATGGGTTATCTTTTTCTATTCTCAAATCACCTTATCAGCAGTTAATTTGGTTAAACTGTTATTAGCTCAGACAGTAGTTACATTCAGTAATAAGTATAAGTGTAGGATGTTGTAAATACATGTTTCATGGATAACTCATTTTTGGAATTCTTTTCTTTGGATTATTCTTGTCCTTCTCCTGTCATGTTAATATATTACTATATTGCAGATATCTTCTCTTAAGCACCCTATTTGTTATGTTTATAACACAAGTGCATGATTATTAAAGTTTTATCAGTACATTTAACTAACCTTCCATTATTATGAGAAAGCCAATATGAGATTGGCTTAAACAAATGATAGTGCCTGGTTATCTTCCGTAGGTGAGCAGAAAAGTTTAAACAGATTGTCTCCAGTGTCATGGAATTTATAATAATATAACATATATAATAATATATATATAATATATAATATATAATATATAATATATATAATATATAATATATATAATATATAATATATATAATATATAATATATAATATATAATATATATAATATATATAATATATAATATATATAATATATATAATATATAATATATATAATATATAATATATATAATATATAATATATATATATAATATAATATAATATATAATATAATATAACATATATATAATTATTATAATAAATAGTTGGAGTACAATAATGAAAATAATTTTGATAAGTAATGAATTAGATCTTTTTGCAAAACAGAATCTTAAATAAAAAGAAAATTCCAGCACACACACACACACACACACACACACATAAGTGAAAGAACACTTAGATTAAAACCTACTGTTCAAACATTTTCTTTTATAAAGAGTGCTTGATACAGAGTAGAGCTTAAAATTATTTTATCACAATGGTTTATAAAAGAATTATTACTACACAAAAATTTTAATGTTCAAAACAATTCTGTTCTTCAAGTGATATGTTAAAGTAAATGGTTAAAATTATTTTAAAAATATAAGATGAATTCATGATTATTTGGAAAATGAAGGAGTAATAGTTGCAAAATGTTTTTAGATGTGTCAATATTGTTCAATTGAAAATGAGAATTTCGTAACTATGGAGTTGAAAATCTGGGTCATGAATGATAGCAGGATGGCCTGGTGTCTAGACATGTTAATTTTGTCTGGATAAGATGCATAGTGGAACCATATATTTCAATGTACAGACAATTTTTAACAGCAGGTTGGATTTTAGGTCTTTATTTTTTTAATTTGATTTTGTACTACTTCATGAGTAAAGGGGCTGAAAATTTGAGGTTAGAATTAGGATTAAATAATTATGGTATAGTTAGGTATACTGTAGTTAAGAAAAACAATGTAGTATTGTGTGGGTCATTTATTTTAGTAAAATAATTTTTAATGTATAAGTTGTATTGAAACATCAGTTATAAATAAAACATTGCAATTAAATTTTATAGAATTTTTTTGAAATACTATTTTTTGAGTAAAGGGGCTAAAATAATTAATAATTATAGTATACTAAGGTATATTGTTAAGTAAACCAATTAAGTATCCTGTGTGTCATTTAATTTAGTAAAATATAATTAAGTTATATTGGAGCATAAGTTAAAAATGAAACAAATTTTAAAAGTTTTCAATGTTTACATAAATTGGTTAATTCATCTCTGGTTCAATAGTTCTTTATTTTTAAGAAACCTTAAAATCTGCAGCTTTTCACTCCAGCACAGAGGGCAGATATCGTAGAATGACTTAGATTCCCATTTTTTCTAGAATTTTTTATTTTACTTAGTATCCTTTAACTTTCCAAAAATATGCAGAAAGGGATGTTTGGTTTTGGTACATATACCAACACTGTTTAAAGTGTTCATAGTTGATCCAATATAAACTTTTTTTTTTTAATGGTTAGGTTTTCATTTGATGTTACATTTAATTGGTACTTTTGTTAGACACTTATTTTCCAGTGGACAATTGTTAGGGTTTTGACAAGTACATAAGATTTGTATTTTTATTATTTGGATAGTTATTGTTACTATGGTTTACTTGCTGATTTAAGATTCTATAATGATTTTTAATGAATTTTTCCTAGATTATTTGTACAACTATAACTTAAATTAAGGGTCATTTTTATAAATAAATGACCTACTCAATGCTTAATTATTCTAAGTACACTATACCTGAGTATATCATATTTATTTAATTGTAACCTAAACATTCCACTCACTTTACTCATGAGGTAGTACTAAATCTAATTAAAAAAAAAATACAAGCCGCTGTTAAAAATTGTTTACCCATTTAAATAATGTATGGTCCCACTATGTATCTTTCTTTAAAATTTAATTAATTACAATGTTTGATTTATAACTTAGGCACCAATATAACTTAAAAATTACATTATTTTACTAAAATAAATAACCCACACAATATTTACTTGGTTTACTTCAATAAACCTAAGTATACTATAACTATTTAATTTAATTCTAACCTAAATATTCTAGCTTCTTTACTCATAAAGTAACACAAAATTGAATTTTAAAAACACCTAAAACTCAACCTACAGTTAAAAATTGTCTACCCATTTAAATAATCTATGGTTCCTCTATGCATCTTATCCCAACAAAATTAAAATGTGACATGTCTAGACACCAGCTAATCCTGCTTCCTTTCGTGACCTAGATCTTCAACTCCAGAGTTACCTAATTCTCATTTTTGATTGAACAATATTGACACACCTAAAAGCATATTCAACTAATACTCCTTCATTCTCTAAATAACCATGAATTCATCTCATTTTTAGAATAAATCACTTTCGCCATTTACTTTAACATATCACCTGAAGAAAAACAGTATTGTTCTGAAATGTGAAAATTTGTAGTGATATAATCCTTATATAAACCTCTGTAATAACAAAATAACATGTTGGAGAAACCTCAAGAAATTTAAATAAAACACATGAACATAAAAGGGATCTTTTACAAAACAGCACATTAAATTCATTAATTAGACAATTTTTATGATGGAAATGTTCAGAAAGTGCTTTAATCTGTCATCCACACTAAATTTGTGTAGTTTCTGACAATTTACCATTTTTGGCATTTTATCTTGCCAATCATTTTTATGCTTTTATAGTCTTACCTGCCACAGTGGTTTGTTTTGGATGCAGTAAAGCAGGCTTTGCTGTCAACCTATGGAAACATGACAATTGATCGTCAACCACTCCAGCAAAATGTCACATTCACAAGTTTTATCTGTCTAAAAGTTTGCAAAACACATGCAGGCCTCAGGAAACATGCGTTTCCATAGAAGTTGATTGCTCCTTTATTATACTGAGCTCTTTTGTCATTTGAGACAAGAGTGTCCACAACATATACACACACACACTATTTCAGTATAATTTTCTGAAACAAGTCATTTTGTAGGTTTTTGCTTTT
Source organism: Ascarosepion bandense (assembly GCA_037127315.1). Lineage (NCBI taxonomy): Eukaryota > Metazoa > Mollusca > Cephalopoda > Sepiida > Sepiidae > Ascarosepion > Ascarosepion bandense. The sequence goes on along the minus strand of JBBBDQ010000596.1, from coordinate 370,872 downwards.
TTATACAGGTGCTGAGATATATATATGGTGCAATGGATTGTCATCTAAGTTACCCAAAAGTGAATCTGACATCTCATTTTAACAGATTTACCAAATTTACACAAAAAAATTTAAATACTAAAGAGTAAATAAAATCACAGGCTTCAGATGATTTCAGAATCTCCCGCATCTCTTCTGGATGGTTTCCTCCTTTAAGTTGGTGAATTCTGCCAGAATCCTCACTTTCAGTTAATCTTTGGTGTTATAAGGATTTTGTTGGTTTTTTGCTCAACTGTACCCCACACATAATCAAGTGGGTTGCTGTCTGGGGCACTAAGTGGCCAGATTTAAAGGGTTATGTGGTTACAAAAATTGTCTGACAGTCATGACTTGGTTCTTCTGCTTGTGCGGCATGGTGCAGTCCTGTTTCCTGACATAGGGTCTTTTAGCAGAAACCCTCTTGACGCAGAGCAGCACTATCTACCATCTGTGTTAAGTCTGAGGTTTTATGAAAAGATGAATGAAGGTACATCATTACCACTAGTGATCACTCTAAACACCATGATTCTTTCTGAATTCTCTGCACTGTCCTCAAATTGATGACCAAACACTCTGAAATGTTTGTCTTGTAAATTATTTTTCAAAATTTCTGGTGGATTGAATTGCTTTATGGTGCTCTTTTTCTCACATATGGTGTCGGATTCTACTATATTGTGCAGTCAACAAAAACTTGAAAATATAAAATGGTAACAATATTCTCAATGCACCCTGTATATCAGTCAGTTAAATACCATACATGATACTTGGGCAATCATGTCTTGAAAGAAACATGACTGACTGGGCAGATTATCATCCTGCAGTAGGTTGCCATTACATTCTGCAGTGAACTGGTTGTCAGCCAAGGCTATAGAACCTAATCTGTCCTGTTATTTAACCCATAACTGGAGGGAAGAGATGATTAATACTTTTCCCAAGGGTATTTGTGCGTAAGTAAATTTAAGATATTCAACTGGAATTCGAACTCAGCACCCCAATTTCTCATTCTGAGCCGATATCCACTGCATCACAACACACCCAGTATATGCAATGATGGAAAAGTGACCACCTATTTTATATATGAATGGCTCACCAGATGTCCTGACTTAACACATCATTTTTTTATTTTTTATTTTTTTTTTTAAAGTTGGTTAAAAGAGTAAGTCTGCTATACCAAACCAGGACTTTGAAAGAACTAGAATACAAGGTTATGTCTTCCATACAAGTTCTTGGTGAAATCAGTTGATGCAATTCCTGGGCAGCTTGAGAAGCTGGTATTGCAATCTGGTAACCATATTGGATTTTAAATAAAACCTCATGCTAAATGCTTTCCTCTCATATTCATTTCTTGGAAAAATGATAGTTAATAAATTATAAGTAATTTATAAATAGGGAATTAACTTTTCAATGACCTTGTATATAACTTATGATCATAATGTAACTGAAAAATGAAAATCATGTGAAGTTAATGTATTTTCTAAGTCAGCAGAACTACTGCCAGAAAAGTGCCCTAGTAGTTAGCTCAACTTATAATTAAATCAATAAAACATTAAATTGACTTATCTGATTCCAAAATTTTCGAGTTTTGGATTGAAACACTTATTGGAGCTAGATGTTTGATAATTAAATTTATCAAACATCTCGCCCTACTGAGCCTTTCAGCATGAAACTCTTGAATTTGTCAGTCAGATCAGTCAATTGAATTTTTATTGATTTATTGATATATTTAAACAAAGGATTTTTAATCCCACACTATTTAATACATCATATAATTGGGGCACATATTTATGAATATTAAACTATTAAATTCTACCGGCTTAGTGATAGGAAGTCTTAATAAAGAAGCTTAATGGCAATACATGCTTGGCTTGAAAGTAGTTTCCTAGACTGAAAAATGGAATACAGATTTGATTCTTCTCTGGTGGCATATTTTCTTAAGAATTTTGATCTCTAGGCTGGTAGACATTAATTTCATATTTTGAAGACAGGGATGTTTACTCAAACGTGTGTACTCACTAAATGTAATGTTTATAGTAGTAACAAATATATCAAGATCACGATGAACCTAATACCTTTGTGTTTGCTTATGATGTCAGATGAATGTGAGTGGTATAGCAGAAGAGAGCCTGTTAATGTTTTTTTTTTATTATATAATGTAGTCTGGTAAAATGGTATCTGACATGAAAGTGTACAAAACAGAAGTATATCACTGAATACCTCTATATGGAAAAAATGCATCCTAAATGCTTTCAAGTTCAAAACATTGTGAACTGAAATTGGGCAATTGATGAGTTTAAGAATTGATAAGAGATGTCTAACAGTTGTACCCAGCAGCACACAGCTACCAATCGACATAATATTCATTATTAGTGAAAAACATTGCAGCCGTAATGACTATATAGAAAAATATCATTTTATTGCTGCAAGCATTTTCTATGCCGCATTATTGTTGTACTGTTGTAGTTTTGTATCCTTCGTAGGGTCACAGCACAAACGAAACAGGTGATCAGGTCCCTGTTGAAAGCTGTAGAGGTATTCATTTACACACAGCATGACTTGGGTAAGTAGACCTAGCAAAGCCCATTCTCCTACAGGTCAAACCACAGCAAATGTTTTTCAATTTGAAAGCTTGCCTTGATCATTGACACACAGTCATTGATTCTATTGGGGGGAACTCTCCACTTTGGCAATTGACTTCAGACAAGAAAATTCTTTGCCTAGTGATGACATGTCATCACCACCCTGGCTGCATAGCTATACATGCAACCATACCCCATTAAGGTAGATTCTAGTGATCCTACAAGAGTTTTCAGCTTTTCATCTGGTTTTCTTTTTAATTTTTTACAGAAAATTTGAGTGTTGCAGTGAGAAACATTGATTTTGAAATACTTGCAAAAATCACAATTGTTGGATTTTGATGAAACTTTCAGAAATGAATTATTTTTTTAAAAATCTTTTTTTGAATATCTTTGCAAATATTTTGATTTTTAAATGTTAGACAACTCATTAAATCACAATAGCAGTATACATAAATACAAAACATTTGTTTATCTGGATTCTGGACTAAATTCTAATATGCAACAAAAATAAAATAAATTTAACAAATTTGGGTAGAAATCTTAGCAAGTCTAATTATATTTTGAATACTAACTGAGAAATTTTCAACAGTGTGACCCAATTGTGAGATTTATATCAATTATCAAATTCTCATTAATTATTAAAAATGTTCTCAAACTGCAGAACACTATTGTATGCCTTGAAAAATTCCAGCATTCTGTATTGTTATACTCATGTGTTGTCTACTGTGATAGTTCTTGTGTTCAAAAAGAAGCATAGCATAGTTTTATTCTTACATACCTGACATATCATCAGCCTGGACAAGGTCCCCAACACTCCAGCCATGCCCACCATCATTTATTGATCTCCAGGTGTCATAGTCCAGTGCCATCTCTTTACTTTTTTCATTCATGATACCAACATGTGCTTTTGTTGCTTCCTAAAGGAAAGAGAAAAGAAATGCGCCTGTAATAATTTCCGGGACAAGCAGGAGTATATAAGCTGTGAAATGTAAGAAATTACAGTATTTACATTATTTGGACTATTGTCCTTATCTTTGTTGCCATTTGTAAGACATTTTGGCTGTTATACGCTCAGGCCTTATTTAGATGCTAGGAATTTTGAACCGAACACTTTATTACAATCGCTAGGGTATATCATCCTCATTCCTTGCATAATAGTTCAATTGAAAGTCTCCCTCTACCCCTGCAAGTTACTTGTTTAGCCTGGTAGTGAACTCACAATTCTTTGGGTCAAGTCACAGGAATTATCCAATGTTTATATCCACTGGGGCATATGTCCTTAATGAAAATTAAGAAATTGATATAGTTGTGTAGATTAAGATCTTAAATGAGACAATCAATAAGTCTGTAGCCTGGTATATAGTTGTGAAGTAAATATTGATAAATTTTTACTGTATATTTGATCAATCTAATTATAATGCATTTTTCAGCATTAGGCTGCAGATTTATTGATGTACCTACATATATCTTTAACCATGATCATGTTTAATGTTTTTTTTTTTTTTTTTTTCAACAGACCCCACTTCCTCAGGAGCATCTACCAGGACTGAACAGAACCTGGTACACCTGGCTTACAACCATATCACATTGAATACACCAGTTCTCGCTCGATCACCAAAGTTAAGCAACATTGAGCCTGGTTAGTACTTAGATGGGTGACCACTTGGGAATACCAGGTGCTGTAAGCGTTTAGTGACGGATGTGCCTTGTGGTACAGTGGATATCGGCTCAGAAAGAGAAATCGGTGAGCCAAGTTCGAATTCCAGTTGAATACCCTGCATTCACTTAAGCACTGGTACCCTTGGGAAAGTTATTAATCCATCCCTTCCCTCCAGTTATGGGTTAAATAACAGGGTAGGACTTTGGGACCTCGCCCTTAAAAACAAATCCTAATGAATCTTGATATTCGAAAAGAAAAGTCTTACTAGACACAAAACTTATATAAAAACAAATTGTTGAAAAAGGAAAAGGTATTACCAGCAATAAATAATTAAAATTTAGTTGGCAATAAATGACCTGCCGAGGTTGATATGCCATAAAAACAAAACGACCAAACTGGTACACCTTCCCACAACTGAATATCACTTCATACATCATTTTCACTTTGTCAGCTTGATTGAACTTTGCTTTTGGAAAGCAATAAAATAGAAAAATGTTTCAAGTATCTTCAGTGCTTGATATACAATGCAATATTTTATTCATATATTTCCAATATAGATAACCACTGAACAAGAGTGGAGCTTTATCCCTTGTTTCCTGTTTAAAATTAGGTTTCTGGTTCTTTGTGGGGTAACCTCTTGCATCTTAGTGTTATCAACTTGCTTGGAGTGAAATGATTAAAAAAAAAAGCGTATAGATTTAATGACATTCTAATTATCATTTTTTTTTCTCTATTGGGAGCCAACCAAGTTTCACTATCTACTTTTAAATATCAAATGTTGAGGTTTAAACTTATGATTGCATATCTCTGGTTAAATTCTATATGTAGATATGACTATATGCTAATTATGTCAAAATATATACCTAAAAACAACCATGCATTTCCTGTATAGTTCTAAGTATAAAGAACTGAATCCTGAAAAAGTTTTTTTTCTGTGCATAATGACCTTGTATTCTTATTACTCAGGACACACTCAGTAGTTTTCCCATGCTCAAAAATAATTACAAAATTGACCCCAATGCTGAAAACTAATTTTAATAGGCAAAAATTTGCTCATGGTCCCACCTGCCAAAACACTTCAGTGATAGGCCTGGGTACATATGTTTCTCTATTTAGTTAGTCTTTTGGTCTTTTATGCCCCATGATGAGAATTCCCTTCTTGAATTTTTACTGAGAGTATAAATCTCTAATTTTTTTCTCTGAGGGCATCCTCTAGGAAACAGTACTGGAATGGTTGAATTAGAAATTCATGAATGGAAGCTAAGAAATAAAGAGGTACTATAAAAAATCTGAACTTCAACAGCACAGAAAACCAAATGTAGAACAGACTTTTACTGCTTTTTTTTTTTTTTTGTTAGTAATATTAGTTTTGGGTAACATATTGTATTATTATGAAATGTACAATTAATTTGGCAAAATTTTATAGATTTTATTATAGCATAAAGAAAGACGGATACTAGACTAGAAAGATAGTAAAGTTATTTTAGGTGTTTAAAGAAAAAGAATAGGACTGGGTAATTAGTGAAACTTAAGTAGCAGCAACCATTGCTGGCTTGTTTGGTAGCTCACAAGGGGACTATTTCAAATAAAAAGTAGGAAATTAGATATTAGTACAATATATTTTTTTTGTGGGGGTGGAAATCATCTGTTCAGTACATTGTGTGTGTGTGTGTATATATATATATATATATATATAAAGAAAAATTAAGGCAAACGTTATTTCATGGTAACTCAGAAGTATAGGCCTATTTCAGGCGAACCATCATCAGCTTCCGTCTTTATTTTATCCATATCCAAGTGAATAAAGAACAAAAAGTATTAACATTCAAAACATTTATTTAAAACAGTGCTCAATATAGAAATAGAGCAATGAATATTTATTATAAGTTATAGTTTAGAACATGTACAAATTATAATTTACTACAAAAGTACATTTTGTTTTGACATTGAAAAAAAACGTTTCATCAGGTAGTTAATAATGATGGTACTAAACATTATTTGTGAAAAAATTAAAAAATCTCCCATCCCCTTTATTTTTGGAAAATCGTATGAGGTAAAGAGGATAGAAAAGGGAAAACAAAAGGAAATCAAAAAAAGAGGGTAAAACAAAAAGGAAAATAATACAAAGGAAATAAAGTGTAGGAAGATAGGAGAGAAAGCTATAAGGAAAGTTAACGGCTCAGAGAAATAGACCCAAAATTTGGTAGGAGGTAAAATATAGATATACACACAAGGATTACACAACGTCTGGGCTTAACAAAAAGGAAGTGAGAGAATGCATGGAGTGAAGAAAGTGTTCTGGGGGCAAGGGATGACAGAAGACATAATAGAAATGTCAAACAATTGGCTGGAAGTGGATTGCAGTTAGATACAATACAATCTTGCTAAAATTACTAAATCTGAAGTTAGGGTTTCTAGACTGACTTGGCAGACCGGCTGCAGCTGCTCTCTCACCGGCGTGATGTGGCTTCCCTGTGCCTCTTCTACAAGTACTTTCATGGCTTCTGCTCCGATGAGCTTAGATCACTGGTGCCGCCTAAGCACGAATTTACACGAGATACTAGATTAGCAACTAGGTCCCACCCTTTTACAGTTAAACAAATAAATGTAACTACTGAAAAAAAACAATTTGCTGCTAAACATTACCATAGCTCTACACACACACACACACACACATATATATATATATATATATATATATACACACATATCAATTTTTTATTTAATTCTTTAAATTTCCAAATTAGGTGTTTTGTGAGAATGCTGGAATTAAAAAAGTTGTGCAAATAGTCATAGAACAAGCTTTGATATTTGTGTGTGTGTATATATATATATATACACGCACACACACATATATAATCATTTTACCTCCAACAAGGCAGTACTGCCACTGATGTGCAGGAAGCTACATAAGTTTTAGACAGGGGGAGAGTGAAGACAAAAACGAACCTGCTACAGGAGGGTGAAAGAAAGGGCAAGAGAAAGATGTGAACACAGGAGTGAAGACAGTTACGAAGGTAGAAAGAAAAAAAATATATGGAGTGATGTGGAAAGGGCTAGAGTTAAGTGAATAAGAGATGAGAACTGACTTTGCATTTAATTTCTTGGGTTTTAGCCGTCAGGAAAGCAAGTATATGGAATGGTGTTCCACAGGCGGGAAATGCAAGAAAAGAAGCTACTAGAGTAGAATTTTTCCCTGCATTTGGTAGATCTAACTGCAAAAGGGTGGGAAGTAACTCTTAATAGTCAGCTACAGAGGTACACTGGAGAAATAGCTCAATAGCATCATTGGCCAGATTGAGTGTATAACATTTTGTGTTTGGCCACCATTCACTGGGAATTTATTGCTCTATATTGGCAACAGCCTGTTTCAGGCTTGAACATAATCTTCAAGCTATGAAGATTGTGTTCAATCTCAGTTTTACCATCGATGTCCACTTCTATATTTACATGTTTTTAAACACGACTCCTTTCAGTAAAACATGGGCCATCAATGACCTCTCATCATTTAGGGGGTAGTTAATGCTTTTTTTGTCTTTTTTACAGGTAGGGGTGTTGGCCTTATGTAAACCCCTGTATCCCCTGGACATGGTAGGCTAGATGCCACTCAAAGTGATAGAACCCAATCTGTCCTGTTATTTAACCCATAGCTGGAGGGAGGAAAGATGGATTAATACCTTTCCCAAGGATATTTACATGTAAGTGAATGCAACGAATTCAACTGAAATTTGAACTTGGCTCTGTGATTTCTCATTCTGAGCCAATATCCACTGCACCACAATGCACAACCATATATACATGTCTGCTATTCCTGACATTGAACACTTTTACCCATAAATATAGTATACCTTAAGACCATAGTTTTAATTATGTATGTGTGTGTGTATAAATCACAGAACTTATTTTATATACACATAATTTCCATGATTTATGCACACAGTTTCATAAAATGTAAAATCTGATCAAAAATTGCATTTTATGCATATTTAACTTTATTTACATAGACATACGCACACAGGAATATATGCATACATATTTTCAGTGTACAAGGCCATTCAGTTAAACTATATTAAAAGTATATATAAAGTGTTTAATTGAATGACCTTGTATACTGAAAATATATATATATATTAAACAATTACATGCAATTGCATATGTGGACATTTACGTCCCTAGACAAATGTGTCCCCGGATAATTGCAAACATAGATAATTTTTTGAAGCTTTTAAAGGCAATTACCACAGATTTTGAAAAAAGCATAGGTAGTAATTGCAAATTTTTAAAAAAAGGAATTTATTATAAGGTGGCTATATATATATATATATATATTTTTTTTTATTTTTTTTCATTTCTAAACGAGTTATTTTGCTACCTTGGTTTCTACCATAAGTTGTCTTCAGTTATTAAAAATCGCCTGAAGACACCACTCATGGTTGAAACCAAGGTAGCAAAATAACTCGTTTAAAACTGAAAAATATTCAAAAGTTCTACAATATAATTGTATAGAACACTTTTTAATACAAATGTATACTGGTCTAACCCTATTAGGACCAAAATTTAAGTATTAAACAATCAATATATAATTTTATGAAATTTACTTAAAGTATGCATCATGAAAACAAAGGAAAAAAATCTTTGATATTATTAAGAGGAAAGACCAAAGAATTTTTTGTTTTTTAGGACCTTGGAAATTTTTGGTTAAAATATTTTTGGCATCCACACATGACTAAATTATGGAAAACTTTGTCGTTTGTAGGGAAAAACAGATTTAGAAATTCTTGAAAAATTAAATAATTGTTGAATTAAATTATTTTTTTTAAATATCTTTTTTTTTTTTTTAATATTTGCAGAAATTTTGTATTTTACATGTTTCACTCTACTTAATCACAAAGGTTTTATACATAAATATCAAACATATTAGTACTTGCACAAAAATCATTATTTCTACAGATGCATATACTCTTTTCAGATATATTTAAGTCTGAAGCCTGATTATTAATTAAATTATTATAGAAATTAGATTTTAGCAATTTCAAGTTACTTTTTTATGGCTTAATTATTCCATAATTTCTCAGAACTAATTAAGAAAAGAGGTTATATTGAAATAACCAGGATAGATATTAAATACAGTGAACACATATCACAGCACTATCAATGCATTTTCATTTATATAAATTAGGTTAAATTTTTTATTGAAATAACATTATCCTGGGCCATTATAAAAATTTAATTTGTCTCTGACAGTTGTGTACAAGATTTGCATCCTTAGACAAGTGTGTCTTTGAATAATTGCGTATCATTAGTAATTTTTTTAAGTTACATTTTTTTTTTAAATGTTGCTTATAGCAAGGCAATTTTTAATTATTGTAAAAAAGCAAAATGATAATTAACATAACATTGTTGCCAAAAATGAAACTGCAAATAAGAGAATCATGGCACTATTAGAAAGTATACTCTTGAAAACCAGATAGATTTCTTAGAAGAAATAACTCATAACTATTGATTTGTGAAAGTACAATTGTCAATTATTGAAATATCTTTAAATACTGTTAATCTGTCATTACATTTATAACAAAAGTAAATTTGTAATTTTTTTTTCATTTTATTCCTTTTATTCCTTTATTAAAAATTTGCAATTACTACCTATGCTTTTTTTTTCAAAATCTGTGGTAATTGCCTTTAAAAGCTTCAAAAATTATGATGTACACAATTATCCGGGAACATTTATCTAGGGACGTAAATGTCCATGTATGCAATTGTTTGGTACCCAAATTATCTGGTATGAATGTCCAGTATGAAACTTAGTACCATAATACAACATCTACCAGAGTTTATATATATATATATAGCCTGACTTTTGTGTTAACCTGATAAATATTCATGAGTGTTCCTAAACCTAAAAATTTTGAAAAACCAACAAGATTTTCCTCTTGCATTTAAATACTTGTCACAAAATGAATCTTTACATTTGCCATGATGAAGTCCCTTAATTTATTAATTATATCAGCTAAAATAAGTTTTGCTTTTATGTGTGTGAGATGTGTACACAAATATGCTTGTGTGTGTTTTAAAAAAATTAATGCTTACAAAGTGACAGTAAAGTTATCTAAGACATTGTCTATGAATTTAATGCTACAACTCAAATGTTAGCTATCTTCCAGGATAGGTCAAATGTTAGCTATCCTCCATACTCTCATAACCTTCCCTTTCTACTTCCTCCTAGTTTCATATCCCACAACTCATTCAGTTAGTCCCTACCTTGAGTGTCTCTTGAGCTTTATATTAGGTAAAAATTTAAGAAAATTACAAGTGAAGTTTAATTTGCATGTAATTTTATTCATATGATTTTCTTTCAAACCATTCTGAGAATGTTTTTCAGAGTTACAGCATTTTAATGTGTTTGCGCATATTTACTCTGACTCTGGTTCAAGTCAATGTTTTCACAATAAAATATTATATTGGTATTAATTCAATTATCAAACAATTCATGTTAGTAAAATTATTAGAAATACTTAAAGGAGCAATATATCAGGTGAGCTTTAGTTCCTGTAGTCCTCAGTTATAAATATATTTGAAAGTTACTGGGTCACATGCCTGAATAATCAAGTTAGAATAAAAGTTTTTCATTTTTTTTTTTTTTTTTTTTTTTTTTTCAGTGAATTTCAAAGACACTTTTTAGATATTTGCATATGGATTTATTCAACCACATACATGCCATTTTGTTCTGCAATCTTTAGCCATCCTCCTTGATCTGGTCTAAGGGATTTTTATGTGCTTCCAAAAAATTGAAGTTCTTCCTGTTAAAGAAAATCTTTTAGATATCAAAATAAGTGTTGATCCAAAAGTGCAAGATCTGGTGAGTATGATGTAGTAGGACATTCTGACCAAACTGTATCAACTTATGCCAGATGTGCAAATGTCTGCTATTGTCTTGACAAGATGATACACCCTTTTAATTGGTCAATTTCAAGAGCGTGTAATAATAAGCTTGTCTCACTTGAATCATAAAAATTGTTTCAAATTCGATCCTCACTATGTGCCCAGTACATTTGGCCTTGTGCCATATGTAAACTGTGCTTAGAAAATAATTTCAGATGCTTCTCATTGACTGTTCTCTTAGTCATTCAACTGGAAACACTATTAGTCTGAGTTCAATATCTGATTTTGTGGAAGAAATACATAATGCCCTTCACCAGACATCCATCACCTTCTTCAGATGCAGACTAGCTTTTTAATGGGTTTATTTAGTATCTTCTATACCTGTTTCATTCAATATTGTTGTAAACAATCCCTTTTTCATTGGCTGTGATTGTTTTCAAATGTGTAATTTTTGTTGCAGGAATGTGGTCTATTAAATTTTTTTCCATTAAGTTGAGGCATACAAAACATTGATTCATGTATGCAAGCATTTTCAAAATGTCTTAAAAAGCTCATATGAAACAAATGGAGTATCTCTATTATGTCCTGTGCCATTAAACTTGGATTATTATTAATCAGTATTTCAATTTGATGAACATCAATGACTGCAGGTCTGTCAGAATATTCTTGGTCTTCCTGATTGAAACTTTCACTTCTGAACCTAGTGGATCATTTACAAACAGTAATTTCAGCTATTGCACCATTTCTATAAATGGCACAACTTTTTTTGCTGTTTATATATTTTTTCTTTTTATGAATAAAAGAGCCCCTGTTGATTTCAATGTATTTCATTTTCCTCTATCCACAATCTATACACAAATCATACAGAAAGATGGATTCAAATGTCATGATTTTTAGTCACATGTGAAATGAAAACATGTTTAAACTCTACCTATTGAAAAATGCAAGCATCTTTTGTTCCAGCCCAATATAATATTAGTATTCCACATGTCTATATGGACTTTTCCAGTGACGTTTTTAGCTTTTCTATGCTTTCAACATTATTTGTAGAAGATTTTGTTTCCTGAGATTTTTTTGTTTTTCATTCTTGGTTGTCATGTTCCCAATGTTTCTGTTGTACATAAAAACCTTCTTGGAATCTTGAACCGAAACCATTATTCAATCCACACAGATAGATTGTGTTCATTCTGCTCTTCAAGATTGATCGATATCTCTCATTTTTGATACACCAATTTTAGTTCTGTTATGTAAGTTTACCATTTTTATTTTTCACTAAGGGATTGAACTGGGATTGAACCAGATACTAGCATTGATGGCAACCCCTTCAGTAGACCTAGCATAGACATGAATACTATCTGGGTGCCTCTTATTGTCAATAATGTTGCTTTATATTTTTTCATTAAGTACATTGTGTCTAACTTGATCATCAGGTCCATGTGATCTAACACTATATTTACCAGTAAAGTTACTGTTAAGAATCAGTTTTCATGTACTTCATCATTCAACTTACATATTTTCTTTGTGATGGTTACTTCAAGTTGATAGTCTGATTTCTTTCATGTCTTTAGCCAATGTTGTAACATTCTGTAAGCCATTTTTTGGCATTCTTATTTGTCAGTGTTTTCTTTTAGTTTCATATTTCTGTTCTGTATTTTTTTAATTTTTTTACAATTTCCAAAATTGTGTTGCCATCACTCAATATGTTTACTGTATCTTGTTTGTCTTTTGAGGTTATATCTCTCTTATGCCCCATAGCAATCCTTATACATCTGAAATTAAAAAGTAGATATCAATAGCTATACTATATATATATATATATATATATATATATATATCTCAGATGATGAACAATATTTAGTTACATTATAAAATCTCAAACCATTCATTATATATATATATATATATATATAGATTGTTTAATTAGTTTTTAGTCATAAGATTAGACCAGTGCACATTTGTATTAAAGTGTTTAATACAATTGTAGCACTTTTGAATATTTTCCATTTGTATTAGAGTTATTACATGACCTAGGTTTCTACCATGAGTAGTGTCTTCAGGCGATTTACAATAACAATATTGTAAATTGCCTGAAGACACCACTCATGGTAGAAACTTAGGTCATGTAATAACTCATTTACAAATGGAATATATATATATATATATATATATATATATATATATAAAAATTAATTTTCCAAGATTGTATGGCCATTCCAGTGAGTAAGATTTACATCATTAG